>OY770007.1:40536565-40989065 GCA_963669245.1 Quercus cerris
AAATGAGATAAAAATAGTGTCCTAATTTTTAGGATCTACGTGAATTTTTATTTTTTATTTTTTTTAACGGTGGGTTTGTCAAAATTTGCATAAAATTAAAAAATATTGAGTAGTGTAACATTACTTAAAGTTAAAACTGATGTAACTTGAACCCGACCTATATATATACATACATACACACACACACACACACATATATATATGTGTGTGTGTATATATATATATATAAATATATATGTATATGTCACAAACTTACACTATGTTGTTAATCAGACAACTCAAATTCTTTTATCCCTAGACCTTAAGTACTTTGTGCATAAAGAGGTGCCAAATAACTTATAAAAATCTTGGCTTTTTTATTATTTATTTATATATGTATTTCTTATGAAGTTAATAAATTAGTACCATGACATAAGAGCTACCGTGCAAAAAAAAAAAAAAAAAAAAAAACCATGGTTCTTATTAATAGATTTAGGATTAATTATATAATGAAAATGCACATGCCACACATTAAGTCGAGAATAGCCCTAGCTAAAAATGAAAACACTTGCTTTTCATGTTAAAAATAAGTATCAATGCTCTTCCTTTGGCTAGCCTAGGATATGTATCTTGCTCGATGGCTATAAGTTCAGCAAATATGTCACTATTTGACTTGGTTCAGGTTAAGGAACACTTATCTGGGTTGCCTGTTATCCATGTACAACTTTTGCATCTTCAAATATTGATAGACAACCGATTCGGATGTGGATGACCCAAGGATTGAAGCTATCGTAAAGAGTGGCAGAGAGAAAAAAAAAAATAAAAAAATACACAATTGGAAAAAGAAAGCTGAAAACTAATCAGATTTTAACTTGGAGCTACAAGCAAAGCTTCATGGGTATAAAGCTTTTAAGGGACTTCAAAGAAACAATCTCCCAATTGAAAATCTTATGAGCATTTCTTGTTAATTTTATTCAAATTTTTCCTATAAACAAACAAACACATGCACACAAGGGAGAGAGAGTAGAGTTGTAACACAAAAGTACACTACAAACTCCATCTACAAGCTACAATAAACGATCTTGTCTCTCAAATAAGAGATTTAGAATTCAGTCTTCGCTTACACCAAATTTGATAGGTGTTTTGCATCTCTTAGCCTGATAATATAAAAGGCAATCATCATGAATTGGTCACCATAGATTCAAATTCTATCGTACTTAAAAGAAAAAAGAAAAAGGCTTGCCTTGGATTATTATTGTTATTATTATAGATAGCTTAAGTTTATCTATACTTTGCTTTTACTGTGACTCGAAGTGTTGTCGTTTGGAGAAATTACTACGTGCAATTGGTGTATTAGACATTTCTCTCACATAAATGTGGATTTTATAATTTTTTTCTTTGCTCTCGACTCACTAACGCAACTTAGAGAGACGGGGTAGTAGAACACTTTATCTTCCTCCAGGAGTGATATTCTTCCCCTCTATTGACTCTATCGATAGTAGGGCTAGTGGTCTTTATTTCGTGGGGTGGGGAAACAACAAACTTTTCTTTCTTTCTTTCTTTATTTCTATAGTATTGAGTGCCCTTAGGAGGTTATGGAGGACGTACTCAATGACAGGAAAAGGTTCTCTCTGTTGGAGGAAGAAAATAACAGGGTTACTCTAGATGAAGAAAACCCTGCTGCTGAAGAGGTAATTCTCGCAGCAAAGTTCATGACAAGAAGAGAGCTTAACATAGAGGCGATTGGAAGAACTCTTAAGCCACTGTGGAAAACCCGAAACGATTTAGAGATCTGAGATGTTGGAAACCATATTCTATTGTTTGTGTTTGACAATGAAGACGAGGCTGAAAGGATTTTAGCTATAGAACCTTGGACTTATGACAAACACCTTATAATTCTCTCTCGTTATGATGGTTCAAGCCCTATTCGAAGTATCAGATTTCACACTGCAAAATTCTGGGTTCAACTCCATGGTCTTCTAGTGAATAGACTAAACGAGAAGATGGCTTATGAGATCTGCAAAAGCCTTGGGGAAGTCTCTAGAGTAGCACATGCCGGGGAACTAATCGGTGGTGATTTTTTAAGGATCTGAGTTGGCATTAATGTCACTAGACCACTCAGCAAAGGACGTAAAGTCCTCCTCGGCAAGGACGGTGAGGTGTGGGTAACCTTTAAGTATGAGAAGATGCCTAACTTCTGCTATTGGTGTGGATTGGTGTCCTACGATGTGAAGGAATGCAGTGTTTGGCTCTCTAGCAAAGGATCGTTGTCACTAGATCAGCAGGGGTATGGTGCGTGGCTCCGAGCCAACCCTTTCTCAGTAGGGAGGAAGTCCTTGTGTGTTTGTCCTAGGTACCGGAGGAGATTCGGTGGGGAAGATGATTCGGTAAGGAATAATAGTGGTTCTAAGAGAAGGCCACAGAGAGAGGAGACATCGCAGACGGTGGTTGCAAGCCCCGTTGACCCCAATCTATCAACTGAGATTCAAAATATAGCAACTCCGGAAATTCAAGCAAAAAACTCTCCAACTTCCTATGCAGGTAACGATGTAGATGGCACTAAATCTTTTCCTATTGTGTTGCCTGTAAACATGCACACAAATATGGTAAACTTTGAAGCACAAATTTAGGATATTGATATGGAATTAAATAAGTATGATTCTCATGCTTCCCTTTTAGCTAACCCGGATTTTGAGGAAGATGTGTCCTCTAGTGTGTCTAGCACTGCTGATATGATCTTTGCATGTGACATTAATGCTCCCTTCACCCACAATGATGCACATGGTTCCAATAAAAATCCATGTGACCTTGAAGGGAACCAATCATGCTTGAGAACTTGGAAACATTTGGCACATTTGATTCAGAATGCAGAACAAGCCATGCATGCACCAACTTTGGGTAAATGTACTATTGAGGATAAAGGTATTGATGAGATAGAACAGGCATGTAAGAGGATGCAGACTTTAGATGGAGATCACTATATATTGGTAGAGGCTGTTGTGCAGCCCCGCCAGTCCCAGTGAGTTGCTTAGCATGGAACTATCGTGGGCTTAGGAACCCATGCACAGTTTGGGAGCTTGGAAATATAATTTGGGCTAAAGATCCCTCTGTCGTGTTTTTAGTCGAGACATGGGTAGATAAAGCAAGGCTAAAAGAAATAAAAAGGAATTTGGGTTTTGATAATTTGCACTTTGTAGAAAGAATAAATAGAGGGGGGAGGTTTGGCTCTCTTTTGGAAGGATAATGTGGACTTACAAGTTGAAACGTCTTCTAAAAATCATATTGATGCTATCGTAAACAAAAGGGGAGAAGGAGCATGGAGGCTTACGGGATTTTATGGGGAACCTATGACACACAAAAGAATAGAGTCTTGGAATCTCCTTCGAGATCTTAATTCTCGGATGACACTTCCTAGGCTTTGTTTAGGAGACTTTAATGAAATTACCAGACAATCAGAGAAATTGGGAGGTAGTATCAGAAGTTAAGCACAGTTGCAACTCTTCAGAGACGCCATTGATGAGTGTGGTTTTATGGATCTTGGCTTTACGAGATCTCAATTTACTTGGAAGAAGTACTTTAATGATGGTCATTCGGTGTGGGAGTGACTGGATCAGGGTTTGGCTAATAGAGAATGGATGCTTAAATTTGATGAACCATTGTCCACCACTTACCGTCTTTCTCTTCAGATCATTGTCCAATCTGGATAGTCCCAAGGGATCTGATTTTTTCGACTGCAACCAAACCCTTCAGGTTCAAAGAGATGTGGATGGCAGAGAAAGGATGCACGGATACTATTCAAGCTGTATAGGCCATGCAAGATTCTACTAACCTGGGTATTAGAGTTATAAAGAAGATTGAGAGATGTGGTGTTGAATTGAAGAAGTAGAGCATGAAGAGTTTTGGTAGTATACAAAGAGAATTGGATTGAAGAAAAAGGAGATTGTGAAAGCTAAAAAGGAAGTCATGAGGCCTGGACAAAACTTTCGGGTTAAGGAATTGATGCTTGAACTCAATAGTCTTATGGACAAAGAGGCTCGGATGTGGCTGCAAAGATCCAAAGTTCTGTGGGCTAAATATGGTGATAGGAATTCGAAGTACTTCCATGCACGTGCCACTCAAAGATTTAGATGTAACTTTATCCATTCTCTGAAGAAAGTTGATGACACTTGGTGCCATAGCCAGGATGAAGTGGCCGACACTATTGTGGCTTACTATCAAGAATTATTTAATTTGGCCAACCCCACTAATTTGGAGAATACCACTTAGCATATTAGTAGTGTTATAAATGAGGAGATGAATGCAAAATTGGTGGCTGATTTTGATGCTTTGGAGGTGCATGATGCAATTAAACAAATGGCTCCCCTAAAAGCTCCCAACCCGGATGGTATGCCCCCTGTTTTCTATCAAAATTATTGGGAGTTATTAGGTGCGGATGTCATCACTTTTGTGCTTCACTTTTTAAACCCTGCATCCTTACTTGCTAACCTTAATCATACTTTTATTACTGTCATTCCTAAGGTTAAAAATCCAGAATTTGTGTCTGAATTTCCACCTATTAGCCTTTGTAATGTATTGTATAAAATTTTTTCAAAGGTTTTAACAAATAGACTCAAAAAAATCCTTCCAAATATTATTACTGAAAATCAGAGTGCTTTCACAAAGAGTCGTCTTATTTCAGATAATATTTTGGTGGCTTTTGAGTCCTTACATAGCATGCAGAGGCACACTGGGAAAGATGATTATATGGCCATTAAGCTAGATATGAGCAAAACCTATGACAGAGTGGAGTGGGTTTATTTGGAAGTAGTGATGAGAAAAATGGGGTTTGATGAAAGATGGGTTCGGTTAATGATGACTTGCATTACTACTGTTTCTTACTCCATCTTGATTAATGGGGAACTTAAAGGCTTGGGGGTTCCATCACGGGGTATCAGACAGGGTGACCCATTATCCTTTTTTCTCTTCTTGCTGTGTACTGAAGGTTTGAATGGCCTGATAGTCCAAACAGCCAATCGTGGAGATATTAAGGGCTTTGCTTTATGCATAAATGGCCCAAGACTAACACATCTTCTTTTTGTAGATGATAGTCTATTTTTTTGCAGGGCCATAGAATAGGAATGCAATAATATTTTGGAGATTTTAGAGGTATATGGGAGCTGTTTTGGCCAACAAATAAACATGAATAAAACCACCATCTTCTTTAGTAAGCTCACTTTAGAAGAAAAAAGGGAGCATATCAAACAAGCTTTGGGGATTCCGGAGATCAAACAGTATGAGAAGTATCTTGGATTACCATCCTTGGTAGGGAGGAGGAAGAAAGCCAGCTTTGACTTTATTAAGGAGAAGGTTTGGAGGAAGTTGCAAGGGTGGGAGGAAAAATTATTATCTCACGTTGGGAGAGAGATCTTGATTAAAGCAGTCATACAAGTAATTCCCACCTACACTATGAGCTGTTCCACATTACCCATAGGGCTTTGTAATGAATTGGAGAGTCTTATTAGGAAATTTTGGAGGGGGCAATGAGGAGATAGGCATAAAATTCATTGGGTTAAATGGGAGACTCTTATCCAATCCAAGTCTGACGGTGGTATGGGCTTTAAAGATTTGGCCCTTTTCAACAACGCTCTGTTAGCTAAACAAGTTTGGTGTCTCCTACACATTAAAGACTCGCTTCTTCACAAAGTCTTTAAAAGCAAATTTTTCCCGGACTGTTCATTTATGAAGGCCCTAGAATTTTCTAGTAGTTCATATGCTTGGAGTAGTTTACTTAAGGGCAAGGAGGTGTTATGGAGAAGGGCACGTTGGAGAGTGGGTAATGGAGAATCCATCAAGATTTAGGACTACCCTTGGCTGCCTAGCTTAGAGCACCCGAGGGTCTTATCTCCAGTCATTGATGGTCTACATGAAGCTACAGTAGATCGCCTTATTAACCCGACAAGTAGAAGCTGGGATAAGGATGTTGTGGCTGGTTTCTTTGCTCCTTTTGAAGTTGAGTTGATATTAAAAATCCCACTCAGTCCCACCAATGTAGAAGACAAACTCACATGGCCCCATGTACCTAACGGAGTGTATACTGTGAAGTCCGGATATAGGTACCTTGTTCAAGACAAAGTAGGTCCTCGGCCATCTCATCAAGATCAAGCTATAACTCCAAATGTTTGGCGTCGGATATGGGGGCTCTTGGTGCCGAACAAAGTAAAAAAATTTACCAGTGAAGACAAATCTGGTCCGTAGGAAAGTCATAGCTAAAGATATTTGCTACCATTGTAATCTGAAAGTAGAAGATGGTTACCATGCACTGCGGGATTGTGTTGAACTTTTGGCCATTTGGGAAGCTGACATGTGGTTGTTTTGCAGGTCAAAGAAGTTTACAAATTTCTATGAGCTTGCATGCTTCGTGTTGGAGAATGGCAAGAATCCTGAACTGTTTGTTGCTTTGGCTTGGATGATTTGGTCTCGGCGCAACCAGCTTCGAACTAGCAACTAGACTTACCCGTTAACTCAAGTCATTCCTTCAGCCAAACAAATGATCCAAGAGTTCACTCAGGCGCAACCAGCTACTTTGACTCTATTGCCTTCGCCACAAAGGTCAACACCCAAGTGGGAGCCTCCTCCTTCGCCACTCCTTAAGATTAACTTTGATGGGGCGGTGTTTAAGGATAAGGGGGAGGCTGGAATGGGAGTGGTAGTCTGTGATTCTCAAGGGAAGGTGATTGCCTCCTTGGCAGAGAAAATACAATCCCTATCCTCATTAGATGAAGTGGAAGCACTAGCAGGAGTTCGAGCCATCACCCTAACTATGGGCCTCAACCTACCCTCTTTTATAGTCGAGGGAGACTCAGAGGTGGTCATCTCTACCTTAAGAAAGGAAGAGGAACCTTTCTCATCTTTTGGCCATTTAATTTCTTCTATTAAGCATTATTTACTTTTTTGTAATTGTATTTTCTTTTCACACACCCGTAGATCGGGTAACTCAGTTGCTCATTCTTTAGCAAAACGTGCGAGACTTATTGATGGGTTTTCAGTGTGGATGGAGGATATTCCATCACAAGTTGCTGATATACTTTTAGCCAATTTTGGCTGATTTAAGTTATTCAATTCAGATGCTGGTTTCTCAAAAAAAAAAAAAAAAAAAATGTGGATTTTATGTGCAACACTTACATATAGGGTTCACATTTATGTGAAATAGAATATATAATATACCGATTACATTCAATAATTCATACAACATAGAGTGATAGATTGCTTAATAAGTTATCACATTCCATAAAGGATAATGCCAAGTCAGCCTACTCTTCTTCTAAGATGTTATTAACCCAAAAAAAGAAAAAAAATTACTGACCATAATAAATTAGAGCTATTCTACTGCTATATCAAAATCTCATAATATTTTAACAAGAAGATAAGGTCAGTCCACCATACATTAAAATAAAATAATATGAACGTGGTTCAGCTGATGTTTTTGAGATTTTATTACGTACATAATTTTTTCCACTAAAGTACGGGGCAATAAGTAAAAATCTTTTGTTTACAGTATTCTTTCCTACTAGTAATGTCTTGTAGCATGCATCTCTTATGGAAATAAAGAGATGTTTCGATGCATTTGAATTGTTTCTTGGATATTTGTTAGACTTATGACCAAATGATGGTAAATGACCCACGATAAACAGATTTCAATGGGGAAAGTGAAACTTTGTCCAAGTGGACTTATAGAATTATTAATGGGTATCTTAAAGTAAATTATATCATATGATGAGTCAATCAGATTTAGGTCAAATTACTATCTCACTTTTTATGGTTATGATTTTTTTTCTATTTCATATAAGTGTTATTCGAATTATGTTTGGTGTTAGAAATTTCCTTGGACGAATGGGAAAATTTGTTCCTAAAAGAAAAAAAAAAAATTACAAGATCTATTGGTGGGATTATAACCTATAAGAAATGTTTTAACTTATTGTTTGGATAAATTTTTGAGATCTTATTACTTCAAATATATCCTCCCCCACTTCCCTTTTCAACCCAGCTCTTGTGAGATCTCATCCATTACAAAACACCGCAGATCCTACATGATGTTGAGTTGTTGAACAATTTAAACTTCCTCTTGTTAGAAAATGTATTTAATTTTTTTTTTGATACAATTTATTTTCAATTTTTACGGTAGAAAAGAATGAGTTTGCTTTTAAACTTTATATAAAGATAGTTTTTTATTTGCATTTTCTTGTGTTTGGTAGTATTAGAAAAAAAATAGGTTAGAGGAAAACTATCTTCTGATTTCCCTTATTTAGCTTGGGATAAGATAGAGTTGTTTTTAACTAATTTATTTTTGGAAAACAACTCTATCACAAGCTAAACTAAATATTATAAGTCAAAAGATAGTTTTCTAACTCATTTTAAGGTCACTATCCAATCTAGGAAAATGAAATAACTTTTTTTTAAAAATGTTTTTGAAATATTATTCATTTTCCAAAAAATGTTATAGTTGAAACAAACATACTTTTTCATGATAAAAAAGAGTGAATTTTCTGTCAAATTATTTTCAATTCCCATATATTCATGATTACATCCAATCCTAGATTAGCTCACCGAATGATTTCAAAATTTCTCTCGTTAGAAAATGTATTTTCCATTTTATGATAGAAAAGCTAGGTGGCACGAGTACATTATTTGAGGTGTCGTACTTGTGTCAGATACATGTTAGGCACTTGACACTCCTTGAATACTTTTGCAAAGATGTCCCAGTTGTGTCTTTTTAAAAAAAATTTAAAAAAATGCAGGACACAATCGGGACACGAGAACAAGAGGAATCAAATACCATTTTACAAAACAAAGAGCACATTTGTGCTCTAAATAATAATATGTCAAAAACACCATTTTGGGGTCACAGTCAATTTGGTTCTTATATTTTGGTAGCAGTCAATTTGGTTCTGTTATTTTCAATTTGCAATTAATTTGGTTCCTACCATTAACTCACTAACGGAAAATACATACGTGGCAAATGAATTGTATTGTTGGAATGTCTAATATTAAAATATTAAATAAAATACTGATATGTCTGAATTTTTAGTGGCCATTTAGTGCTTACAAGGCAAAAAACAAGAAGCCTCGTCAGTTTTTTTTTTCTTCACCAATTTTTTCCTTTCTTTGTTTTTTATTTTATTTTTCTTACAATTTCTTTAACTAAAGATGATAAGTTCTATAGGATCAGTGGGCTGAAAAATCTCCGAATGCACTTGATCTTGAGTAATGAATCCTGGAAAACCAAAGAAAGTCAGAGAAGACCGGTGGAAACCGGCCTTTAATTCTCTGATGGTAAAGTTAGTAGATTGAAGAAAAAAGAGCCCTCAAGACTTCCTTAGCTTCTTATCTAGAATTTTCCAAAAAAAAAAAAGTCCCCTTACCTCTGTGCAGAGAGGCCTTTATATAGCATTAGGAATCGGTTATTTCTCCTAATCGTCGTAGAGTTTGGAGGATTCATTGGGTAACTTCCTTAACCGTCATAAGGGTCATCTCTTCGGGACCTGTGTTGAACTTCAAGCAATATGACTTTTCAACATGACTCTTGGTTGAGGGTGTGTTGAGTGTAACTCCAAGTGAACCTACCTCATCCACCATTAAGGATGGACGAGGTTCACTGCTTACTCGTCCTTCACTGGATGAGTGAATGGAGGAAGGAGAAGAGTAAAGGAAGGACGAACGTATCAGCTGTTTGTTTTTCACTCTGCACATTGATATGGACGACCAAATGGACGAATGATTGACTTGGTGATTTTCTTGCACCATCAAAAGATAATTTCATTTTCCTCTTACACAATGTTCTTCATTGTTCTTCCCCTAAACCCAGAATCTGTAGTTACTAACCAAACAAAATGTTTACCACGTCATTTACTTTACCAAATATTTTTTGGCTCAGCTCCATTCACTGTTCTTCTTCCCCAAACCCAGATGTATTTGGGGAGTTTAACCAAATCTAAACGTTCTCACATATTATAAAATACAAACCCATCTTTAGCAACTTCGTGAAGGAGCTTTGGCATTTGTGGCAACGACCATTGACATGTCATCAATCAAATATACATCCAAATCAAACCCATAAATCAACCCAAACCAAACCCACTACCAAATCAATAAATATTTTGCTATAGTTCCTAGTAGATTCGTCATGCGGAGTCGTAGCACTAGATTGTATTTTGTATGTGACAGCTCAAACAGTGTAAAACACTACAGCTTGTTTAGACCCTCAATTTTAAAAACACAACTTAATTACTTTAACTTATTTAAGTGCGGAACAAGAGTGAATGATACCAAATAACCGGAACTACTCTCCAAGCCATAAACACAAGCAAGCAACAACAAATATAAAGCTTAAAGAGTAAGAGAAAAGAGATGCAAACATAAGATAACATCTGCAAAAAATCTCTTCGCGACCCTCCAAGCTGAAATTGATCCACTAGTGAAAAAAGTTGGGGTACACAAATATCAAAAAGACCCTCCAAGCCTAATTTACCTAATGTACTTGAACCCTCAAAGTTCTAGCAACCAACGGGCTTCACCAAGCCATGTCTTCACTATTTATCTAGATCACGAAATGAGCTCCAAATTGCATCCACCAATTGATGGCTTCTTCCAATACTTCCCACATGCACCAAAACTTCACTCAGCACTTAGATTGAGTGAGGTAAGTGTTTGAGTTAAGAACCTGTCAAGAATGTGTAATTGGAGAGGTAGGAGTAGAGGAAAACTTAAAAGAAATTGTGTGGATGATTGTGGTTTACAATCTTTAGCTCTCAAGTGTATTGTTAGGGTTTTCTCTCTCAAAAGTTCCTTGGAAAAACTCCTTACAATTTTGTGGGTAATGTGGGCTTATGTAGTGTTGGTAAAGAAATGAGAAAAACACTAATTAAAAAGTTCAGGCAGTGAGTTTCACGGGTCACTCCTGATTTGGCTTGAGTTGCGAAGTAACTTGCAAAATCTAGCCTAGCATTGGACTGTTTAGATTCTAGCATGTGCTTTTTATGTGGCCTTTTGCGGGTTGTCCACTAGCGAGCTAGTCGCGAATGCATTTTCTTCACAAATCTTCACCAAACTCTCACACTCAACCTTTGCATTAAATCCCACAAAAATACAGGGAAATAATTGAAGAAAAATACAATCAAATTTGACTTGGAATTAAAATGAACAAAAACATAATTGTAAATCACAACTTTACAGTATGTAAACTCTAAACACCAATCAGTGCTTTTGGGATGGGTTTATACCCAGTAGATTAGGGATAGGTTTCAGTGGTTTGTTTGGGGCCTTCAGCTAATGGAGGCCTGGTGGGTGGCTTATGGGTCTCAAATGGTTAGCTTTTGGGATGAAGGTGTTAGTTGATGGTGAGATTTTTTATTCTGATTTTGTTTGAGAGAGTGGTTTGAGAAGAGGGAGATTTTGACATGTAAGAATAGAGTGTTGACTTAAAGAAATTGAGAGATGGAGATCAAGGAAGAGACTGAGAGAGACGGAAGGCTCTCTTCAGTTTTTATTTTTATTATTTGATAAAATCAAAGAAAGTGTAAGAAATATAAAATTAAAAATAAAGAAAGGAAAAAAAATTGGTAAATTGTTTTTAAAAAATTGACATGTCTTTTTTATTTGACGTGGCCACTAAAATTCATACACATCAGCATTTTATTTAATATTTTAATATTAAACGTGCCAACAATATAATCTGTTTGTCACGTAGGCATTTTTCGTTAGTGAGTTAATAATAGGGACTAAATTGATTGTAAAATAAAAATAATAGAGCCCAAATTGACTACTATCTAAATATATGGAACAAATTGACTGTAATCTCAAAATGTAGGGAACAAAATGGTGTTTTTGCCTAATAATATTCCATTTTAAAATTAATAAATATCTTTTATTTCTAAATATCATTTAATAGTAATGAATATGCTTTATTATCCATTATTACTCCCAATTTGATAAAAATAAATGATTAATAATACATTAAATAAAATCTTCATTATTTCTCTAAAATTGATAAATGTTTAATATTATATGAAAAATAAATGTTTAACCATATATAAAAGTATAAATAAAAATATATTTAATAATTAATTAATATACGTATTCCCACCATACTCGTGTTCTACTATTTTAAAAATTCTAGTGTTGTTGTACCGTATCTATACCTGTTCTCATGTCCATATTCGTGCAAATGCTTCTTAGTAGAAAAGTGAATTTTTTGTTAAATTATTTTCAATTTCCCAATTATTTCATTGTTACATCCAATCCCAGATCAGCCTATTGAAAGATTTCAAAGTTTTTCCATGTTAGAAAGTGCATATTAATTCCATTTTTATATATGGTAGCAAAGAGTGAATATGCTTTTAAATTATTTTCAATTTCCCCATGTAGAGTGCTATATATACAATGAAATCCTTTTACATTTTCATCATCACAACCAGTCATGACATCTCTTCACTTACTTATCTCCTTTGCTGCATTGACGGCCGCATTGAGGCTTCTCTCTCATTGACGGCCGCATTGTAGCTTCTCTCTCATTGAGGCTTCAAGTGGAGGCTTTAGTGTGGATCTAATCCATCGTGACTCTCCAAACTCTCCCTTCTATAATCCTTCAGAAACTCCTTCACAGCGCATAGCCAAGGCTGTGCGTCGTTCCATTAGCCTTGTCAATCGTTTCAAGTCAACTTCCTCCCTCTCTACCAATGCAGCTCAATCAGATATAAGCTCAAATGGAGGTGAATACCTCTTGAAATACTCTGTTGGTACACCACCAGTCGAAATCCTAGGCTTTGCTGATACGAGTACTGATTTGATTTGGCTACAGTGTGAACCTTGCAGCATATGCTACAATCAAACAGCTCCAATTTTTGATCCTAAAAAGTCAAGCACATACAAAAAAGCTTCATGCTCTTCAGCCCAATGTCAGTCTCTACCACATAGCTCATCTTCAGGCGGTAATAATTCAAGTTGCCAATATTCCATGGATTATTATGACGGATCATCCTCAGATGGAGACCTTGCTGTTGACACCCTCACTCTGGGATCAACTACAAGCCGCCCTGTGCCTCTCCCTAAAACTATCATAGGGTGTGGATATGATAACGAAAGATTCACTAATGCAAATGGTTCTGGCGTAATTGGCCTTGGACGTGGCGCAATTTCTCTTGCTTCCCAACTGGGTTCTTCTATTGGTGGCAAATTCTCCTACTGCCTGATTCCATTTACTTCACATGGCAATACCACAAGCAAATTGAATTTTGGTAGTAATGCTGTGGTAGCCGGTTCTGGAGCCGTGTCTACTCCCTTAATCTTAGGACAGGATAGCTACTACTACATAACACTCGAAGCAATTAGTGTTGGCAGAAAAAGAATCGACTTGACCAATGCTTCCGAATCCGGAAACTTAGAAAAAGGCAATATTATCATTAATTCAGGCATAACAGTGACATCGTTGCCTGAACAATTATACCCCGGTTTTATATCAGCTTTAAAAGATGAAATTCATTTACAAGATGTGTATGACCCGACTGGACAACTAATTCTCTGCTACAAGTCCTCGTTAGATGATTTTAGAATTCCAAGTATCACAGCGCATTTCACCGGTGCAGACGTGGAGCTGAGTTCTAACACCACCTTCATTAGTGTAAATGAGGAAGTTGTGTGCTTGGCTTTCGTTCCTGCAGACGATTTACAGCCAGCCACCTTCTTCGGTAACTTGGCCCAATCTAATTTGTTGGTAGGCATTGATGTTTTGAATGAAACTGTGTCCTTCAAACCAACAGATTGCACCAAGCATTAAGAATTAAGATGGAAATTTGAAAGCCTCTCTATCTGGTATTTTTTATTTCAGTCTCTTTCCTTTTAAAAATTCACATGTCAGTTTTTTTGAGAAGAAAAAACAATTCAGTTATATATATATATATATATGCTTATATATATAACCCATGCTTATGCACAGAAACGAGGGGCCTTTAGTTGTGACCCGGAGGATATGTGCATAAGTTCTGTGTTCTCACTTGCTTGACTATTTTTGGATGAAAGATCTAATGGCGATGCTGGAGGACTTACTGGGGAGTATAATTTTGTTGGAAAGTTTTTTGGTGATGATTCCGACCTAGCATGAAGTCTTGATGGTGTGCGGCCCATTGAGGAAGGGGGTAGCTTATTGGGATTTTCTAATGGTGTGTTGTTCACTAGGGAACTTTTTTTGCACTGAGGAAGAACTATCTTCTTCTTTCTTGTGACTCAATGAGGATTGATGTTGACTCCACCCTCAAGGGTGTTTTACCAAACTCTACTGGGAAAATTTTGCTTTGCAACTCTCGAGGGAGCTGCTTCTGTGCCTTGGACTCACGGGGGAGTCCGTCTATGATACTGGATTTACTTGGGATTTAGTTGATGATCTTGACTCACAGGGGAGTTTTTACGATGAATTCTAGTCCACTAAGGGATGTTTTGATACTTTCGATCCACTGGGGATGCTATTTTTAGGGTCTTTGTGCTCCTTGCCTACTAAGGGCATTTCTGTCACTTTTGGGTGTATTTTTGAATTTTCCTTTGTATTTCTGGCCTCCTGGGAACTCCATGGGGATATTTAATTTTTTATTTTTTGCTAAATAACACGTAGTTCAGCGGGGAGGCCTAAACTACATGTAGTTTAGCCACCAGGTGTGTTCTTGCCTCTTCATCTTTTTTTCCTAACAATTAGCAACCGTTTCCTTTTTCTTATTCTCTTCATCTTCCCTCATCTCTTCTCATTCTCTAACTCTCTCTACAAAAACGTTCTGCCTCTCTCTCATTCCCTCACAATCTGACTCTCTCCTCCTCTTCAATCTCAACTTCTCTCTTAAACTCTCTCATCTCCTTCAATGGCACCCAAGAAAAGTTCCTACATGCTTTCCACTGATGCCTTCCATCTCACCTACTGGAATGGAGTGGTAAGGCTAACAACGGCTCCTCCCTTGACCTACAAATCACAACACTTTTTAGAGGGTGCAAGGGTCGGATCAGTAAGTTTTTTGAACTTTTCTCATTTTTCAAGTTTTTCTTTGATCTTCCATTTTAATTTGTTTTTAGGCCTATAAATGCTTGGGTTTTGTTGTGGGATAGGTTTAGATAAAAACCTAACACTTTAGGAGGGGTTGGAACATGTTTAGGTTGAGAAAAGCTTGAGAATGTCAAAGAACACCCTTTTGTGTTCAATCTTGCGTGCATTGGTTTGGGCCTGCGTGCCTTTTTTTTCTCTCTCTTTCTTTTTCCTTTCACTCATGCCTTCTCTCCTTCTCTTTTACCTCTTCCAGATATGGCCATATGAGAGGGTCCAATTGCTTTATCCAACTTTAGGATATAAGAAATGAATTAGGGCTGTCATGAAATGGGTTCACATAGCTGAGAAATCTTATAAAAATTCCAATCAAAGAATGAAAGACTGACCGACCACCTTGATATGCCATAAATTATGCTGTAGCAGAATAACTAATACAGCTAAACACTATAGCGGAACAAATATTGATAAAATGAAAATGCTAGACAAATCAAAAGAAACCACGACAAAACAATGGCAACAACTCTAGGCAAATAAGATGATGCGAGTTCACTGTCCCAGTTTTGGGTTAAGCTTAACAACGGCAAAAAGTCCAAGAAGGGAACTGAACTCTAACATGGACAACCTTGTTACAGGCTTATGCCATCAAAATTGTTCGTTTTGTAGAAAAGGCCTAAATGGTTATGGGTTATAGCTTGTGGGGTTCTAGAGAGTGGACTTGTCAAGAGGAGGGAAAAGATGATCTATTGATGCATGATGTAGAGATAACGGATGGGAGTCGCCACCTAGTTTTTGCAATGGTTTAGGAACCATATATATAGCATCCTCTTGAGGAGAGACCATTGATCTTACTACTAGAGATATAGGTTAGGAGTTAAAGTATAGTCTTGGGAAGGTGTTAGACACCCAAAACTGCCCAACCCTAAGGTTGGCTTCTCCTCATTATATCTTATGTCTTAACCCTATTAAAGGCACACTCAACACTGTCACCCTAACACACACACACACACACACACACACACACATTAGCATATATCTAAGCACACAACATGGCATCAATCATCCTTAACCATACTGTGAGAGACTGCGCCCTCGGCCCGTTTTAATGAATGTTGGGCCAAATCCACGTGAATGGGTGGAGTTGTGTTATTGCCTTTCAAAATGGAGGTTCGACTAGTTATATTTTCCCCTTTAGATTAAGGGTTTTACAATGGAGTCGTCACTTATTTAATTATTGGAAAAATAAGAAAACCATAATTGAAAATTTTCTCATTTTATTAATTTGAAATTGAATTTACATTGAACATAGGAAATTAAATGGCTTTGGTCCTAGATACAATCTAAGATAAAGTACATGGCTTTGTTTCCTAGTTACAATCTAGAAATTGAAAATTACAAGGATAAGTATTTGATCTACTAACCCTTGATCTAAGTTTGAAAGCTATGTTACAAGGTGGGAAGGTGTTAGGCACCCACCTTGCCTAGTGAAACCGGTCTTCTAGACTATGGTGGCCAATATTCATATCACATCATCCAATATGTTATCAATCAATTTGAATGTTGAATTTGAAGTGTGTGCATGCGATAAACCCTAATTCAATTTATTAGACATTGCATTTGGGTTGAAAAATAAATTTTGGTGAATGTGTGTGGACGGTGATATCCTAGATTCAAGGATTTGCAAGAATTATTAAATAAACATATTTTTCATGTTTTTGATGTTGATTTAAGATCGAAACTAGTGTTATGCATAAATATGTGATGAATAACCAAGAATATGTAAAGGAAATATTAGAACAACTAAGAATATTCAAACATATTCAAAAGAATTTAAATGATCTTATCATGCTTTAATCATGAACCTTCATCATGGCAACATGAAAAACAATTAGGGAAAGAGATTATACCTTCATGCAAGATCCATATGGTGGAGGAGGAGACTCTTGAGGGAGGTTCTAGGGTGGAGGAAAAGAAGAGTTAGGAGAGGAAGAGTGAGTCTCACTCAATACCTTGAGTCTCAGGAAGACCAAGATATGACAAGACTATTCAACTTCACTAGAACTCAAGAGAGGGGGTTTTTGGTCTGCTTTGAAATGAAGGAGGGGAAGGGTTTATATAGTAGTGGTGGATGAAATATGATTGGAAGGCTATTTAATGAGATTTGACAAAGAATTATGAACCTAGACCTCATTTTAGCCTTGGGGAAAATCTGGTGCATTAAATGGAAAGATGGGTGGGAGTGAGGAGCAAGCCAAAATTCGGTTTTTCCGTAGATGTTGTAACAGCTTGTAAAGCCAACTTCGAAAAATCATATCTGACTCAATTCTAATCGGAATTGCCTCGTTCTTGTGCTCAAATTGAAGCCCCGGATGTCTGGTTTCTGGAAAAATTAACCTCATTCACAGATTCAAAATATTCTGAGAGATATTGATGAAATGGTGAGCAGAGGTCATTTGATAAAAAATGGTTTCAGCACAATTAACATTAATAGGTCCCAAATTAGGTCTCAATTAACAATAAATGGCTCCAATCACTCCCATTTCAGACTTAATTGGTTCCAAATTTACTCTAATTAAAAGATAATTACACAAATTACTCATTGAATAATTAATGTTTAACTATCTAATTAATTAGGTGTATGCAACCTTATCATAAAATGTAGTCCTAACCAATCAAATTATGACACATCATTGATCTCAAATTGATTACACCTATAACCAATTGAAATCAATTGTTCATAATGAGGATTTGATGATAACTTTCAATTTGTGATAGTACATCTTAGCTATTAAAACTTGATTTGATGATAACTTTCAATCGGGTGGTCCGATTAGGACTTATGACCAGTCGATTTGATCGTTACAACATCAAGACCATTTCGGTGAAATGAATCCAATGATCTAATAGCTAGAATCAAGATGCATATTTCCAAAGTGAAAGTACCCTTTTACCTTCCATGTGAGGTTAAATGCAGGTTGCAAAATGGGGTGTCAACAGAATGCCCCTCATTGGTAGAGCTTGAAAAGCGAATGTCAATGTATGAAAGAGACACCTAACTTTGCAATCAGTATTTAACCGTGGTGAATGTATGATGCATGTAGATAAAAATGTAGATGGTCATGTTATGGATCAAAATGTGGACCAAATCTCTGGGGAGATTGCCTACGTACCTCTTAGTGAGAGGATCAGGTCCAAACGTAGTTCATACATGCAGCCTTTTTTTTTTTTTTTTTTTGGTGTGTGTGTGAAAAAAATGAGTACAAGACATGTTTACCAGTGGTTACGACAAAATGAGGATTTCAGTCATGATCTTGAATTTTGGACATGCTTCCTAGAGGTCCAATGGATTTTGGACGTGCTTCCCAGAGGTTCGATGGATTTGAATTTGGATGTGATTCCTAGAGGTCCGATGGATTGAAGTTTGGACGTGCTTCCCAGAGGTCTGATGGATTTGAATTTGGACGTGCTTCCTAGAGGTCCAACGGATTGAAGTTTGGACGTGCTTCCCAGAGGTCCGTGGATTTGAATTTGGACGTACTTCCTAGAGGTCCAATGGTTTCCCAGAGGTCCGATGGAATGAAGTTTGGACGTGCTTCACAGAAGTTCGTGGATTTGAATTTGGACGTGCTTCTCAGAGGTCCGATGGATTGATTTTGGATGTGACGTGCTTCCCAGAGGTCCATTGAAATTGAGAGGCATTATTCATGCCGATGTTTGTGGGCCTTTTACCTTAGTACCTGCAAAATAAATATTTTCAATTAGTAATAGAGTTATTCATTGAAAGAAATTTGACATACTTAGCCAATGTCCGTAGTTTGGGGCATGTTGCAATGCTTGAATGAGTTCCAAGATGAATACTTTAATGTAAGGCTTGCTTTTATTTATTTATTTTTATGTGGCCATAACCTTTTTGGTTTGGAAATATAAGAGAGTTGTTGTAGATCCTATGGATTTTGGGAGAACTAAGGTCGATCCTTGGAAGGTAGGAGAGCTACTGTCAATCCTACTGTGTATAGGAGAACTAAGGTGGATCCTATGGGTTTCGGGAGAACTAAGGTCAATCCCTTGGAGGTAGGAGAGCTATTGTCAATCCCACAATGTATAGGATAGCTAAGGTAGATCCTATGAGTTTTGGGAGAACTAAGGTCGATCCCTAGAAGGTAGGAAAGCTGTTGTTGATCTTACAGTGTATAGGAGAGCTAAGGTCAATCCTATGGGTTAAAGGAGAACTAAGGTCGATCCCTTGAAAGTAGGAGAGTTATAGTCGATCCTACAGTGTATAGGAGAACTAAGGTCGATCCTATAAGTTTCAGGAGAACTAAGGTCGATCCCTTAAAGGTAGTAGAGCTACTATTGATCCTACAGTGTATAGGAGAACTAAGGTCTATCCTATGGGTTTTGGGAGAACTAAGGTCAATCCCTTGAATGTAGGAAAGCTGTTGTTGATCCTACAGTGTATAGGAGAGCTAAGGTCGATCCTATGGGTTAAGGGAGAACTAAGGTCGATCCCTTGAAAGTAGGAGAGTTACAGTCGATCCTACAGTGTATAGGAGAACTAAGGTCGATCCTATAAGTTTCGGGAGAACTAAGGTCGATCTCTTAAAGGTAGGAGAGCTATTGTCGATCCTACAGTGTATAGGAGAACTAAGGTCGATCCTATGGGTTTTGGGAGAACTAAGGTCAATCCCTTGAATGTAGGAGAGCTATTGTCGATCCTACACTGTATAGGAGAACTAAGGTCGATCCTATGAGTTTCAAGAGAACTAAGGTCGATCCCTTAAAGGTAGGAGAGCTACTGTCGATCCTACAGTGTATAGGAGAACTAAGGTCGATCCTATGGGTTTTAGGAGAACTAAGGTCAATCCCTTGAATATAGGAGAACTATTGTCAATCCTATAGTGTATAGGAGAACTAAGGTCGATCCTATGAGTTTTGGGAGAACTAAGGTCGATCCCTTGAAAGTAGGAGAGCTCCTATCGATCCTATAGTGTATAAGAGAACTAAGGTCGATCCCTTGAATGAATTAACTTTGGCTGGAAGTTGATGCAGATTGCTGGAGAAGTCCTTGCTTAATTCCTGCAAAAAGATAATTTCAATTAGCAATGGATTTATTTATTGAATTGAATTGGAAGTACTTACCCAATGCCCTTAGTTTTAGGCATATTTCATGCTTAAATCAAAGTTGAGTTCATTTGATGTTGTAACCATTGGGGAACATGAAGAGGATCATGATCCACCATCCTTGAATCCTGCAAAATGGCTTTTTTTCTCTAGCTTGTTAGAAACCAGTTATCATGAAAAAATTTTGGTCAATGCCTCTAATGTGGACATGCTTAAAAAAAAGGATTGATGCCTCAAATGAAAACATGCTTTCATGCAAGAAGGACATATCCGCATACAATAAATAGGCCAATGCTCCAAGTTTAAACATGTTTGATGCAAAACAAATGGGTTTAGCCTAACTTGCACCCAAAAAATTTTGTCACATTATTTTAATTTTGCTTCCCAAGGTTGTTTGGGTGAATGGGGCCGAGCCTCTACAAGGCTGCCTATGTACCTCTCTCATAGAGGATCAGGTCTAGACATAGTTCAAGAGAACTGAATTTTGAAAAAAAAAATGATTTTTTTATTTTTTATTATTTATTTTTTATTTTAAAGAGGTGGTCCTTTGAACAACCATTTTGGCAAATCAAAGTGTTTAAGAATCAAACAAATCTCTTTGATTAGGAAGGATCAAGATCATTAAACTCATGTAATCAAATTTGCTTCATCCTTTTGAACATCGTCAGATTAAGTCTCCAAAGGCAATCAAGAAATGAAATGTGATAATATTTATGAATCACATTGTTGGGTGCAAACAAGGAGAGTGCTCCAGATTTGGAAGTTCTTTTGAGTCATTTTGAGGATTTGAGAATTTGAGAAATTTTGTCCTCGGACATATCATTTTGTGGGGTGACAATTTTAAGCACTTTTCCTTTTTAATTGAAGAGAAAAATATTATTAGAATTTAAGATGTGCCTACAATTAATAAGACTTCAAGGAGGTCTTCTTCATGGGTTGTAATGTAGGTCGGGTTTAGGTTATGAAATGAATGATATAAAAAGGCTCAAAATTCCCTATGACGTTCCCCCAAGTATGCATTACTCAAAAATCAAGTATTGGAGAAGTTTTCCCATTTCTTCTTTGCCATCTTCTCACTAGTCTTCATTGATCACTTGTATCAACATTTGTTTTTATGCTCATCCCCTTGAATCATACCTCTAGACTTTCATCTTGTAAAATTATTCTCTTTTTAGGTTGCATCTTCAAGTTTCCAATTTGGTAGGATTTTCCAATTTTTTCCTTTTCTTCTTCTTCATTTCTTTGGCCCTAACTTTTGCCTAGACCGCCCTTTTGGGTTTTCAGCCTAACGGGCTTCTTTTCTTTTTCACTCCTTTTTTTTTTTTTTTTTTTTTTTTTTTTTTTTTTTTTGTCTTTCATCTCTTGATTGAATGAAATTTTGGGGACATTTTTCCCTCCTTGTTTTTCTCAGATTTAATGATTTTCGGTCATTTTGATACACTCTCTAGACTTCTTTCTTACCTCAATGCACTTGCATCTTTCTGTACTTGATGAATCTTTTCCTTTTTGGATGAACCTTCTACTCTTCTTGGCATGATGAATTTTAGGTTCTTCAAACTTGACGCACATTTTGCTTTCTCTCACGTTGATGGAATTTCATTTCTCTTTCCTTGATTAAGTGAAAGCTCATTTAGCTTTAATGATCTCTTATCTTTAACTTCACTACAACAAAATGTATTTTTAGCGACGAAAATTAGTGAGGAAATATTTTTCGTCGCTAAAAATACAGCTTTAGTGACGAAATATGAATTTCATCACTAAAAGTGAAAAAAATTATTACATTTAGCGACGAAAAATAAATTTCGTCGCTATTGTGAACTAAAAAATAGGCGCCAGTGGAGGGAAATTTTGGCGCAATTTTAATTAAGCTATAGTGACGAAATATTTCGTCACTAAAAGTTGAAATTTTTAGTGACAAAATATTTCGTCACTGTAGGTATTGCTGTGATAGTATTAGTGACGAAAATCATTTCGTCGCTATAAGGAAGAATTAGTGACGAAAACTATTCGTCACTAAAAATAACAATGGTTTTGCACTTAAATGTTTTTAGTGACTAAATCATAATTCGTCACTAAAAGTATGCTACAGTGATGAAAGTTGAATTTCGTCGCTAAAAATCTGAACAAAATATGGTCTCTTTAGTGACGAAAATAAAATTCGTCGCTAAAAGTGTAAAAATGAACCGTCGCCGATGAGCAGCTACCGTCGCCGATAAGCAGCTACCGTCGCCAATAAGCCACTCCAATCATCGGCGACGCTTCGTCTTCTTCGAACGGCGACGCTTCGTCTTCTTCGAACTGCGACGCTTCGCCTTCCTCGAACCGCGACGCTTCATCTTCCTCGAACCGGCGACGCTTCGCCGTCCTTCGCATCGACGACGCTTCGCTGTCCTTCGCATCGGCAACGCTTTGAAGTGTCATTTCAGCTCCCATCGTCGCCGATTCTCGACGATTCCTATTCGTTGCCAATCTCGTTCCATTCGTTGCCGATTCTCGATGGTTTTGAAGTGTTATTTCAGCCCATTCGTCGCCGATTCGGACCATTCCCGACGATCTTCAATCTGTAAGGTTTTATTTATTTATTTTTATTTTTTGTTTATTTTTTTTTCTTTGATTCCCTTTGGCTCATGTTTTATTTTTGTTGTGATTGAGTTTTTTTTGTGTAATTGTTTTATTTTAGATTTTGTCAACTCTTTCTTAACTTCCTGCTTGAAAGCAGCTGAGATTTTATGCATTACAGCTTTTGATTGAAAAAATTATGAGGATCATTAGCTTAGAAAGGGGAAAAAAAAATCAAGCTGACCCAAGTTTAGTTGGGGTTAATTGATTAAGACTTACGTGAGCTGCAACTATTTGGTCTTAGATTGTTATATTAGTAATGTGGTGGAGCTCATCTTGTGATTGGAAATTTATTTAGCATTTCTCTGGTTGACTTAGTAATTAGTATCACCTAAAATTTAGCAAATACGACAATTGTTAAGCTTTTTTCACCTTATATATGCATATTGGGTAACAAACTAATAAGATACTAAAAGAATATGTATTGCCTTATATTTGTGATTTGGTGTGTGTGTGCGCATCAAGATGCATCACACTTAGATGTAATGACTAAGGAGAGGGCTTTTTCTTTTTCTTCTTCTTTTTTGGTTCTAGGTTGTCATGTTGGAATCACGGGATAGAATTGGTGGTCGAGTTCACACTGATTATTCATTTGGTTTTCCAGTTGACTTGGGTGCCTCATGGTAAACTTACTATTTTGCAAAATCCATTTTTTAGGTAAATATTCGGTGTTGCTTATTTATTAATTATAAAAACTTATATATCAATCATGATGGCTTAGGTTGCATGGAGTATGTAAAGAGAATCCCTTGGCACCATTGATTGGGAGACTGGGACTGCCCTTATACCGTACTAGCAGAGACAACTCTGTGTTGTATGATCATGATTTGGAAAGGTAAATATATCTTTCAGTTTGTTGCCTTTGGCCTGCTAGTATTTTGCCTAATTCTACTTGCATGCCTACCTTGCCATGCCACAAAGCTTGCCATGCCACAAAGCAGTATTTTGCCTAATTCTATAAATATATTGTGAATCTACAATCACTTTGAAACACTACTTTGTGGCATGGCAAGCTATTTCATATTTTTATTTTTTTAAGACTTTTGAACATTGAGGATAAAACAATGTAGTGCTATTATTACATAATGAAAATAAATAGTTATATGCCCTAAGTACTTATAAATTTTACTTTTCTTTTGCAGGCTAAATACATATTGTTTACAATAACTTTGGATTTTTCTGAAAGTTGTAAGCTTAGCTTGAGCAAAGTAAGTAAATTTTAGTTGAAAACCTTATAAAACTCTATACTTGTGATGTTGGAAATTGGATTTGTGGTGGTATGTTGTGTTGGAGCAAGCGGGTGGCTTGCATGGTGTTATAAGGTGGTTTAAATACATATTGGGAGTGTTTTTCAATTCTTGCAAATGTGAATGAGTATTGTTGATTAGATGTGATAAATATTACTTTATTCGATTTCAATACTTATAAACACTTTATACTTGTGATGTTTGTGATTGGTTTTGTGGTGGGTTGTTGTATTGGAGCAAGCAGGTGGCTTGCATGGTGTTATAAGGTGGTTTAAATACATATTGGGAGTGTTTTTCAATTCTTGCAAATGTGAATGAGTATTGTTGATTAGATGTGATGAATATTACTTTATTCGATTTCAATACTTATAAACACTTTATACTTGTGATGTTTGTGATTGGTTTTGTGGTGGGTTGTTGTATTGGAGCAAGCGGGTGGCTTGCATGGTGTTATAAGGTGATTTACATTTATATTGGAAGTGTTTTTAGTTTCTTGCAAATGTGAATGAAACTTATTAATTAGATGTGATGAATATTACTTTATTCGATTTCAATACTTATAAACACTTTATACTTGTGATGTTTGTGATTGGTTTTGTGGTGGGTTGTTGTGTTGGAGCAAGCGGGTGGCTTGCATGGTGTTATAAGGTGGTTTAAATACATATTGGGAGTGTTTTTCAATTCTTGCAAATGTGAATGAGTATTGTTGATTAGATGTGATGAATATTACTTTATTCGATTTCAATACTTATAAATACTCTATACTTGCGATGTTTGTGATTGGTTTTGTGGTGGGTTGTTGTATTGGAGCAAGCGGGTGGCTTGCATGGTGTTATAAGGTGGTTTACATTTATATTGGAAGTGTTTTTAGTTTCTTGCAAATGTGAATGAAACTTATTAATTAGATGTGATGAATATTACTTTATTCGATTTCAATACTTATAAACACTTTATACTTGTGATGTTTGTGATTGGTTTTGTGGTGGGTTGTTGTGTTGGAACAAGTGGGTGGCTTGCATGGTGTTATAAGGTGGTTTAAATATATATTAGGAGTGTATATTTGTATGTGCAATGTATATTTGTTTAAGTATTAATATAGACTTGTACATTCATGAATGTGATGAAACTTTATCTAAGTAGCTTATAAACTTAGATGTTAGAATACATTATGTATGCGTTGTTCTTATTTTACTAAAGTAGGATTCATCTTATAATTGCAGTCAAACATGGATAAAAGTTGGATGACAATAGGTAAGACACCCAATGGCAGATTAAGTCATCCATATATTGAAGGGGTCAATGCATTTATTAATTCTGCAAGAGCGGTTTTAGACTTGAGTGGTAATATTCCATGCCCGTGTATTCATTGTGTGAATTGCTATCAACAATCTCCTCAAATTGTGCGTATCCATTTGCTTCATCATGGAATTATGCAATCTTACATTAATTGGTATCATCATGGAGAAGCTCATGTATTGAACGAGAACATTCATGATAATGAAATGTCGGATGGTGATCATATAGATGGTATCGATGCCTTGGTAGATGACCGAATTAGAGGGGAACCAAGAAATGCAACTGAAGATGAGGAGGTACGTCATTTTGACAAACTTGAGGAAGATGCAAAGCGTGAGTTGTATCCGGGTTGCACTGATTATAGTATCTTGAAGTTTGTTATTGAGATGTTGAATGTAAAGGTAATGACAAACTTGAGTAATAAGGGACTTGATATGATGCTAGAATTGCTGACAAAAGTTTTACCGAAAGGTAACTTGGTTCCAAGGTCAACTTATGAAGCAAAGAAGATATTACGTGACTTGGGCACGTCATATGAGCATATAGATGCATGCAAAAATGATTGTGCACTATTTTGGAAGGAAAATGAAAACCTTGATAAATGTCCAGTGTGTGAGGTGCCTAGGTACAAAGATACACATACTCAAGGTAAGAAGATTCCTCACAAGGTATTGCGTTACTTCCCGTTGACACCGAGACTAAGGAGATTGTACATGTCAAGCCAAAGAGCTAAGGGCATGAGATGGTATATAGACAAACGTGTGGATGATGGGATAATGAGGCATCCGGCTGATAGTGAGGAGTGGAAGGAGTTTGATTTGCAACATCTTGATTTTGCTCTTGAACCTCGCAATGTAAGGTTGGGGTTGGCTACAGATGGATTTAATCCTTTTGGGAATATGAATAACAACTATAGTATGTGGCCTGTCATACTTATCCCCTATAATCTACCGCCTTGGTTGGTTATGAAGGAGCCGTATTTTATGTTGTCCTTACTTATTCCCGGTCCCCATCAACCGGGGAATGAGATTGATATTTATTTGAAACCATTGGTTGATGAGTTGAAGGAGTTGTGGGAAGAAGGTGTAGAAACTTATGATGCTTATAGTAAAGAGCATTTTCAGATGCGTGCAACTTTGTTGTGGACAATACATGACTATCCTGGATTTGGTAACGTGTCTGGGTGGAGGACAAAGGGTTATCATTCTTGTTACACTTGCAATGATCAACCATATTCAGAAGTTTTGGAAAGTAAAATTGGATTCATTAACCATCGAGCTTATTTACCTATGGAACATCGTTGGAGACATAGTCGGTTGCATAATGGTTTACCAGAGAAACGGAAGAGATCCTTAGAGTTACAAGTGGAAAAGAAATAAGAGCAGCTAGATAGAATGCCAAATATAATTTTAGGAAAGCATCCAAGTAACAAGAAGAAACAACTTATTGGGGAGCCAAATTGGTCAAAGGCAAGTATTTTGTATAAGCTTCCATATTGGAAAAATAAGAAGCTTAAGCACAACATTGATGTCATGCATGTGGAGAAGAACATTAGTGAGAGTACTTATGGTACTTTGTTGGGCATTGAGGGGAAAAACAAGGACACTGACAAGGCTCGAATAGACTTGCAAAATATGAACTTTAGGCACACGTTGCATTTGAAACAACGTCCTGATAGATCATATGCCAAGCCTCGAGCTTTCTTTTCATTAAGTCCCAATGAAAGGGATGGTTTTTATGACCTTTTGAAATCAGTCAAGTATCCGGATGGCTATGCAGCCAACATATCAAGGTCAGTGAATGCAAAAAATGGTAGATTATCTGGTTTGAAAAGTCACGACTGTCATGTACTACTACAACGAATTCTTCCAATTGGATTGCGAGGGTTTGCAGATAAAGACATTAGTATTGTATTGTTTGAGGTGGGCAACTTCTTTCAAGACTTATGCTCAAGGACCTTAAAGCGAAGTGAATTGGAGAAACTAGAAGAACGTATAGTTCTTATACTATGCAAGCTTGAGAGATTCTTTCCTCCAGCATTCTTTGATGTTATGGTCCATCTTGCTGTTCACTTGCCTCGAGAAGTAATTCTAGGAGGCCCGGTACAATATCGGTGGATGTATCCAATTGAAAGGTAACTAGATCTTTTGATGCATTCATCAATTGCATTTTTTCTACATGGTATAAAATCACATTCTATGTGTATTTTTTCCTTGTAGGTATCTTGGAAAATTGAAAAGATACGTTTCCAACCGAGCTCGACCAGAAGGTTCGATTGCAGAGGCTTACATTCTTAAAGAATGTATTAACAACTGGTCTTTGTATATTGATGGGATCGAAACTGTGCATAACCGAAGAGAAAGAAATGAAGATTTTGGTGAATCTAGTGAAGAATTGATAGTTTTTTCACAGACTGACCGACCTATAGGTGGTAGGCGAAATGATGGCGACTTGTCTCGTGCATTGCTTGATACTGCTGTATAATAGTTCTGAGCTAGAGCCTTATTTAAAGTATGTGATTTCATATGCATATATTGTTTAATCAAGTTTTGAATATTATTTGCAATGCTTAGCTAAAAATAAATCATTTTATTTTTAACAGCGAACACAAAAACACATTGCATAATCCTACTGGAGAAGCCATAACTCAAATCCAACGACAAGAGTTTCCCTAGTGGTTCAGAGAACGTGTAAGACATTTGAAATTTAATTACACTAATAAATTTAAACATTTAAATTTATTCGTCGTTGCTTATTACTAATAGGATATCATTTGTTGTATGTCATTATAGATGAATAGATTGAAAGTTAACGAGTCATCAGAAGCTACTAAACAGTTATGGTCATTAGCAAATGGTCCTAAGCCATATGTGAAGGAGTACACTGTTTGTATGGTCAATGGTGTAAAGTTCCATATAAGGGACCTAGACAATCGTCGTGTAACCCAAAACAGTGGTGTATGGACCGAAGGGAACCATGAAGGAGAAATGCATGACTTCTATGGTCATGTGTGCAAAATTTGGGAATTGGAGTATACGTTTCGCCATAAAGTTGTTTTGTTCCAGTGTGAATGGTATAATACTAGTACCAATGGTCGAAGGAGAACGATAAGAACTGATGCACACTGCACGAGCATTGATGTTACAAGTCGATGGTATCAAAATGACCCTTTTATACTTCAAGAGACGCTAATCAAAATGAAGAACATGACATACCTGATGTTGATGTTGATATGGATTATGATATGTAGAGTTCATAACAATTGTCTTAAATGTTATGTGATTGTCTTAAAGTTTTATGCTTGTCTACGTAGCAATTGTTATTGAGATGTTTTGTGCTTATCTTAAACTTGATATGGATATTGATATGGTCATTTGTTGTGTTGAGTTAGTAGCAATTGTGTTCAAATTTAGCACTTGTGAATTGCTTGATATGGATAATGGTATGGACTATAATATGTAAAGTTAGTAGTAATTGTTATTGAGATGTTTTGTGCTTATCTTGAACTTGATATAGATATTAATGTGGTCATTTGTTGTGTTGAGTTAGTAGCAATTGTGTTCAAATTTTGCACTTGTAAATTGCTTGATATGGATAATAGTGTGGATTATAATGTTAAGTTAGTAGCAATTGTACTTATCTTTCATGTCAATACATAGTTTCAAAAAATGCCCAAAAAGGCCAAATATACTCATAATATACCGAGGTATGAGATGGCAGGATTGGATAGAATGAGGCAAAACCAAGAGATAATTGATGCTTTGGGATTGAAGCACATCTCAACTTCTCTAAAGGATTCTGCTCAGTCCAATTGTGCAAAAGGGAAAAGAAGTAGAGCTAGTGTTGTGGTAGATGATGATTATGTACCACCTATTGGTGACGATGAGAATGATGTTGAGTCATCTAACTCTTTAATCCATAAGGTACAATAGATATTCCATAGGGTGCAATAGATAATAACTTTGGTTCTATTATTTGTAATGACTTTGTTGTTCTATTATATATATATATATATATATATATATGTTTCTAGTTACAGATGGCACCAGGATGACTTACACGCTCGCGAGGTGAGGCATCTATCCCGGTGGTCCAACCTACGGTTCAATCTACAGAAACACCTCTTGAAGCAAATCCTCTCACCCAAAGTTCTTCAAGTGCGGAGGCTACCAACGCATTAACTAGCATGACTGGTAATTACATAGAACATACTTAATTGCAACTGCACCTTGTCTTTACTATTGAGATTATACTTAATGTACATAGAATGTATAATTTTATAACATTGATAATTTTGAAATAGGATCTGCTAGCAGAAATACCCGTGGAACAACACGTGGTATAGCAGTACGGGCACTTGTTGAAAAAAGTGATAAACTACTAGTACGTATAGCTGCAAAGTATGATGCTCCTGTTGGGAAGAATGTGTGCAAGCTTGTCAATCAAATTGGCGTACAAGTGCGAAGTAATTTTTCCAGTTACAACGTAAAAAATTGGAAAAGTGTTGATGCTCCTACTAGAGATGTGGTGCTTCAAAATATCGTGGTAAATTTATATTAATAACGTTTAACTCGTCTTTTTTGTCACTAAGTATATTAATTCATATAATAATATTTTTATAATACATATATACTTCATTTTACAGGATCAGTTTGAGCTTGAAGGAGATTCCAACTTAGTAACGAAAACAGTAAATACAAAATGTGGAAGATTATTGAGTAGCGGCTCTAACAAGTTGTATCAGACTTATAAGAAGCTTGTACAATCTCATGATGAAGACTATGCAAAAAGCCACCTGCCAAAGAATGTCACACTTGAGCAATGGACTGGACTTATTGAAGGGAGATGGACCAATAAGGAATGGCTGGTAAATTATTTATGCGTATATTATTATTATCCAATATTTACTATATTATGTTGTCAAATGATGAAGTAAATTTATATTGTTTTATTAATGATTTAATAAATATCTTGAATATTCTTTATTAAGGAAAATCAAGAATTAATTCTGAAAATAGAAGCAAAACTTCAGGCAAACATAGATGCGGGACAAAGGCACTTGCTGTTAGAGTTGATGAGGAGGTGCGTGTTTTTTCATTTTCTTAAACCTTAGTATATTACATGTTGTGATTAATTAACTATAAATAACTAACAGTCGAATGTTAATTAATTAGACAAATAATAATGGCGGTCAAGTTCCTGAATTGGCAAAAGTCTACAAAGATGTTCATTTTAATCCAAACACAAATAAGTGGATACACCATGACGATGAAGTGACATATGTATGTGTATCATTCCATCCCTATTATTCCATTCTTATCATGTTTGTAAAGTTATTACATATGTAGTATTAATGTTGTGATTGTTGTTTTTTTTTTTTTTTTTTTTTGTTTCCTCTTTCAAATGGTAGGAAACTATTCTCAAAGTGCAAGAGGATCATTGTCAAGATCCTAATGCAATTCCCCTTACAGAAGAGGAAATTTCAAACTTGGTTTTTAAGAAAAAATCTGGTATTGTAAAAGGACTTGGCATGAGACCTTCTTCTTCTCTAGTAACCACTGCCTCATCTAGTGCCTCGGTAGAGTATATTCATCGGTTAGAAAATGAGATAATTGAGCTTAAAGAGGCAAGAGTTAGGGACGAAGAGGAGCGAGCTAAGGAGCAAGAGGCGCGAGTTAAGGAGCAAGAGGCGCGAGCTAAGCAAGATGAGATCCAAAAGAATATTCTTAATTTTTTAAGGAGCAAGGGTTATGATGACGGTTTTAACTATGGGAGTGGTTCATCTTCAAGTTAAATCACTTATTGGTAACACTTCATTTTTTATGTATCATTTGAAACTAATTGTTAGAAATTTTTTTATAACATAGTTAATGTTTTTACTTTACGATTTTAATGTAATAGTGTTTTTATATTTGTGCAGATTTCTTATTGGTCGCTTTAGGAGATTTACTTTTGGCATTATTTGAAGACATTTGAGAACATCTTTTGGCTTTAGGGGGTTCTAATTATATTATGCTACATTTTTTGTATTGTTATAAAACCTTTTAAGTTATTGTATGTGTTGCAAACAATTATTGTATGGAAGGAGTTCGAATTTGATACTTGTTTTAATTTTAACTTGTACAATGTATGGATCGATTTTTTATAAATGTATTGTTGAAATAAATGTGTTAATCAAATGTGAGGTTTTAATAATGTAATGACAGGTTACAGGTTAATATCAACGTCATGAAAATAATAAAAACAGAAAATATGTTTTAGTGACGAATTTTTTCGTCACAAATATGGCAACAAAAAATTGTTTTAGTGACGAAATATTTCGTCACTAAATGCAGTGGAATTTTGTAAGAAATGGTTTTAGTGACGAAAATTTTCGTCACTATATGTGCATGGATTTTCTTAAAAATAGTTTTAGTGACGAATATTTTTGTCACTATATGTACCCGAAAATAGTTTTAGTGACGAAATTTTTCGTCACTAAATACTGTTTTTAGCGAGAAAAACATTTAGCGACGAAACGTTTTCGTCGCTAAAAGTTTTTTTTTTTTTTTTTTTTAATACCAAATTCGACTTTTAGTGACGAAATATTTCGTCGCTAAAAGTCCCCAGGACTTTTAGCGACAGGGCTACAGTGACGAAACAAATTTCGTCACTAAAAGTCCAATTTCGTCACTAAAGGTTCTTAGTGACGAAAAACTGGACTTTTAGTGACGAATTTTTTCGTCACTAAAAATACATTTTCTTGTAGTGCTTAATGAATTCTCTACTTGTCTTTCATGTCCTCTAGGAGAGCATTATCAATTAGCTTCAAATCTCAAGGTTGACAAATCTCAAGGTTGACTCCTCCTCAACATGAGATTTAAGCATGCATACTTTGAATTTTCCCACCCTAGGTTTAGATTTTATTGGGTTCATGCGAAAAAGAGGCTAAGTGTTTAAAGGCTCAAATGGGCTAGCAAAGGATAATGATCATTCTAGGTATTAAGGTGTAATCTTGTTTTACCAAAGACGGCCTCCTATCCCTAGCAATGCTTGCTTGTAGGCATAGTGACTTGAGCTCTTTTAATAAATCCCTCTTAAAAGAAAAATTGGAGACATAAAAGTTTTTAGAAATTTGGAATGAATGCATGAGCCTTTTGAATTTTTTGGATGGATAGATTTTCTTTGATTGCCTTGTAAGACCATTTCTTCTTTTATTCAAAGTAATTCAGTAAAATTGTTTACACGGATCAAATAAAATCAATCCTTTCTTAGTACAAGTTGATTGTTCAAGCCTTTAAACATCTTAATTTAGAAAAAGTTTTGTCTAAAGGATCCTCATATACCATTTTGAAAAGACGACTTTAAAGAATCTTGAAATCTTTGAAAGAAAAAAATGGGTCTTTTTGAAAAAAATCACTAGGAAGTCCAATGCCCCGTTCAAAGAATTTTTTTTTTTTTAAATGACTTAAGGGCTCAATGCCCCTAGTCCAAGGAATTTTTTCATTTGAAAATTTTTCTCTTTTTTTGGGAAAGATTTGGAAATCTTGATTTTTTTTTTTTGAATTTTTTTTGGTATATTCATTCAATGCCAAAATGCAACCAAAAAAAAAAAAAAAAAAATGCAACAAGCATAGCATGGACTTTATTGATTAGGAAACAACAAACAAACTCTAAATAAGCAACCACATTAAGAACAAAATCTATGACTATCAAAAACTTTTGGAGTTGAATTTTGACAAATTCATATGGATCCACTAATGAAGGTGGAATAACAACTTGTCGGTCGATAAGATCTTGAATGTCATGCCTCAGGTGAAAACACTTATCTGTCATGTGGCCTCCCCTTTGATGATATTTCCAGTGAGCATTGGGATTATAGCTTCTAGGCATAGGATGTGGTATGGGCTTAGGATCCAATGGTTTCAACACCCCCTTAGCTTGTAGTTTCTCCAAGGCCTCACTCAAGGTCATGTTTAATTCATCGAACTTCCTTCGAGGCTTAGGATTGATAGTTGAAGATGATTGGAAATTCACAACATTAACCACTTCCCCATTGGTGGTGTGGGTCACTACTTTCTGGGAAGAGTAGCTTTCCTCATTCTTTAATATGCCATTATTGACATCTTCCACTTGAGTACTAGCTATGATCAAGGCTTTGAAGTTGGGAAAGTATTGTGCAAAGAGATGCTTATGGTATATGGGCAACAAATTCTTCACAACCATTTGGATTTGCTCTTCTTCATTGGGCCTATTTGTCATTTGGGCTGCCTTTGACCTCCATCTTGTGATAAAGGTTGAGAAAGATTCCTTGGCCTTTTGCTTGGTGGTCTCCAAATCACGCCTAGTAATGTCTACTTCTATATTGTATTTGTATTGCTTGTAGAACTCATTGGCAATGTTCTCCCAAGTAGGGATTTGAGAGTATTCAAGATTCAAAAACCAACGAAGAGCAGCCCCAGTAAGTGTGTTTTGGAACATTTGGGCCAAAAGTTCTTTAGTAAATCCCAAGGGTTGGAGAGCCCTTGTGTACAAATTCAAATGGGCTTTGGGGCAGCCTGTTCCATCAAACTTGTCCAAACTTGGCATCTTGAATTTGGGTGGAGCTCTTACTTATGGGAAGAGAGAAAGAGAATGGAAGTTCATGGCATCTTCCTTCCACCGAAATTTTTGAAATAGTTGTTCCATTTGATCCAAGCGCTCCTTCAACTTTTTCTCATTTTCAGTTAATTGTGGACCTTGAACTTCATCATTTTGGAAAGTGGTAGTATTTTTTCCTTTGAGCTTTTGACTCAAAGTGTTGAACTCTTCATGAAGTTTGGCTTGGCTTGCCACCAAAGTATTGAACAATTCATGGAAGTTGGTCATGGGCTTATTCGATGTATTCTCTTCAACCATGGCTACAAGAAATGAGTTTGGGTTGGCAAATGAATTTGACGATGAGCTTGGTTGACTTGAGTTGGAACTTTAAAGGCTTGCACCTTCACTTAATTGGGGTTGCACTTGGAAAACTACATGCACACATGTTATATTATCTCTAGAAAAGCAAATTGGGCCACCATGGCAAGGAGGCTTCAATCACAAGCATTTGGGCTTGGGTTCATTCATAGCATACATGGTTCAAACAATTATGATGGGCTTAAGCGTTGGACTTGGGCTCATCATGGTTCAAACAACAGCCAAACACATACATAATGCAATGCAATTAACATGGACCGACCTAAAGGTAGGTTCTATGGGTCATTACAACATGGGTAGAAGGTGGGTTAAAGGCCCCTACAAGCTAGGACGTCGTACCTCCCAACTTGTGACGCCAAGAGCGCCGCATTGGTCCGAATGGTACAGTTTGTCCCTATGAACCACCATGGCATAACCATGACGATCCTTGTCGCGGTGGGTCGTAGGTTCATCGCTGGGTATGCGAGTCTCAGGAAGACCACAATCCACGACTAATACTACCGGGCTTCTGGGCTAACACACAAATAAAATAAATTTCATTCAAGCAAATGATGCATAACATGCAAAAGAATGACATATTAGACATATTATATACAAAAAGCAATAAACAAACAATGACATGGTTGGCCACCATAACCTAATTGAAGCTTAGCCCTCAATATCCCCAGTGGAGTCGCCACTGTGAGAGACCGCGCCCCCGGCCCGTTTTAATGAATGTTGGGCCAAACCCACGTGAATGGGTGGTGTCCCATTATTGCCTCTCAAAATGGAGGTTCGACTAGTTATATTTTCCCCTTTAGATTAAGAGTTTTACAATAGAGTCGCCACTTATTTAATTATTAGAAAAATAAGAAAACCATAATTGAAAATTTTCTCATTTTATTAATTTGAAATTGAATTTACATTGAACATAGGAAATTACATGACTTTGGTCCTAGATACAATCTAAGATAAAATACATGGCTTTGTTTCCTAGTTACAATCTAGAAATTGAAAATTACAAGGATAAGCATTTGATCTACTAACCCTTGATCTAAGTTTGGAGGCTATGTTACAAGGGGGGAAGGTGTTAGGCACCCACCTTGCCCGGTGAAACCGGTCTTCTAGACTATGGTGGCCAATATTCATATCACATCATCCAATATGTTATCAATCAATTTGCATGTTGAATTTGAAGTGTGTGCATGTGATAAACCCTAATTCAATTTATTAGGCATTGCATTTGGATTGAAAAATAAATTCTAGTGAATGTGTGTGGACGGTGATATCCTAGATTGAAGGATTTGCAAGAATTATTAAATAAACACATTTTTCATGTTTTTGATGTTGATTTAAGATCGAAACTAGTGTTATGCATGAATATGTTATGAACAACCAAGAATATGTAAAGAACATATTAGAACAACTAAGAACATTCAAACATATTCAAAAGAATTTAAATGATTCTTATCATGCTTTAATCTTGAACCCTCATCATGGCAACATGAAAAACAATTAGGGAAAGAGATTATACTTTCATGCAAGATCCATATGGTGGAGGAGGAGACTCTTGAGGGAGGTTCTAGGGTGGAGGAAAAGAAGAGTTAGGTGAGGAAGAGTGAGTCTTACTTAATACCTTGAGTCTCAGGAAGACCAAGATATGACAAGACTACTCAACTTCACTAGAACTCAAGAGAGGGGAAGAGAGGGGGTTTTTGGTTTGCTTTGAAATGAAGGAGGGGAAGAGTTTATATAGTAGTGGTGGATGAAATATGATTGGAAGGCTATTTAATGAGAGTTGACAAAGAATTATGAACCTAGACCTCATTTTAGCCTTGGGGAAAATTTGGTGCATTAAATGGAAAAATTGGTGGGAGTGAGGAGCAAGCCAAAATTCGGTTTTCCCGTAACTGCTGTAACAGCTTGTAGAGCCAACTTCAAAAAATCGTATCTGACTCAATTCTAATTGGAATTGCCTCCTTCTTGTGCTCAAATTGAAGCCCCAGATGTCTAGTCTCTGGAAAAATTAACCTCATTCACAAATTAAAAATATTCTGAGAGATATTGACGAAATGGTGAGTAGAGATCATTTGATAGAAAATGGTTTCAGCACAATTAACATTAATATGTCCCAAATTAGCTCCCAATTAACATTAAATGGCTCCAATCACTCCCATTTCAGACTTAATTTGTTCCAAATTTACTCTAATTAAAAGATAATTACACAAATTACTCATTGAATAATTAATGTTTAACTATCTAATTAATTAGGTGTATGCAACCTCACCATAAAATGTAGTCCTAACCAATCAAATTATGACACATCATTCATCTCAAATTGATTACACCTATAACCAATTGAAATCAATTATTCATAATCACATATAGTTGGACTCAATTTATGATAATACATCTTAGCCATTAAAACTTGATTTGATGATAACTTTCAATTGGGTGGTCTGATTAGGACTTATGACCAGTCGATTTGATCGTTACAACATCAAGATCATTTTGGTGAAATGAGTCCAATGATCTAATAGCTAGAATCAAGATGCATATTTCCAAAGTGAAAGTACCCTTTTACCTTCTATGTGAGGTTATATGAGGGTTGCAAAATGGGGTGTCAACACATACATCTATCATGTTTGTCAACCAAAGCCAAACATTCATCTAGCATGGCATCCCTTAACATTCATTTAGCATACATATCACATCATCCTAGCATTCAACTAATCATAACATCCCAACCAAGGCAGCAACAAGGACAAGGTAGCAAAATAGGCATGGGAATCAAACATAAGTCATAACATGTATTCCAACTCTTAAGCATGAAATCAATCATCAAACAATACAAAAACGCATGTTCATACTAATGCATGACTTACCTCACCTAACCTTGTAGTAACTCAGCGCCTATGGTATATGCATGAGCATGTGAATGCATATTCGTGGCATCAAAATAAGACAACATAAGATAAACCCTAATTCTAACATGTGAAAGAAAAAAAAACAATTAAACATGTGAAATAGAAGCTTAAAAACATGGAAAAGAGTTTAAACAGAGGTATTGCATGTGAAAAAAGAAGCAAAAACAAATGAAACAAAATTAGGGTTTCTGGGCTAGTTCATGCGCAAGCATGAACAACCCTGTGTGTGCATATTCAGGCCTGCATGCATAGACAAGATTATGTGCACGTGGGTTTCTGCTCAAAAACCCTAGAAACACAGCAGCTAAAACAGAACTTCAAAACGAAAATTCTAACGACCTAATATGCTTTTGAAACATCAAACTATACAAACCTAGACTACATAAGCATATTAAAACACATTACAACAAAGAAACTAAAGCAAACAGAAAGTTTAAAGTGCAAAAAGGAAAGAAAAAGAAAAAGAAAAGTTTAGACTAATACCTTAAACAAAAGCTCTTTATTCTTGATTTTTGACCATTCTCCTCAGTCAAATCTATTCAAAATTCAAGGAAAGAGTAATTAGTAATCTTAAACTCAAAGATCAAGGCCAAAAAAGACCTTAATCAGAAGAAAATTGACTTGAGGATTTTTTGTGAAAAACTCCCTCTTTGATTCACTATTTCTATTGAATCTTAGTGTTTTCCCGTGGGATTTCTATGAGTTTTGAAAATATTCTATGTAAGGGTACTTATAGTGTGAAAATAGGGGTTTGGAATGACTCCTAGACGATGTGGAATTCATTCCAAACCTCAGTATTAATGCAGAAAACTTGTCTTATTTATGTTCCTAGAATCCATTATGTGTGCGTAAGATCGTGCTTGCGTGCTTATGCAGAAAGCTGCGTGCGTAGGTTGATTCTTGCGTGCACATAGCGAGGATTTTGCTTGGCTTTACTTTTCCAAAAATATATTTATTTGCTCATTAGAAGTTATATTTTTTATTTTATCATTTCTCAAGTCAATTTAACATTTGATTGGGCCTTAAACCAACCTTTGGTCTTAGAATTCAGCATCATTGGGGAACGTGGGCCTGAGTCGTAAAGGGTATAACATGCGGTGTTTACAGATGCCCTTCTTTTGATTCATGAGCTTTGCTAATAGAATCAAAAGAATAAAAGACAAAACATTTGTTTCGAAGTATGGCTCAGGCCTAACCTACACACATAACACACATCAGACATACATGGGGCGGGTGCAACACTGAAGAGTTGCGTGAGATTTGTATGTTCGAATTCCTACCTTTGTTACTCGAGAAATGAGCAATGACAGGTTCACTGTCCCGGAATCTATTTGCCAATTGCAAGCAAAGGTGAGTGACTTGCTATCCTAGAGTCATTGAAAAAAAAAAAAAAAAAAAAAAAAAAAAAAAAAAAAAAAAAAAAACAACAACAACAACAACAATAACAAACAAACAAACAAACAAACAGGGGTGCTCTTATAAACTTAAAAGGAAATATATCTATGGTGTCCATCTAGGGCTCTTGCCTCAAACTTCTCCTGGTGGTACTTGTCTTCCATCTCTATCTCTACCTGTTCTGGTGAGGCTCTTGTCTTGGGGTGACCTTAGTCTCTATCTCTATCTCTACGTCTTCTACCGCACCTGCGTGTTCAATTTCCATAGGATATGTGCGATAATTCTATATGATGTACCTGCATGTTCAATTCCTGTAGGATATGTACACGAATTTTGGCTTGTATAGAATCTATGCCTGCATATACAATTCTTGGAGGATATATGCACAAGTTCTGTGTTATATGGGATTTGTGCCAGCATATTCAATTCTAGGAGGATACGTGAAGGTCTGTGTTCTACCTTTCTAATTTGTATGGGGTTTCGTGCTTGCATATTCAATTTTCGGAGGATATGTGCATGAATTCTGGGTGGTGTAGGACTTGTGCCTGCATATTTAATTCTCATAGGATATGTGCACAATTTCTATGCTCTGACTTGCTTGACCATTTTATTTTATTTTATGAAAGATCCACTGGGATGCTGAAGGAATCACTATGGAGTATAATTCTATTGAGAAGTGTTTTGGTGATGATTCTGATCTATCATGAAGTCTTGATGGTGTACGACCCATTAAGGAGGGGGTAGCTCATTGGGGATCTTTTGATGGCGTGTTGTTCACTAGGGAACTTTCTTCCATTAGGGAATAATTATCTTATCCTTTCTTGTGACTCACTGGGATTGATGTTGACTCCACCCTTGAGTGGGTTTTACCAAGCTTTATTGGGGAAATTTTCTTTTACAACTCTCGAGGTAATTGCCTTTGTGTCTTGAATCCACGGGGGAATCCATCAATGATACTGGATTTACTTGAGATTTAGTTGATGATCTTGACTCACGGGGAGTTTTCATGATGATTTCTGATCCACCAAGGGATGTATCTGATTCTTTCGACCCATAGGGGATATTTTTGATGATTTCGATCCACTGGAGATGCTCTTTTAGGTTTTCATGTTATTTGCCTATTAAGGGCATTTCTGTCATTTTTGAATTTTCTTTTGCACTACTAGCCTCTTGGGAACTCCATGGCATATTTGGAATTTTTTTTTTGCTAAACTTCACGCAGTTTAGCGAGGAGGCCTAAACTACACATAGTTTAGCCATTGGGTGTATTCCCGCCTCTTTATATTTTTTTGTCTAACGGTTTCCAATCATTTTTTTTTCTTCTCTATATTCTCTAACTCCCTCTACAAAACCTTTATTCTCTCTCTCATTCCCTCACAATTTGACTCTTTTCTTCTTCTTCAATCTCAACTTCTTTCTCAAATTCTCTCATCTTCTTTATAGGCACCCAAGAAGAGTTCCTACATCCTTTCCATTGATACTTTCCATCTCACCCGCTGGAATGGAGTGGTAAGGCTGACAATGGCTCCTCCCTCAACCTACAGATCACAACATCTTTCGAAGGGTGCAAGGGCCAGATTAGTAAGTTTTTCAAACTTTTCTCATTTTTCAAGTTTTCCTTTTATCTTCCATTTTAATCCATTTTTAGGCCTGTAAATGCTTCAGTTTTGCTGTGGGATGGGTTTAGATGAAAACCTGACATCTTAGGATGGGTAAAAATATGTTTAGGTTGAGTTTTTGTTGAGAAAAGCTTGAGAATGTCAAAGAACACTCTTTTGTGTTCATTCTTGTGTGCGTTGGCTGGTGCAGCCTTGTTCTATCCTGTGTATGCGTGCAAAATTCTACGTATGCAGGATCCTTTCGGCGCACGCATAGTGCCAGGCAGAAACCCTAGTTTAGGCATTTTAGCTCCTTTTTCATCTGTTTGCAATTTTAGCATCATCCTTCACCATCTTTGCACTCAATTGCTTATCCCATGTTATATTTCATCCTATTGTGAATCCTATATCACTGTACCATCATTCTTTGCACTTAGTCATGAATTTAATCCCATTCTCTTTTAAGGTACAACATCCTTATTGAGAAGACTTGGAGCCACATCCGTGCTATGAGTTTTGAGACCGTTATCCTTTTAATGCGTAAGAGGTTTTCCAGTGCTGTCTTGATGCAAACCCTAGTTGAGAGGTGGTGGGACACTACCCACACCTTCCACATTGCTGACTGAGAAATGACTATCACTCCCCACGACTTCCACCGCATGACTGGCTTGTGGTTTGATGGGGCCCCGATTAGTCTAGAGGAAGATTAGGGCATTCAATTGGGTGCGGACCTGCAAGGTAGGAGGTATGCTACTGAGACAATTAGCTATACTAATCTTGAGGCGGACTTCATGCATCGTTCACAGGGGACGGCTGAGGAGTGCATCTGGATGCCTAGGGTCTTTGTGTTGTACCTGTTAGGGGCGTATCTATTCGCCAATGGTGGGCAGATGGTGTCTTTGAGGTGGTTGGCCCTTTTCGGAGACTTTGAGAGGGCTCGTACCACTAAATAGGGGTCAGAATGCTTGGCCTACCTCTACTCCTCCTTGGACACTTTTAGTCGGGGGACACTACACCAGTTAGTGGGGCCTTGAAATCTCCTTGAGGTTAGTTTCTTTGAGAGGGCTCCGTACCATATTCTTGCTAATTGCATTCATACCCATATCTTGCAAATTGTTACCCTGTAAACTGCCATATCTGTGTCTTGCAAATTGTATCATAATATCTTACAAACTATCATCTTGTAAACTGTTAATTTTGAGTCATGCAAACTATCATCTTACAAACTGTACCATGCCTAAATCTTGCAAACTGTCATACCTTTTCAGCGTTGGGCCATGGAGTATAGTCTTGTTGCTCAAGGGCTTCGGTGGACTTGAAGAGGGTCAACTCAATTCGGGCCCACCTTGACAAGCTCTCTCATAATGATGTAAGTGAGAAACATATTGCTTTCCACTATTTGCTTGCTCTTTAGGATTCTCTTTCTAATTTCATGTGTTGTCACAGATCATGTGGAGTCTTTAGGCCGGAGCTACCCCTATAATGGACTTGGGCTTGGATGCAGCTGCTATAGTTGCTTCTAGTCTTTCTCAGCCAGTTGAGGGTGGTGGATTGAGGGTGATCTACTTGGTTGAGAGGGTGTACTGCCAGTTGGCAGATGAGGACACGCCTTGGGTCCCTATGGACCCTCTAGTGTTCATGCTTGCTCCTTGTTCCATGACGAATGCAAAGTACAACCTGTAGGGGTCGGGCTTCCCCTTTACCAATTTGTGCTTTTGGGATGGGCTTATACCCAGTAGATTAGGGATGGGTTTCAATTGTTGGTTTAGGGCCTTCAGTTGATGGAGGTTTGGTGCTTGGCTTGTGGGCCTTGAATGGTTAGTTTTTGGGATGAAGGTGTTAGTTGATGGTGGGATTTTTTATTATGATTTCATTTGAGGGAGTGGTTTAAGAAGAGGAAGATTTTGACATGTAAGAACAGAGGACTTGAAGAAATTGAGAGATGGAGATTAAGGAGAAGACTGAGAGAGACTAGGGGCTCTGTTTAGTTTTTTAGTTGTTTATTTATTATATATATATATATATATATATATATATAAATTTTTATTTAAGAAATTGTAAGAAATATAAAATAAAAAATAAAGAAAGGAAAAAATTGGTAAATTGTTTTTTTAAAAAAAAATTGACATGGCTTTTTTTATCTGATATGGCCATTAAATTTTAGACATATCAGCATTTTATTTAATATTTTAATATTAGATGTGCCAACAATGCAATTTTTTGTTGTTGAGTTAATGGTAGGAACCAAATTGATTGTAAAATAGAAATAATAGGGACCAAATTTACTGTAACCTCAAAATGTAGGAACCAAAATGGTGTTTTCGCCTAATAATATTACATTTTAAAATTAATAAATATCTTTATTTCTGAATATCCTTTAATAGTAATGAATATGCTTTATTATCCATTATTACTCCTAATTTGACCAAAAATAAATGATTAATAATATATAGAAATAAAATATTCATTATTTCTCTAAAATTGATAAATGTTTAATATTATGTGAAAAATAAATGCTTAACCATATGTAAAAGTATAAATAAAAATATATTTAATAATTAATTAATTAATTGATAATATATGCATCTCCACCATACCTATGTTCTACTTTTTCAAAAATTGTTGTGTTAGCGTACCATATCCATACCTGTACAGTGTCCATATCCGTGCAAGTGCTTCTTAGTAGAAAAGTGAATTTTTTGTTAAATTATTTTCAATTTCCCATGTATTTCGTAGTTAAATCCAATGGCAGGTTGACTCTTAAAAAAAAAAAAAACCAATCCCTGGTTGATCAAAAATATATCTTTCCCCCCTTTTCAAGTTTGAACCCGCTAGCTCTTGTCTTATCTCTCTCTCTCTCTCTCTCTCTCTCCCTCTCTTTTTTTTTTTTTTTAAAGTTTCAACTTATTGTATCTATTCTTAATAATAACTTTTTATTATTAGACCACGATACTAATTAGTTTTTGGTGTTGGCGAGAATTTAATCTTAGATCTCTTATTCAACTATCAGAGACTTTCTCAGTCGATCCTAAAAAGTCAAGCACATATAGAATAAGTTCCATGCTATACACCCACATGTAGGTTTCTAGAGCGTCACACATGCTCAGAAGGTAAAAATTCAAGTTGCTAGTATTCTGTGACTACTGACGATGGATCATACTCAAATGGAGACCTGGCTGTAGACGCTCTCACTCTGGCAAGCAAAGGCCTCCCTGTGCAATTCTTCACTTACATAGGGTGTAGATACGATAACGGAGGATTGTTTAATGCAAGCGGTTCCGGCATTGTTGGCCTTGGGCGCGGCCCAAATTCTCTTGCTTCCCAAGTGGGTTTATCTAGTGCTGCCAGATTCTCCTATTGCTTGATTACATTTACTTACCAAGGCAATGCCACAAGCAAATTGAGTTTCGGTAATACTGAATTGGAATTCGGTTCTGGAGTTGTGTATACTCCCTTATTGTACGGAGGCGTCAGTGACAATGACTACTACGTAACACTCATAGCAATTAGTGTTGGCAAGAAAAGAATCGAATTGACCAATCCTTCTGAATCTGGAGACTCAGAAGAAGGCAATATGATCATTGATTCAGGCACAACAGTGACAATATTGCCTGAAGAATTATTCCCCGGTTTTGTATCAGCTGTAAAAGATGAAATTCACTTACCAATTGTGGATGACCCGACTTTCCAGCAGCTAAGTCTCTGCTACAACTCCTCGTTAGATGATTTTAGACCTCCAAGTATCACAGTGCATTTCACCGGTGCAGACGTGGAGCTGAGTTCGAAAATCAAATTCATTAGTGTAGATGAGCAAGTTGTGTGCTTGGCTTTCTCTCCTTCAGTCGAAGTAGAGCCAATCGCCCTTTTTGGTAACTTGGCACAATCTAATTTGGCGGTAACCTTTGATATTTTGAATCAACAAGTGCTCTTCAAGCCAATGGATAGCACCAAGCTTTAAGAATTGAGATGGAAATTGAAATGCCTCTCTATCTAGTGTTTTTCATTTCAGTTTTTTTTCCTCTAATTAATAAATTCATGTTTGGTTTTTTTAGAAGAAAAAAAAGTCCAGTTATATATATATATATATATATATATAGTTGGGTTCAATTTTTACTGGATTAATATTTCAAAAAACTTATCATTAAATTATATATTCTCTATATTCTTAAGATGTACATCAAATTTCATGCCAATTGGTCATTTATTATTCAATCTAGAATCCCATACGTTATTCACAATTTTAAATGCAAAAAAAGCTTACGATTGAAATATATGATTTATGATATAGTTATTTGTTTCAAATCATCTTGAAATTTTGCAAATATGTAGAGTATAAGAAGATAATCTAATGGTAGATTTGTCAAAATTCGTTTCTGATAAAGATATATTGAGTTTTGTAACATAGATTAGAGTTATACCTGGTGTAACCATAGTTTTAAAAACTAGATTGGTAAACAAACCAAATTGGGGAGTGGTTCTCGATTTATTGGTCGAATCAATACTTGAACCGGTGATATCATAAATAATTTAGTTAATAAATTTTTAATTTAAAAATAAATATATAATAAGTTTATAAGTTATACCTAATATTTTATTTATTAAAAAAATAGTTTTAGTAATATCAAGGTTTAAATTATGAAATTTTAGTGTTTATTGGTAATATCAAAAGTTTTAATAATCAGTAAATGGATTTAATTACTCCTAAAAATTAATAGGTTTAAAGACATTTCCTTTATTGATTTATTATATAAAAAAAATGATAAAATTAAATTCTCTCATGTGAATGTATGTTCTAATCTGTTATCACCAAAAAAAAAAGAAAATCAAGATACGAAGTCAATAACAAAAAAAAAAAAAAAAAAGAAGGAAAGAAAACATGAATTAAAAAAAAATCATAAATGTGCTAAATTTAAAAAAAGAGAAGAAGAAGAAGAAGGAACCACTACACACCCTTGGTGCGATGGTTACTCCACAAGTATAAGTGCTTATGAAATGTGAGGGGGAAAGGGCCATGGTTCAAGTCTTCAGGAAGAAACTTCACACACATATATACTTAGATTTGGTTATAGTAACTCTGCCATAGTTTTCTCCCAACTTAATTACCAATAATACTAGTCTTTAATTCTTTGCCAATTATTGCTCTCTCATCATTAATTCTCTATTTCTCTCATAATCTTTAAACTCCCTTTAATAATTTTGAACATTTAAACTTTTAAAGCATAAGCCCATGAGGTATAGAAGACCAAAATGAATGTTGTTAATTAAAATTTTCCCTCTATTAATTAAATCATTTTAATCATTGTGCACCCTTGGCGTGATGATTATTTTATAAGTACAAAGTTCTCATAAAGTAGGGAGGGGGGAGGGGAGGAGGTAAGGGTTAGGATTCAAGTTTCCAGGAAAGATCTTTAAACAAATATACACTTAGATTAGGCAAGAATAGAATTTCTGTCTTGTACAATTTTTTTTTTTTTTTAAAATCAATTTTTTTTTTTTTTTGGTGATCTGCAACAGTTCAAATTCACATTGTCACAAATTATACAAAATCAGTTCAACCAAACCAGTTCCCAATTTCTTTGATTGAACTAGCCAATTAAGGTTAATTTCACTTTGTAGTGTATTTTCAGTTTTTAACATGAACCATATCAGTCGGTCCGGTTTTTAAAACCATGAGTATAACTCCATAAAAATTACACTTTTTTAGACCATTGATTTCTATGAAATCTATTAATGGTTAAAATAGTCAACTATCACATTAGCGAAATTTATTTAAGTGTGTGTGTGTGTGTGTTTTTTTTTTCTTTTTTCTTTTTTCTTCTCTCACATTCTTTATTACAACAATTGATTTATCTCACCTTATTTATTTATTTACTATTGTGGTTAAAATGAGAACAATTGACCATAGGGAAATTGTAGAACCCATGTGTCCATGAGTTTTTTTATTTTATTTTATTTTTTATTTTTAAGAAGAAGACCAAAGAGAGCACTAATATTAAATTACTTGAAAATCAGACAAATAACAATTATAAAGGTCGGTAGGAACAGACTCCATCCAAACTGATAAAAGAGAAAAAAACCTTGCTCTCTTGGCGAAAGCATCTGCTAAAGCATTACCTTGCCTACATATATGATAAAAAGAAAAGATCTTGAGAGAGCTAGTAGAATACAGAATGTCTCTAATTATGTGACCAAAATAGGAGTGCAGCAAGTTCTTATTTCGTATAGCATTGATGGATCACCTTCAAAGATAAAGCTATGGAACCCAAATTCATGGAGAAACTGATGGCCTGGGAATTCTCTCAGCCAAAGCTGCCAATACCTCACCTCTATCATTTCGTACCACAACTTCAATTCTTGCTGCATTAATATCTATTGGGTTAAAATTGGTTAATCCCTGGTTAATTAATTCAATTACCTAAGTTGATTAATTAGGTTAAATTATATGTAAATCGTGGAGGCATCAACAAATCACTAAAAATATTATGCGCAGCAGAAATTAAATTGATATAGTGATTTGTTGACGAATAAGGAAAACGTCTAACAAAGTAGAAACCCTATCGGGTGAATTTTAGGGTCACAACTCCCAAGAATCCACTAATCAATAATCAAGTGGTTACAAGTATAAGGAATCTTACCACTACCTTAGCCTATCCCAAAATACCAACCTACAGTTGAACCTTCGCTCCAATACCCAATTAGACTTGATCTTGTAGTAGACTTCTTTGCTTTGCACAAATCTCCAATCTGTGACTAACTCTTTTGCATAAATCACAGTACGTGACTAACTCTAGCAACTTGATTAATTGTTGTTGGGTGCAAAGTTCTTCACTTCATATATTTTGAAGATCAAGAAGTACTTGGTTACAAAACTTTAAGGCACACAAATGCAGTAGCTTCTCACAGAGTATATGAGTTCTAGGTCTTTGTTTCCATATTTGGTGAATTTTAAAATAAACCTTATATATGACTATGGTTGTAAAGAGAAACCCTAATCATTCAAGTCATCATGGGCCAAAATTCAAATTTGAGAATTTTGAATTCATAAGTCTCGATAGATCGGGCTTGTGTCGAGCTCCCTCATTAAACCTCAATAATAGCTAGTGTTGAGCTTAGTTTCGAGTTTTAATGAAACACCTTTTCTTTACTTGTTTTTTTTTATCAAACTTCATGTCTTTAATGATACCACTTATTATGTTTGAACAACATACGTCTTGATACATTAAACACAACTTAGATATGACCATTTACAAGTAAAGTGCGTTTTGACAAAGGATTAGCCAATTACATAGAAAATATTACCCTAATAGTCCCCCCCCTTTGGCAATCCGTGACAAAAGCACAAGCAAAACTTATGAGAGAAGTATAAAACAACAATCTCCTTAATTATTACATAAGTGTAACTAATACTATGAGCTTTTGAAAAACTTTGCAAGACGAGAGATCAGGGTACGAAAGACTTGCAACCTGTCTTAGCTAAAACACTAAAAAAGGTACATCAAGGCATTGAGTGTGAAAAATAGACAAGTTATATAAACTAAGAAACATGTGTACAAAGAGAGAAAAGAAACAACACATGTGAGATAAAGAGTAAAAAACATACATCATCATCATATATATCAAAAGAAGTACAATGTATGCAAAAGGTCACAAAACCAAGGTACATATAATGAGAACTATACATCAAAACCTCACTACATATCTTAAAAACACCTCCCCTTATCACTAGTCTAGCTCTCCCCCAAACAACAAGACTACTCTCTCATAACCAAAACTACCCCATCTTTTTGTCACGAATGACAAAGGGTGAATCATTGAGAGACAATCATCTCGTCATTGTACTTAAAGCCACAAGCATCATCATCATCATCATCATCATCAACTCCACTAGTCGAAGACTTCACAAAAGGATCACGCTTAGGAGAGAAGAAATATAAGAGGGAGAGAAGAAATACCCAATTATGCTAGTCAAGCATCTTTTCCTTATTGTGCAAGTGCTACACCTTACTGAGCATGACTTTTATGAGTTGCACACGAATGTTTTATGATTGACGAGTTTTAGTGGTAAGATGATTATTTATGCATTTCTCTTCGGATTGTTTAGTCCTTCCCATAAAAAATAGTTATATAAATGAGTGATAAAAGATTAACCAAATCATACAAATAACACAACGAGCCACAGAGCTCACATTACTTAGTTGTGCATGAAGATGCTCATCTAAGTTATAAGAAATACGAAGTTAAGAAGGTTCTACTCTTTTCCTCTCCATTGTTACATCCTTGAGAGGTTATTGACCAAATCCTTTTCTCACCACACCCACGTCTGTGAGAAGGCTTGTTTGCTGCTAAGGGAAGCAGTTTGGAAGGAACCAATGGTTATTGGTTGATGCTATGGTTTATAGTGGAATTCGTTAAGTTAGAAAAGAAAAAGGTTCGGCGTAACTTCGTTAGAGCAAGAAGCTTGGAGAGCTTAGATACTTGGGTAGATTAGGCTTTAAGTGTCTATTGCTATTCATGTATCCCAACTACATTTTCTAGTGGATTATTGACCGCTTGGAGGGCGGCGGAGAGGTTTTACGCCGAGAGTTTCGGTTTCCTCTTCGATAACACATCGTGTGTTGTCTTTGTATTTGCATTTCTCTTCCCTTTATCTTTATCATTTAATTACTGCTGTGATTGTAATTATTTATGGTTTAGATTGTTTATCAATTCTGTTATAAGCTTGTTATTATTTTTCGTACATACGTTGTTTGATATAAAGTTTGAATTGGTAATTTTGTAATTGGGGGTCTAAACGTTCATAGTATTTCAACGCTATTTGAAATTTCACTTACCACTACCCTGACCTATCCCAAAATACCAACCTATAGTTGAACTTTTACTCCAATACCCAATTGGACTTGATGATTTTTTAAATAAGTTTTATATATGACTAAGGTTGTAGAGAGAGAAACCCTAATCATTCAAGTCATCATGGGCCAAAATTCAGATTTAAGAATTTTGAATTCATAAGTCTCGATAGATCAAGCTAGTGTCGAGGTCCTTCATTAAACCTCGATAGCAGTTAGTGTCGAGCTTTAATGAAGCAGCTTTTGTTTAGTTGTTTATTGGATCAAAATTCATGTCTTTAATTGATGAGAAATTTAGACACCGGTTGATAGAATTAACAAATTTTAAATCCAAGTTGTTAATTAGATTTATTATGAATAAAACTTGTTAAAACAAACAAACATCAATATCATGTCAAAATCATGCAGCGGAAAAGTAAATAAGACAAGATATGATGACCTAGAAAAATTAATGAAACAAACTAGTTTCACAGTAGAAACCTTTGACCACTATAATAAAGAGAAGTTTTAGATCTAGTACAAAGCTTTTGTTTCTAGATTCTACAATCCTTATAGATAAACTTACAGTAGAAACCTTTTACCGCTTTAGAACCTCTGAACTCTTCAATATATGAACGCCACCTTTTTGTACAGATCCCAATACGTGACTAACCAATGATGCATGACTCTCAGTACATGACTAACTCACCAACTTGAAGAAGATGTTGGGTGCAAAGTTCTTCATTTCATAAAAAATGAAGATAAAAAAGCACTTGGTTATAAAATCCGAAGGCGCAAAGACGCAGTAGCTTCCTACAGAGAGAATAAGACATCGGTCACCTTTTGCATGTGTTCTTCTTGTATCCTTATATGTGACGGCCTTTAAAATAAGCCTTATATATGTCTAGAGTTGTAAGAAAAGAAATCCTGCGTATACATGTCAGCATGGGCCGAAAATCAGATCTGAAAATTCTAATTTCATAATTCTCGATAGATAGCTATTTGTTAACAGCTGTCGAGACCTCGATAGATAGTTATCTGTCAGCAACTGTCGAGACTCAACTGTTGAGACTCATTAAACCTCGATAAATAGCGATCTATCGGCAGCTGTTGAGCTATCTGTCTAGTTTTAATGAACAACTTCTCTTCACTTGTTTCTTGATCCAATCTTCATAGCTTTAATACTAGACATGAACAACATGTTTCTTGAAATACTAAATCCATCCTAGATCTACCCAATGATACTACTTGTTATGTTTGAAGAACATATTTCTTGATACATTAAACCCAATTTAGATCTACTCATTTACAAGTAACGTGCATTTTGAAAAAGGATTAGCCAATTACATATATAGAAAATATGACCCTAAAAATATCATCAAACATCGCTTTATCAAAGTTAGTCTTAATGAGATTGAAAGCTATGGAACTGCATACATGCTTCTTTTTATGAACTTTCTTTTTATGGGTAGGCCGAAAGCTACGGAACTCCTAGAGATGTTTTTGGGCTAAGTTAGCAATTTTGAGTAGCGGCCATGCTGATTTACCGACCCTGAGTTTATTTCTTCTATTCCAAACTGCCCAACACGTCATGGCAAAGTAGTCAGAATTTAAATTGGAGCTAAGAAATAATTTCAATAAGTCTGCAAAGTCATGAGGCCTGGAAAATTTAGATGGTAGAGTAGGTTTCTCCATGAGTAGTGCATTGTTCATTGACCAAACAAACAAAAGAATTTTTCATCTGCTAAGTAAACCTTTGCATCCAACAATCCAAAGTCTTCAATAAATGCCAGCTCAATCACTAGGGAACTTGCATGTAGGCTTGCAACCTTTGCTTTAAGCATTTAGACAGGAAGAGATTGTAGGATCTAGTCCAAAAACAAGTTAGAAAAACTTTCATCAAGAAATTTAATGCATTTGATTAATTTGTTTGTTTTAAGGGGAAATTACACTTTTTCCTCCTAAATTATTCCTTAGATTGCATTTTGCACTCTAAACTATTCGAATGCACATTTTGCACCACAAACTATGACTCTTATTGCACTTTTCACCCCAACATTAATTTTACAGTTATGTTGGATGGAAATTTATAGTACATGATTTGCATGAGTTTTGGTTAAATGACACAAAGTTGAAAGACCAAAAGCACCATTTTCTCAATCAATTAAAAACCAAAGCCTCTTTATTTATTTTTGACCTCTCTCTCTCTCTCTCTCTCTCGTTCGTGCGTATTACAGATTCTTTATGACACAAAGGTACGGCTCACACACCTTGGCTGCTCTTGTTATAAACCCATGGGTAGAACTCACCCTTGAAAATCGGCTTGCAACAACAGTAGTAGATTCTTGGAACTTGATTTGTTCTTCGAGTTTTATTGAATCAAGAGATTGTAACTCCTCTCCCATCATCTTCTCGAGACCTTCTTACAATCTTGAGAGCTCTTCCTTCATGGCCATGTTAGATTCATCCAAGGACTTGACCTTCTCTAAAATGGCATAGTGAGATTCGTACAAAGCCTTGAAATTCTTTGAAACTTCATTCACCATTTTAAAGATTTCTTGCCGGTCATATTCACCCGTATCAAGATCGACGGCTCTGATACCAACTGTTACAAACCCATAGGTAGAACTCACCCTTGAAAACTGGCTTATAACAACAGTGGTAGATTCTTGGAACTTGATTTGTTCTTCAAGTTTCATTGAATGAAGAGATTGTAACTCCTCTTCCATCATGTTATCGAGACCCTCTTGCAATCTTGAGAGCTCTTCCTTCATGGCCATGTTAGATTCATCCAAGGCCTTGACCTTCTCTAAAATGGCATTGTGAGATTCGTACAAAGCCTTGACATTATTTGAAACTTCAGTCACCATTTTAAGGATTTCATTTTTAGGAACCCAATGATTCCTAATGGGGATCGATGGGAATTATAGAGGAATTGATGGGAATTGGAGAGAAATTGACTTAATTCAAAGTAGCTACCTTCCATAGAGAAAGAGAGAGATTACGCGAGAGAGAGAGAGAGAGAGAGAGAGAGAGATGCACTAATACACTGAGAAATTGGTTTATTCTTCAATTGATATCTCATATTGGATTATAATCATGTATTTATAGGAGTCTAGCTCTAATCTCATTGGCCCACATGACCTCATCCTTATTCCTCATGTGCCTTAATAATTCCAACATATGATAAATGTGATTAACATGCTTGGAATTGTAACTAACTAACTAAATAAATCTCAATACAACAATTATTATCCATATGCTTATAGCATTTCTAACATTTCCCTCCCCTTGAAAACACCTTGCCCACAAGGTGTTGTTGTGAAATAGTATCTTCATCAAAAGAGATCTTCCAATGGACCAATGCCGTAGTGACATTTTGATCACCATATTCATACATTTCTCTTTGACAAGTGGTCTTGTGCACGTGAAGATTTCTTCTTTGTAGAACTTCAAACTTTGCTCAAATTCTTGAGCCTTCAATGGTTCTTTAATCTTCAAGGTCTCATTGGTTCTTTGAACCTTGAAATGTTCTTGTATCCTCAAGACCTCATTTGATTCTAGAACCATTAAAATTCTTGGAGCTTGTATCTTGGATTCTTGGATCACCGACACTTGGATTGCCAATTCTTGAATCATAGACTCTTGAATGGAAGCCTCCATTGGTGCATCAAGAATGGGTTCTTGGAAGATCATCATCACCTTCTTTGTTGGTTCTTTTGACTGAACTTCAAGGGTAGCATGTACATATATATCATCATCCACTTTGACACAAAAGCCAACATTCCGGTTTGCAACAACAGTAGTAGATTCTTGGAACTTGATTTGTTCTTCGAGTTTCATTGAATCAAGAGATTGTAACTCCTCTCCCATCATCTTCTCGAGACCTTTTTGCAATCTTGAGAGCTCTTCCTTCATGGTCATGTTAGATTCATCCAAGGCCTTGACCTTCTCTAAAATGGCATAGTGAGATTCGTACAAAGCCTTGAAATTCTTTGAAACTTCATTCATCATTTTAAAGATTTCTTGCTTGTCATATTCACCCGTATCAAGATCAACGGCTTTGATACCAACTGTTACAAACCTATAGGTAGAACTCACCCTTGAAAACTGGTTTACAACAACAGTAGTAGATTCTTGGAACTTGATTTGTTCTTCAAGTTTCATTGAATGAAGAGATTGTAACTCCTCTTCCGTCATGTTATCGAGACCCTCTTGCAATCTTGAGAGCTCTTCCTTCAAGGCCATGTTAGATTCATCCAAGAGCTTGACCTTCTCTAAAATGGTATTGTGAGATTCATACAAAGCCTTGACATTTTTTGAAACTTCATTCACCATTTTAAAGATTTCATGCCAGTCATATTCTCCCGTATCAAGATCGACAGCTTTGATACCAATTGTTAGGAACCCGATGGTTCCTAATGGAGATTGATGGGAATTATAGGGGCATTAATGGGAATTGGAGGGAAATTGACTTAATTCGAGGTGGTCACCCTCCATAGAGAAAGAAAGAGATTAAGAGAGAGAGAGAGAGAGAGAGAGAGAGAGAGAGAGAGAGATGCACTAATACACTAAGAAATTGATTTATTCTTCAATTGATATCTCATATTGGATTACAATCATGTATTTATAAGAGACTAGCTCTAATCTAATTGGCCCACATGGCCTCATCCTATTGGTTCTATTATTCCCTATGTGTATTAATAATTCTAACATGTACTAAATGTGATTAACATGCTTGGAATTGTAACTAATTAACTAAATCTCAGTAAAACAATTATTATTCATATGCTTATAGCATTCCTAATAGCTCTACATAATTAAGAACTTCCTTTCAACATCTCAATACACAGATTTGGGCTTCACCACATTAGCACAAACAATGTGAAAACAAAGGACCTGAACATTGAAGAAGTAATAGATTTCATGCTATACTAACACACAAGGTTTTGAAACCCAGACCAGACTGTATGGTCGGACCTGGAAAAACTTGAACTGCTCATTTTTGTAGTTCTTTTAGCCTTAAGAACCGCTCTATGGGAAAAAAATAGGGACCTGTCCAAACCATGGTCAGACCTCATGGTTCTGAGAACTGTGATCAGACCGCTTCTCATGGTTCCCTACTTCTCTTTGAATCTGAACCTAAAAAAAAAAAAAAAAAAAACACACACACACACACACACACACACACAAAACAAGCTTTAAATTCTAGAACTGTGATAAGACCACTTGGTCGGCATGCATTGGACTTTTTTCAGTTCTGGAACTAAAAGATTCGTAAGGGAAAAAGGAAAAACAAATTGAGAAGAAGAAGATGAAAAAGTAGGGGAGATGCGAAGTTGAAACAGCAAGTTAGCAACCCAGCACAGATCGCCAGTCACAGCCTTCATCTTCGTCTTCTGCTTCTATTTCTTCTTCTTTCTTCTTTTTCTCCTTCTTCTCTTTCTTCTTTCCGTCTCCACTGCTGTGGTTTCTCACCTTCTCTCTGTTTGGGTTTGTTTTGAATTCTTTTTTATGTTTCCAAAGCCCCTTCATGTGACTTGGCATTGGGAAAGAAGAAGAAAACTTTTGATTGAAATTGGCAAAATGTTTCAACCATTAGATTTGCAGCTTTGAGCTCGTGATGTGACTATATATGGATTGATAAGTAACAAATAAAATATTATAAGTACTTTTAGTTAATATTTACAATTTTTTAAAATGAAAAAAATATAATGTTACAAAATATTTCACAACTTTTTTGTCACAATTATAATGTAGCAAAGTTTGAATGGTAGAGGAAAAATAGTGAGTCAACGGATACAATTAAGTATATAATAATTATTAATTAATTATTTTAATTTAAAATTACTAAGTGTCCTTCTAATTGCTATATTATTACAATATTACTATCACGAGTTTAACTAATCAACATATAAATATATAAAGAAATATTATATCTATATATGCTTAGGATATGATATTTCTTATTTGTCCTATGAAAGTTATGATATAAAAAAATAAGGCGAAAAGCACATTTTCGTCCCTACATTTTCACGCGATTTCCATTTTGGTCCCTAAATTTTTTTTTTACCGCTTTTAGTCCCTATCCTAGAAAACGCGTCTCGTTTTTGTCCCTGCCGTTACATTAGAAACGGAAATTGCACAGGTGGCAAACGGAAGATGACGTGGCCATTAAAATAATAATAAAAAATATTATTTGACATTAAAAAATGCCACGTCAGCACCTAAATTAAAAAAAATTAATTTATTAATTTTAACTAAAGAAAAAAAAATTAAAAACTAAAAAAAAAATTAAAAACAGAAAATGAGAAAACAACAAACCAAATTTACATACTTTTCTTTTCGTTAATTTTTTGGAAGAACATGTTCATGTTCTTTGTGATCTTTCCCAGAACATGATTTTACATGTTCTTTGGAAGAACTTGTTTTATTTTCTTTTCTTTGTCTTTCTTGTATTTTCTTTACAACCAAACACACTAAAATTCAAAACTCAAATCAAACAATAATCACATCAACAAATCGATAATCTGAAATTGAAACTAAAAACCTAACCCAGATTTAAGAACACATCATCACCATACAATCCAATCACAATCCTTCCGGCAAGCTTCCCTACTGGATTCCCAACGCTTATATCCAAATACACTTTCTGAGTAACTTTTGATTGTACAGTAGCTTCCTGAAATTTAACAAAATATAAAATAAAATAAACACACACTCACATTGAGCTCTACATTTCGGAAAAATACTAAAATGTTAGAAACATAGATATTTTCGCAGTAACCAAACAGAGAGTAAGTGAAAACCCTAACCTCAGCACTGGCTCGAACTGGGCTAAGAAACCCGGGTCTTCTCCGAGAAGAAGGGTTCGACGAAGAAGGGAGGTGGCTTATACGCAACGAGGTGGAGAATGAGGATCTCCGAAGCTTGAGAGAGTTACACGTGGGAAACAGAACCCCCTTGTTCGACACGCCTGTTGGAGCCGAGAGAGACCCCACATTTGACTGCAAAATCGCAAGTTAGAAAGAGAGAGAAATGGGAAGAAAATTGAAATTGAAACAGAAACAATTATGTATGAATGTACGCCCTGCTTGGTTGCCGAGAAAGTGTGGGAAAAAGAAATGAAGAAAATAAATAAAGAGTAAAGGTTTTTGATTTATTACAAGGGTTGTAAGTGAAGACGCCATCGAAGGAGGGAGCGAAGAATAAGGTCAGGTGAGTGTGAGAGTGAGAAAGTGATAATAAAGCCAGAATGAAGGGTTTTTTTTTTTTTTTTTTTTAATTTCTGGGTTTGTGTTCTTAAATCTGAGTTTGTGTTTTGAATTTTAGTGTGTTTGGTTGTAAAGAAAATACAAGAAAGACAAAGAAAAGAAAATAAAACAAGTTCTTCCAAAGAACATGTAAAATCATGTTCTGGGAAAGATCACAAAGAACATTAACATGTTCTTCCAAAAAATTAACGAAAAGAAAAGTATGTAAATTTGGTTTGTTGTTTTCTCATTTTCTGTTTTTAATTTTTTTTTTAGTTTTAAATTTTTTTCTTTTTAGTTAAAATTAATAAATTAATTTTTTTTTTAATTTAGGTGCTGACGTGGCATTTTTTAATGTCAAATAATATTTTTTATTATTATTTTAATGGCCACGTCATCTTCCGTTTGCCACCTGTGCAATTTCCGTTTCTAATGTAACGGCAGGGACAAAAACGAGACGCGTTTTCCAGGATAGGGACTAAAAGCGGTAAACAAAAAATTTAGGGACCAAAATGAAAATCGCGTGAAAATGTAGGGACGAAAATGTGCTTTTCGCCAAAAAATAAATTTGAAAGATAGATTTCTATATTTAATTAGGTTATTTAATTTAATTTTTCTATTTATACTAATTTAATATATTTATTTATATTTAAATAATTATTAAATTAGTTATGACGTCATCATGGTTCAACCCCGGTTCAACCTTAGTTCAACCTTAAAAACCTTGAATCTCTCCCTTTTATAGTTCAATGAACGGTCCGGGTCTGAAAACCTTGCTAACACATACAATACCAAGCACCATCAAATGCCTCCTACAAAGAATTATCAAATGCCCAAAGTTTGCAATTCATACAAAGCACGCCACCATTCGAAGGGTCTTGGGCTATCTAGATGTTCTTCCAAAGGAAAGGAAGAAACTGCCAGCCCACAAGGTCATTATAGTATGAGATGGTAATTAAAAAATTTAAGAAAGAAAACACTTCTGGAAGGTCAATTTTATTTCGATTCCAATAATTAGAGAGGAGAATTTGAACTAAACTTCCTCTTCTTATTGGCTGTTAATCATTTTCAAAAGGTTAATGATTAAACATTAGTAATAGAACTCTATTTTATTTGATTTATTTTGGTGTTTTAAGTACAATATCAATACGTACCCCAAAAAAGAGATGTGCCAATACATAACAACCTCTACAGTTTTTACTTTTTGGCAATAGTGAGATGAAAAATATAAACTACCTTCTTTAAAAAAGAAACAAAAAAACAAAAAAAACGATGATCCAGGTTTTGTAAATATGATACTAAAAATGAGATCAACTCAATATATATATATATATATATGTATGTATGTATTGGATCCAAAGGAAGTTACAAACGGTCAAGATTTACAATTAGAATCATTTGCAAGTTTGACTACAAAATTGGGTAAAAGAATCAATTGCATGCTACAAATTGTCCAGCTTTTTATTGGTAGCAAAATCACTTGCATGTTCAAATTTGGTCTTAATGGATCAAGTGCAAATCCTTCGTCTAGATATTCTAGTATCAAGATAGATGATATGTTTTTGATAGGTAAGAATTAAGATAAATAACAGTTACACATATACACATAACTCCCAAAAAAAAAAAATCATTTATTGAAGAACCTCAAAAATGTAAATTTTGCCAAACAAAACATCACATATAATGCATAAGCACATGTCTACATAACTTTTGAATCATCCAAGTGCAACAACATTAGAAGCAACCTTTAGGCTTCTTCCTTAATTCAAGTGGCTCCTAAACAAAGTCATTTTTTCCTTCTTAGTTCTTTTCATTATTCTACAACGTAAAAATCACAATCAACACGTATACATCTCATAAAATCCATAAGCCTTTTTCCTATTTTTTTTTGAAAAATTTTCCTTCACCCTTCTTAGTTTGACTACAGAAGTTAAAAATTATAATTTAAAACTAAAAAGTCAAAGTTTACTTCTTTATAGTGTTTCATATAGAGTAGATACAAAACCATGTTTCTAATAAGAGTTCAAGTTAATTTCAAAACACAAACAGGTCGAGTTTAATATGATGAAGCAAGAACTTTTGAGAATGAAACTACTACATACTTCAAATAATTGGAAACTTGTCGAAGCATATTCTCAGTCATAATTAGAAAGACTTTTTATCATGAATGAGCTCTAAAGTCTAAACCACCAAATAAAATTGAGTGGCATCATATTAGAATGATAGACTATCCTACATTAATTTTTTTTTTTTTTTTTAACTTAAAAAACATTCCATTGACAAACTGAAAGCACTCAAATAAAACTTTCATCAATAGATTCAGAACCTAACAATAATCATTCATGATGACTTCTAAAAGTTCTACAAAATGACGATGTTACAATAGCAAAAAAGAAGCAATGTCACCATGATACCTGAAAAAAAATGATATACAAAATGCTAAGCACACTACCAAAGTAATAAAATATAAAGGTAATAGTGATACCTCGCAAATAATCTGTTTGTTTCTTTAAATATCTTATTCTGTTGTCATATCTGCAAGCTCAATAAAATTTAGCAGCGTATGATCTAAACCAAGAACCTAGTATAGTTTCTTATGATTTAATAAATTCTTCTTGTCTGCTTCTTTCAAACTGACAATTTAAACATTGTGAAGCCTTAGTCCCTACAAAAAATGTTCAAGCTTAAACAAATTACCATTTGAATAAAAAATAAGATCATCACTATACTTATGCTCCTATAATTCTAGAATAGGAATGGATTTATAAGTTCAAAGTTGGTTTAAATCGTGTGACCACTGGTCATGGAGGAATGCATTCAACATTGCAGTAATAAGTGCAACCAAATATCCAATAATGAAAACCAATATGCACATTAAGATATTTCATCAACATAAAAGTAACATTCTAGGCAGCAAAAATCCATAAACTAAAAAAAAAAAACAACAACAATAATAAATGAATCATGACAAACATCAATTACCCTGCCACAATTCAAAATAAGGAGTGCAAAAACAAATACCCAATTGAAATCAAAAGGAGAAAAAGTTTTATGTACCTAGCATATGTCTTAGTCACAAGTTCATGTTGTCTTTCCCAGATTACTTGTTGAGTTTACACGTCCTTGTCCTTCTTAAAACTCATTCTAACTTAAAAAACCTAATTAATTCCAACCAAAATAAAAATATATGTATGAATTTCAAAAATGATTTGCTGAAACAAAAACTATCTGCAAAGCAACAGCTACAACCCAACTGAAAATAGAAAATTAGAACCTATAAATTACAATTTGAGACAAACCAAGACAAATATTATATTGCTCATTGAAATTTCTTAAAAAGACAAATAGATTATTAGCTATATAAAAAAATCATTAATGTAAGCATATATCGTATACATTTAAAAAAATAAAACTGAAAATCTTTAAGACAAAAAATCATTATAGCCGAATTAGTATCTCTCCATGTACAAAGTGCTTGGGGGTCTAGGGGGGAAAGGGTTCGAGCTGCGGGGTTAGTAGCATATTGTAATTATTTCTCAAAAAAAAAAAAAAAAGTAAGCCTAGAGTCATATTTATTTCAATCTTTTTTTGGGTCAATGTCAGATTGTTGACCTTGCTATTAAAGATAGATGAAATTTTTTTTTTTGAAAGTCATATGGACTTACCCCTCCATGTGCAAGAGTAATGGTCGTGATAGTTGCAGTTGACCACATGTATGAGACATATAACTTTTCATTAAGCAATACCCATCAAGGTTTGCAGCAAATTCAAGAAATTTCATTCAACATGAAGCAAGAGCCATCCAAAATTACAATGAAAGAAGTTCTCAACTCATATATAAATAGCATTACAGAAACCCTAGTTACTTTGCCTTGAAAAAATCTTTCATTAAGATCAAGCCATATGTAACTAATAGTAACACCAAGGACCAGCTGAACATAAAATGTACCAAAAAAATGAGGGTTCCTTGTTCATGAAAATTGTTTCTTAAGGCTTCCAATTCAAACAAATATTTGGCATTAAAGAACAATACCTTTTACCAAACAAATTACTTTTGAGTACCTAACTGAAATATGAGAATAATATACACAAAAGAGAAAATAAATGAAACACATTTACCTTGTTTTCTAATGACTTACAATCAGAAAATAAAATTGTTGGAAGCAAACCATAATACATGTAAATAGGGAAAATATAAAGAACATAAGAAAAACTATATTTAACATAGAATTGCACCTTTCCATCATAATGCAAATCATCTTATTGTATTGTTTATCAAATCCATTATTTCACTATGTTTGAAGTCAAGACATATATAGTCTCTAAAACATAAAATAGCTCAAATTGCGACAAACACATAAATTGCCCAGTGCATTTTAGTAGGAAGAGATGGATTTGCTCAACTAATTTGAGAAGAACAAAACACAATCTTTCAATGGTTCAATCCTTATGACATTTTGCTACAGGCTAACAATCAAATTATGGGTCTGCTAAAAGTACTTTAAAATTGCTTAGCAACACGCCTGAGGAGCTCCAATTCACCAATGCTTAGATTTTGCGTTTACCAATCTTATATTTCTGACAAGGCGGATGCTTACAGATGTTATCAAGAAATCCAAAAACCTAAAATTGAAACTCTAAGTAGAAGCGGAAAAATTAAGAAGCAATTGGAATCTAATATATCTACCAAAACTAAAAACCCAAAGAATGAGAGATAAAAGCCTGAATGACTAGCGTTCCAAAGAGAGAAAGAAAGAGAAATGAAGGTACTTGTGAAAGGGGAGATTGGTGGTGAATCAAAAAAAAAAAAAGGGTCTTCCAAATCAGAACCCCAGAAAGAAAAAAAAGCTATGAACGATATATATTAGAAAACAGAGGTTGTGGGGTGCCAACGTATATTAGAAAACAGAGGTTGTAGGGTTTAGCAATTTGGCTTTGACGTGAAGGCTGAAGGGGGAGTTGTATACTTGTATTAGGGTTCTAAATTGATAAATTCTAATCTAATAAAATGTTAAAAAGAATTTAAAGAAAAGAAAGGTGATGTGGAAAATTGTGGTGGCAGCAACCAAAAATTAACCAAAAGTCAAAGGTTTCGGTTATATATATATATATATATATGCTAGTCGCTTACCCGTGCAATGCACGGGCATCTCTCTTAGTTGAATAGTGTTTGTTTTCCTTATTGAAGTAGACAAATAAAACATATATTATATTATATAAAAGGGCATTTGAATTGACACTAAAACACAAATTAAGAATGTTAATGCTTTCAATAAGGAAGTTGTATAACAAACATGAAATGAAACTTTCATGAAACTTTTTTCTTAAATTATGTCTCTTAAAACAGCATGCGATAGTACAATTGCCTAAGTGGAAGACCTCAAATGTCTTCTTTCTCAACATTCATAAATGGAGACTAGGACAATTTGCAAATCACACCTTCCATCAATCACCTACTGCATAAGTTAGTTGATTTTCTCTTTCAATGTTTTAGAGCATTTAAGCTCCAACATTGGAGATTTGTCTGTACAAAAAAAAAAAGAAGACAAATCATATAAGAATAAATAATCAATTTACCTATTAGAGGCCTTTAGTGAACACCTATGCAATGATAAGTATGTTAAATTGTTTTATTTATTTATTTTAAATATGGACTATTTCAAAATTTAGAATGAATCACAAAATGACTATATAATCCATTCAATCCACGTTCTTTAATAGAATTTCATAATTAGATATCAATGTTGGGTAAATATTGAAAAATTTTGATTTTAATGTAGGTTGTTCCCCTAACAAATTCAAAGAAAGAGAACAGTTTTATATACACTCATTTTGGGAAAACTTAAAGCCCAAACTTATAACAAAATGAAATACATAAATTCACAAAAAATAAAATCCTATCTACCAATGAAGTAACATGAGATCTTGTAGCATACATCAACAATTAGAAGATTTAGCAGGTTACAACCAATAGTGGAATTCAAAATTTCTTTTGCAAATTAAGGTGATCACAATTCAAAGAAAGAGAATAGTTTTTCATCCACTCATTTTGGTAATAATTAAAACCCAAACTTTTACCAAATGAAAACCATATATTTACAAAAAAGAAAATCCTATCCACCAATGAAAATAGAACGAAAAGGGGCACTAGCTTTGTAATAAGCATCACCAACAACAATGATGATGAAGACGCAAAAAAGGACATCAAACATGCTTAGATTAACAACTTTGTGTGTTATATCATACATTTACCAATAGTAAATTAGGACAAGTATTGTACCTCTATCAAAATTAGCCGTTGACCACATATGAGTAACCTGCATGCAAAATTTCCTTAGCAACTGAAAAGAATAGAGGATTTTAGTCAATTTGAGATGACTAATCTCCTTAATGAGAGAAAACAGATAGTGTTTCTTTAAATTTTCTAATGATCTTTATTTCAACACTTTTCTGTATAAAATACAGCCATGGTATGGATTACATCCAATTGAAAATATTCAAATAGCAAACTAATTAGAATTAAAATAGCCGAAACAATTGGCTAATGATGTAATAACATCCTAATGAGTAATGACAACCAACGTAATCACCTAATCTACTCTACAAAATAGAATGAGTTTATTTCAAATCCAACTACTGCTACTTGACCCTATCAACAAAAAAAGCAAAAAACTGCTGCTACTTTTTTTTTTTTTGATAGAGAAAACTACTGCCACTTGATAGGGATAAACTGCTGCAATTATTCTAATAACTTGATTGTTGTATCCTTATCTGCCATGTGGCTTCAGGGCCCATATATATCACTGAAAACTCTAAATTGACAACGTAAATCAGACCGATCAAATTCAATTAAAAAAAAAAAGAAGAAGAAATCAGAGAGAAAGACAAATAGAGGAGAGACTCTTACAGGAGTGGCAGTCTTTGATATTTTGAGGAGACAATGATCCTATACGTGAAGTTATGTGAATCAATTGGGACTCAAATTTAAAAAATTAAAGAACAGAATTCCAAATTAACAAAAAAAAAAAAAAAAAACCAGCGGTTAGAAAAAATTAAGATCTTGATAAACTTACTTGACATGGCCACAGCCGTGCTTGTTATGTCCACCATTCTTGCACTTAGTTCTACAAATGAATCAGAAAAATTAAGGCAGAAAAAAAAAAAAAAACCTTTATTTAATATTTATTTTTCTTGATTTTCACCGAAAAGAAAAGTGAAACTTGCAACTTATAGTGTTCCAGTTCTGTACCTTGAAGAGACAGTCGTAGATCCCATTGGAGAGTCTTATGATATTTTCGGCATATAGAGGAAAGCTTGTATAGAGAAATTGTATCAAAGTTGTGCAGAAAATAAATTATCAAAGAGAGGGGGACAGAGAGAGAGAGAGAGAGAGAAGTGTATAGGGAAAAAAAGATAAGAAATAAGTGTTTTTTTTTTTTTTTGGTGGGAAGGAATGTGAAAGGGGGATAATTTGTAACTACCCAGTAGCCAGAAAGAAGCGTCTGTTTGATATTTTGTAACTACTCCCCAAGAAACAGAACATTGTGTGATTGCGAGTGTAATTCACTAAAATGTTTCTCTTCTTCTACCAAACGAAAAGACACAATATTTTAGTGTTTTTAAATGTAAACGTGACAATAATTTGTGTAGCCACGTAGCACAATAAGGTGCAAGTAACAAAAAGTAAAACGTTTCGATTATTAGTTATTATATATATATATATATAAATTACTGTGATTTGCAATCACACCTAATGATGTGTATAGAAATTGTTGTGATTAAATAATGTCATTAACGATTAAGCTTTTCTTGCTCCCTTTTATTTAAAAAGAATCAGAGTTCAAATTTTTCTTTTTATTGTTGTAATCAATTATTATTATTAGTGTGTAGCTTCGTGCATATGCATGGATACAATTAAAAAAAATCACAATTATACAGTTCAAATTATACATTTTTTTTAGAAGAATTCAAATTATACATGGTATTAGCTTATACTTTTTAAAATCATATATTTCTAAAATATGTAATGGTTTCTTATATTATATATATATATATATGATTTAGAATTTAATTGGTTTTAAACTCTTCAATTTTTGCACCAAATAATTCACTTAGCACAAAAATTAAAAACTTAGACGGACACGTGGCAGAAAATTAGATTCCAATTGAAATCCTATTTTTAATCTAACTAGTATGTAACCCCGTGCTATCGCACGGGATTGGTTAATTGTAATGATGCTATTGGCCAATTTTTTTTTGTTTTTTTGTTTTTTTGGGTTTATCACACGGATGATAGAACTAAATCAAACAGTAAAAAATATATATTGCATTTTATTATTTAAGTAGTGCTATTGGTCTTTTTTTTCTTTTTTTTTTGGTTTATCATACATAGGATAGTATTAGATAAAACAATGAATAAAAGAAAGAGAATATTGCATTTTATTATTTAAGTGATGCTACAATGAAGAAAAAAGAGAATATTGCATTTTATTATTTAAAATTTATAAAGGGACATTAAAAAATAAAAACTGATCATTGAGTTTGGAATCTTCTTGGAGGTGCCAATGAAGTGTTAATGTATGAGAATGTGAAGTAAGAAAGAGTGGGATTGAACATTGTGTTTGAATTCGGCCTTACTCTGAGAAATCTATAAGGAGGAGGAAAGGGTAGTGTGTGGATCTAGTTGGTAGAGGTTGAGAGAGGAGGAGACATGAGATGACGATATGGAATTAAGAGGAGATAATGTTTTACTTTTATAGTCTTTCTCGTTGGACTCCTTGGTTCTGGTTGTGGAATTAGAAGAGCTCTATACTTTATTGAGATCACCTATAAAAGTGTGCAGGTGAGATGTTCTTGCTTAGGCCAATGAATATTATCATTGTGATTTTCTTGGCTTCCGTGTTAAATGTTAATACATCATTTATTTGGGTACAAAAATTAGAAAATTTAGATAAGATACATGTCACAAAATTGGAGTCAAATTTATAATCTCTATAAAAGTGTGCAGGTAAGATGTTCTTACTTAGGCTAATGAGCATTATCAATGTGGTTTTCTTGACTTCCATGTTAAATGTTAATGCATCATTTATTTGGGCACAAAAATTAGAAAATTTAGATAAGATACATGACACAAAATTGGAGTCAAATTTATAATCTAATTAGATTTTTTTTTTTTGAGTTTTGGTTAGGACAAGTGGCGCAAAATTGAGAATCCAATTGAAATCTAATTGGATTTTCTCTCTGCTTCACCTATTATTATATATATATATATTGGATTTGGACTCTTCAATTTTTATACTCAATAATTCATTTGGCATAAAATTAAAAATTAAATAGGACATGTGGCACAAAATTGGGAGTCCAGTTAAAATCTAATTGATTTTTCTATAAGTTTTGGCTATCAATCTATATATAATAATAAATTTTTTTTTTTTTTTGATAATCAAAACATTTTCTTAAGAAATGATGTCTTTTCTCACGTAAGGTGAGTCTTTTCTCTCTACATGGGAGTCTTCTTCTCACTTATAGTTGAGTCGTGCTTGTATGTTTCTTCTTTTTCGCTGGTAGTTTGGTTTTACTAGATTTTCTTTCAGTATTTCATTCAGTTATGGATTCGGAATTTGTTCAAAAACTAAAAAATATTACGTTAACGGAAGAGGAAGGGGAGGTTATTAGGGTTGGGACAGTGCATAGAGATAGGATACTGGAAGAATGTTCTCTCAGTCTGGTGGGGAGATTTCTCACAAATAAGTCTTTCAATCAACGTGCTGCAAAGACTGTACTGCGTTCTGTGTGGAAGATGGGTTCAGATGTTCATATTGTTGACGTTGGAGACGGGGTATTTCAGTTTAAATTTTCCATGGAGAGTCAGTTAAAGTGGGTACTAGCAAATGGTCCTTGGAGTTTTGAGGATCATCCATTGGTGTTGTGCAGGTGGGAGAGGGGTATGACTGCTACTTCTGTTCAGTTTAATTCAATACCGATGTGGGTCCAGATGTGGGGGCTTCCTTTTGATCTATTGTCAGAGGAGGTTGGGAGAGATATTGGTAATGGTTTGGGTACGGTTGTGGAGGTAGATTTGAAAGCTTTTTCATCAGATCAAGCCCGTTTTTTACGAGTACGGGTTGAATTACCCTTGGAGAAACCGTTACGTCGTGGTGGTGTTGTGGCAAGTCCTGAAGGTGATAAAATCTGTATTGGGTTCAAATATGAAAGATTAGTTGGGCTCTGTTTTAAGTGTGGTCGGATTGGTCATGAGGCAAGAGTTTGTTCTTTTCATGTTGATCATCAGCAAGGTCTTCCTTATGGTGAGTGGTTGAAAGCAGGTTCTCGTAAGACTTATGCTACTGCAAATTCTGGTGGAAGTTCTGAGAGAAGGGAGATTGGTGCACAAGAGGGTCCGAGCCATGGCTTCTCATCTAGACAGATTGAAAGGGATAAGGTACATTCGGTGATTGATAATGTTGGAATGGTTTTAGAGCAGAATCGCTTAGTTGAGGATGGAGGTAGTGTTATGCCATCGAAGAGTGGTGTTGAGATTGGTTTTCCGTCGAAAGGAGGTGCTGTGAGTGGAGAACCGTTGAAGGGTGGTTCCAAGTTTGGATTGGGATCGAAGGTAGGAACGGTTGCATTAACTGCTGGGAAACTTTCTCCTGACTTTGAGGAGATAATTTCTGAACTTGATCAAGCTATCCAATCAGAGCCGATTATTTTGCATTCAAAATCTATCCAAGAGGAGCAGTTGAAGGATAAGAAGGACATTTACTCAGGTTTGGTGGATGTGGAAGTGATGGATGAAGATGTAACCTCTTGCAAGAATGTTTTAAAAGGCAAAAAGGTTGATCCGGGTAGCAACTCGTGTCTTCAGGATGATGGAGTCAGATTTAAAATTGGTAAGTCTAATGGGCAAGTATGTAGTAATCCGGTCAAAGGTAGGCCCAAGAGAAGTGGAATTAAAAATAAAAGCGGGTTGCTTCCTTTACAAGGCCCAATGTCTAGTGAATTTGATGATGTTATGTTTAAAAAGCCCAATTCAAAGGAGATTAAGTCAGATATTATTGAAGGGGCTGGGCTTAAGAAGGGAACTTGGAAGAGGTTTCAAGATATGCCACGGACTCCCTCAGATTTGGGTCTTACTAAAGGGCTTGGCCAAAAGAGGAATGGTAAAGAGATTATACGTGAAGCAGAGAAGGCAGAACTGGCAAACAAGAAAAATAAGGTGAGTAACAGTGAAGATTTTCATGCTCTTTCTGGTGTTGATCTGATTATATCGGCGGAGGTTGCTACGCAACCCCGCCGGGCATTATGAGTCTATTGAGTTGGAACTGCCAAGGGCTTGGGAACCGTCGGACAGTTCGTGCCTTGCAAAAGGTAATCAATAATCAAGATCCCAATATTGTCTTTTTAATGGAGACAAAGTCTGGTTTGGATTGGATGCTTAAGGTCCGTGATTGGTGTAAATATAAGAATGGTTTTATTGTGCCTAGTAGGGGAAATAGTGGTGGTTTAGCTTTATTTTGGAAGAAAGATATTAGACTTGATATTCAAACTTATTCTCATTCACATATTGATGCATGGGTAGATGGGGGAGATGGTATTGGTTGGTGGCATCTTACTGGATTTTATGGTGAACCTGATACTTCTAAAAGAGGGGAGTCATGGCAAAAGCTTAATCACTTGAATGGGACATCCTCTTTGCCGTGGTTAGTAATTGGAGATTTTAATGAAATTACTAGTAGGGCAGAAAAGGAGGGGGGAAGTGTAAGAACAAGACATCAAATGAAATATTTTGTTGATACTATTAATTGTTGTGGTCTTAAAGAAGTTCGGTTCACAGGGCCACTATTTACTTGGTTGTATCAAAAAGAGGATGGGTCCCAAATAAGAGAAAGGTTAGATAGAGCTTTAGCTACAGTGGACTGGTTTTATTTATTTCCAATGGCTAAGCTTAATCATCTTTCCTCCTCGGCCTCAGATCATTCTCCTCTCGTTCTTCAGTTGATTGCAAAACAAAGAAAAAAGAGGATTGGTAGAGTTTTCAGATTTGAATCTATGTGGCTAAAGGACCCAAGATGTGAGGTGATTGTGGAGGAAGCTTGGGATGAGGGCTTGTATGGTGGGTCGGGAGATGTCCTTAATAGATGCTTGGAGAGTTGTCGTGCTAGACTTGAGGTGTGGAATGGTAATGAATTCGGTAATGTGGGAAAAACAGTGGCGAATCTACAAAGAAAGTTAGAATGGTTAGAGCTTCAGCCTTCAACACCGGATATAATTCGATCTTTGAAGAACACTAGAATTGAATTGAATTGTTGGATGGATAAGGAAGATGATATGTGGAGGCAAAGATCAAGAATTAATTGGTTGCAATCTGGGGATAGGAACACTAGGTTTTTCCATGAGAAAGCTTCTGCAAGGTACAAAAAGAACTTAATTGAGGGTTTATTGGATGTGGATGGTAGTTGGGTGGATGGAGATGAACATGTGGAGGAATTGATGTTGCAGTATTATGAGAGGCTTTTTACTAGTAGTGATCCTACGGATTTTGAAGAAATTTTAGATGCAGTTCAACAAAAAGTCACCCCTAGGATGAATCAGTTACTTGTAAGGGAATTTACAGAAGTTGAAGTGAAGAAGGCCATGAAGCAAATGTACCCTTTAAAATCCCCTGGACCGGATGGCATGCCTCCATTGTTTTATCAACACTTTTGGCCCAAGATTGGTGGTGTGGTTTCTTCAACCATTTTGACTTTCCTCAATTCAGGTATCATTCCACCAAATTTTAATCATACACATATTGTCCTTATTCCTAAATGTAATGAGCCAAAATTGGTGACTGATTTTAGACCCATTAGTCTTTGTAATGTGGTTTATAAAATTGCTTCAAAAGCCATTACCAATAGATTGAAAAAGGTTCTTCCTTCTATTATTAGTGATACCCAAAGTGCCTTTGTGCATGGTAGGTTAATCACTAATAATGTTCTTGTGGCTTATGAAATGATGCATCATATTAGTCAAAAGAAGAGTGGAAAAGTGGGTGATTTGGCTCTAAAACTTGATATGAGTAAGGCATATGATAGGGTTGAGTGGATATGGTTGGATAAAATTATGCATAAGTTGGGTTTTGATGATAAATGGTGTGCTTTGATTATGAACTGTGTCACTACTGTTTCTTATTCCGTGAAGATCAATGGTAAGCCTAAGGGCCATATTGTTCCAAGTAGGGGGATTAGGCAAGGTGATCCACTATCCCCATATCTTTTCTTGTTATGTGCGGAAGGACTTTCTGCACTTATTAAGAAAGAGGTGGTGAATGGAAGTTTGGGGGGGTTGGCAGTTTGTCGTAGGGGTCCCAAAATATCCCATCTTTTCTTTGCCGATGATAGTTTGATTTTTTGTAGAGCTTCTTTGGAGGAGTGTGATGCTCTTCAGAGGGTGTTGAGGGTGTATGAGTGTGCTTCGGGGCAGCAGTTAAATCGTGCTAAAACATCCTTATTCTTTAGTGGTAATACTCCTATGGAAATTCAAGAAATCATCAAAGCTAGATTTGGGGCCCAAGTGATTAAGCACCATGAAAAATATCTTGGTTTGCCATCATTGGTGGGAAGAAATAAGAAAAATACTTTCAATTCTATTAAGGACAAATTAAGTAAGAAGCTTGCGGGTTGGAAAGAGAAGCTATTGTCTAAGGTCGGAAAAGAAGTGTTGATAAAAGCTGTGGCACAAGCAATTCCGACGTACACTATGAGTGTGTTTAAACTGCCAGACTCTCTATGTGAAGATTTGACGAGTATGATCCGTAATTTTTGGTGGGGGCAAAGAAAGGATGAGAGGAAGTTAGCTTGGATGAGTTGGGAAAAATTGTGTGATCCAAAGAATCGTGGTGGGATGGGTTTTAAAAAGCTTAAGGAGTTCAATATGGCTTTATTGGCAAAGCAAGGGTGGAGACTTCAACAAGGTCATGACACATTGGTGTATAAGGTTTTGAAGGCTAAGTACTTCCCTGCAAGTGATTTTTCACAGGCTGTTTTGGGTAACAATCCATCGTTTACTTGGCGGAGTATTATGTTTGCTCAACCTCTCGTTAAATATGTCACACGTTGGAGAGTTGGAGATGGTGAGAAAATCAGGATTTGGGGTGATAGATGGCTGCCTAAACCTTCTACATTCATGGTTTCATCTCCTAGGTTGTTTATGCCAGAAGATATGAAGGTCGGAGATTTGATAAATAAGGAAGAGGCTTCTTGGAAGGGTGCTGCCATTGATGCTCTGTTTTTGGCGCATGAAGCAGAGGATATAAAAGCAATTCCTTTAAGTTCTAATATGCCAGATGACAAACTGATTTGGGCTTGGAGCACGAATGGAGCTTTTTCAGTGAAAAATGCATATTGGGTTGCAACTCAAATGTCTTCAGCCTTAGCCACGGTTTCAAGCTCAGATGGCAACCAAGAACGCAACTTCTGGAAACGTCTATGGCAGATCAACGTGCCTCCAAAAATAAGGCACTTCTCTTGGAGGGCTTGTAGAGATATCCTACCCTTGAAAACTAACCTTGTTAAAAGAAATGTTTTGCAGGTTGATACATGCGATGGATGCAATGAGGAAGCTGAGAATTCAATCCACTTCTTTTGGAAATGCTCCCGCGCTAAAGAACTATGGTCTTCATCGAAATTGGTTTTTCCCACCGTGATGGATCGTCTTGGTTCGTTTAAGGAGATGCTATGGTGTTTGATGTTGGACGAAAAGACTACACCAGAAAATATTGAGTTGCTGCTGACTTCTGCGTGGGCTTTGTGGGGAAACAGAAATGATGTTCGTCATGGCGGAAAGCGAAAGGATGGAAGAATGCTTCTTCAATGGGCTGTGCAATATTTGGAGGAGTTCCGAGCTGCTAATGAATTATTACCGAATTTTCAAGAACCAGTTCAGTTTGTTCAGAGATGGAATCCACCACCAATATCGGTGTTCAAGTTTAACGTTGATGGTGCTGTGTTTGCAAAGCTGAATTCTGTGGGAGTTGGAGTTATTGTACGGGATTGGAATGGGCATTTTGTAGCAGCAACATGCAGAAAAATTCATGCACCTCTGGGACCACTTGAAGCGGAAGCGAAGGCCGTTGAATTTGGTTTACAGTTTGCAAAGCAGCTTGGGATTACAGATTTAATATTTGAGAGTGATTCGTTAATTGTATCTAGAGCATTGAATCTTTCTTCCTCAGTCCCAGTCTCAATTGATGCAATCATTATGGGTATTGGCAAAGCTTCCTTGGAGTTCAATAATGTTGGGTTTTCTCATGTTAAGCGAAACGCAAATATCCCAGCTCATTTGTTAGCAAAGTATGCCATGGGCATAGTTGATCAGTGTTTGTGGATGGAGTATTGTCCTGATTTCATAGAATTGGCAATTCTTCATGATGTAAACGATATTGTTGTTTGATTAATATTATGTTTGTGTGATTTCCTATCAAAAAAAAAAAAAATCTATATATAATAATAATAATAATAATAATAATAATAATAATAATAATAATAGTAGGTGAAGTTAGGAGAAACTCAAATTAGAATTTCAAATTAGAGTTCTAATTTTATGCCATATATCCTAAATTATTTATTCTCAAAAAGTTTTATTTCTTAATTTTAGAATCAAATGTGAGACCACATTATACATATTTATCTAAGTGAGTTATTAAGTACAAAAATTAAAGAGTCTAGAATAAATGAATCGTAAAAAAAAAAAAAAAAAAAGTGCTTCACAATAATTAAAAAAAATTGGACAATTTACATTTTATACCTAATAATATTCTTACAAAATGTTTTAAAGAGTTGACAAAATATAAAAATGATTATCAATAGTATTTAAATTATATATATATATATAGGAACTAAATTATGCATCCTAATGTATATCTTTAAGTTTATTCATGTATTTGCATGGGGTTACAAGCTAGTCTATATATCTATATATATAATAATAAGTGAAGCAAAGAGAAAATCCAATTAATTTTCATATTAAAATTCAATTAGAGTCTAATTTTAAGCCACGTGTCCCATTTAATCTAAATTTAGAATTTTGTGCCAAGTGAGTTAATTTAGTATAAAAATTGAATTTCAATTAGAGTTTAATTTTGCGTCACGTGTCTCATCTAATCCAAAATTTTAAATTTTTGTGCCAAATTAGTTAATTTAGTGAAGAGTCTAGAATAAATGAATCGTAAAAAAAAAAAAAAAAAAAAAGTGCTTCACAATAATTTAAAAAAAAAATGGACAATTTACATTTTATACCTAATAATATTCTTACAAAATGTTTTAAAGAGTTAACAAAATATAAAAATGACTATTAATAGTATTTAAATTATATATATATATATATATATATATGAACTATATTATGCATTTTATTGTATATCTTTAAGTGTATCCATATATTTGCATGGGGTTACAAGCTAGTCTATATATCTATATATCTAATATTAAGTGAAGTAAAGAGAAAATCAAATTAATTTTTAAATTAAAATTCAATTAGAGTCTAATTTTGCGCCATATGTCTCATCTAATCTAAATTTAGAATTTTATGCCAAGTGAGTTAATTTAGTGTAAAAATTGAATTTCAATTAGAGTTTAATTTTACGCCACGTGTCTCATCTAATCCAAAATTTTAAACTTTAGTGCCAAATTAGTTAATTTAGTGTAAAAAATGAGGAGTCTAATATAATAAACCATAAAAAACATAATCATATAACTAAAACTTAGTAGGTAAAAATTAGAGAAAGTTGAATTAGAATTTGAAATTATAATCCAATTTTGCACGTATCTAAATTTATGTGGGGACTATCCACTTAAGCATGTGCTATGTGTTTACTTAAATTTTTTAATCTTTGTGTTAAGTGAGTTAATGAATGCAAAATACTAAGAATCTAATATTAATGAACTATGAAATTAAAAAAAAAAAAAAATTCACACAATAAATTTGGACTCCTAGCCCAAATAGTAAATGGACTTAGGCCCAAAGAGCCCAAAATAATAAATTTGTAGAGAATGAGTTGGAAAACTGGACTTTAATGAATTAATGCAGCAAGTAAGTAGTTCTTGATGGCAAATGAGTGAATATAACAAATTTAAACTAAGGAAATACGTCCTAGGCAATGTCCGAGGAGATTGGTTCTTATGTATTGCTTTCGAAGTTGGGTTATAGGTTTGATTCTTGATTGCTACAGTGTTTTTCTTCTTAGTTTTCCGATCCCTTCTTCGTGGAGGGTCTCTCATGTTATATATTCTTCTTTGAACAATCTTGGTCTTACACTTTTTTGGTTATCTAAGCTACTACTTGAGTGCTTGTCCCATCGGACACCCCTTCAAGTTCTTTGTGAGTTGGGATAGTCAAGACAGCATTATTCAGGAGTCTTCTCCACATTAATGCAGCTAGAAATTTAGCTGCAAAGCATTTAATGTGGTGGTAGCAGCTTTCCCTTAGATATTTCTGAGCTCCCAGCCTTCTGGTACACTTGAGATACACGTCCCTATCACTGAAACTTCCTGGAAGGTTATCTTGAACCTTAGGATACACATTTAAGTCGTACTTAACCTATTCGAGGAGACATTCCTCCTTGGACCACCTTCTCATTCGTATCTTGCTCATTAGATTCTAAGCTTGACCCATCCAACACCATTCATCTGTTCTCGGATTACTATTCTTTCGGCCAAGACCCAATATACCATTTGGGCCCTTAACCCTACAATAGCTCCTTAAAACTCCGGTTTTTTCCCTTTCATTCGAGGAGAAAAGTGGGGTTTTGATTTTTCATGCGCTAATATTATTTTGCCCTTTGATTTACACATGTAAGAGTGCCGTTTTACGCGCCCCATAATTGCTACTAACGCTTCGGAGCCCGCGAGACATCATTAATTGCTCCAGGTGGCGTTATGTTCCCCACATCCAATAGTGAGGCACTAATCCAATGGCTAATATTTCTCCTTGGGTTTTGAGAGGGATAACTCCCCTTCAATCTTGCCCTCTATATAAAGCATTTGAAGAAATCATTTCCCTCATTTCACAAGTCTTCAACCTCTCCAAAGATCCCAAGCACTCAAACTCACAAAGCTTTCTAAGTTACTAAACTTTCCATACCCTTTCTTTAAGAAATCCTTGAAAATCTTTCTAAAGGTTTCAGGTACTAACACGCATCTTAGTTCTTGTAAGTTTCTATTTCTTTAAACTTTTCTTTTTCTCCTCGGCCTTCCAGTTCTTATTTCTACATTTACCAATTTTAGTTATTTCCTTTCAATTTTTCTAGATGGGTAGATTTAAGCACCTAGTTAACTCCCCTGCCAAAATAGAGGCCTTTAAGGATAAATACCACATACAACAGGAGGTCGTCCTACGATACTGTTGCCCAGAACAAATAGTGACACACAGAGAAGAAGGGGAAGTTATCAGCCCCACGATAGCTTTCATAGAAGGGGAATGACTCTCCCCATGGGTAGGATAACATGGGACTACCTCATCAACCACAAGATATGCCCCCACCAGTGCGCGCCCAACCTATTTAGGGTCTTAGGTAGCATTGATGCTTTTAACGGGCATCTGGGTTTGAGGCTCACTTGGCATGATTTGGTCCACATGTACGAGTGCCACTCCCTTAAAAACGCGAGATTTTATCTCAAGTCCTGATCTGACGTTGTCAAACTAGTATCATGTTTACCTAAATCTAACAAAGGTGTGAAAGATGATTATCTAATAGCTTCAGGAGCGTGGCATGATGGTCTTTACTACCCTGTCCGAGAGGGAAAGCCAGCTGGGATACCTTAGAGTTAGGTTCCTTAGTAAGAGATTTAGATTCTTTAACCCTGACCATGTCGTTATTTCCCTTTCATTTTTCTTTCTTTTGATGATGGGTTTTCACTTTCTAACCACGTTTTGCTTCTCGACTATTTCTGCAGACAAGAGGCATGTAGTGCCCAGGCTCAGTCTGACCAAAGTTGAAACTCTCAACTACTTGTTGAGGTCTGAGATCTTTGTGAGTGAGGATAGGCAGTTGAGAGCAATCCACTTAATTTTGGACTTCAAGCCTATCTCGGAACTATATCAAGAAATAGGCCACGCCATAAAAGCAGGTACCCGCGGCTGGCTCGGATTGACGTGTCACTCCTAAATTTCCTGGCCCAAGAAGATCTTCCACTAATCGTACTGCCATTTCAACGAGTTCTGCCTAAAGCAACAGCAGGGCCCGAGAAGGAGATTGCTTCTTCATGCCTATTACTAGAGGAGGAGATAGACAAATTCCACTTCAAAGAAGAGAAGAATCTAGGGACTCTTGTAGTTCATATTTCAGACGTTGAGGACAAGACTGATAGGCACTCAAATGTTCATGCCCCCATTCTGGTGATTTCCCGTCCGCACAACACCTCCAAAGAAGAGGAAGATGGGATGGCATCGAACCGGGGAAATAAGAGCCTAAGAGATCTCATGGCCGCAAGGAACAAGGTGTTAACTTTGAAAGAAGCCACCAAGTCCTAAGTTCCACCCACACTTCCTCCTCCTCATCCTCGTCCACCTCCCACCGACCTCAGACTGAAAGCCATTCTAGATCTAAAGAAGAAAAGGCCAATTCAAGAGCTTGAAGAAGGGGAGATGGCCCTTCAAAAGGGGATTAAGTAGTAGAAGGTGGCCAACGACCTTTAGGACAAGAGGTCCACTTCTGTGGATAGTCGGGAGGAGCAAACTAGGGCCGAGGTATGCCTTTCACAACGCACATGGTCTCCTCAATTGAAGGTGGATGGGGCTGCCACCCTTGGAATGCCTTGGTCAGGGAGTTCCAAAGAAGTCATGGTGCATATGTAGATGAGGCCTTAGAGCAGCCACTCCTTTTACCCAAGGACATAGACATCGTGAGGAAGTTGAAGCAGCAAGACCTCTTCATGTCCCTAAAAAGGGACCTTACCATGGTAAGTTCACAGCCATACACCATTTATTTATTTAATTGCTAATGAGTTTTTGCTCTCTCTTTCGTTCTCATGGGGTTGCTATATTTTTTTTGTGTAGATCACCCATGAGGTCTTTGTGGCTGAGGAATGGGTCAAGGAGGCCTGAAACGATGTTAGGAATGAGGCCCACCTTCATCTCGAGACTGAAAAGGCCTTAAGAGCCACAAGGGAGGAAAACATTGAGCTGCTCACCAAGCTTACTGCCGAGGAGAGGGAAAGGAAGAGTGCTTAGGCTGGACTAAAGAGTGCCGAGACTCAGGTTGAGGACTAGTGCAAGTTGCTCTATAAGACTAAGTTAGAGCTGGCCACTTCAAGGCAACTTGTGCTGGATCTGAAGGCACAATTGTAGAAGGCTAAGGAGGCAGCTCAATTAGATAAGAAGGCAACCGAGGCTTAGAAGCAAGCATCCTATTTGCTCGGCATAGAAGAAACACAAGTTAGACTTACTAAGGAGCTTGCCGAGGTATGTGGGGATTATTGTAATGCAACATGGGATAAGTCCCTTAATGTTGCAGGAGTCCCTGCAAACTCGGCTTGGAGGTAGCTTGGGAGCATATACTATCACTCAGATATCCGTGAAGTCCCAGGTGCCATCCCTTCCCCTTCTGCCTTTGCTCTAGAGACCTCTAAGCAGTCCTTGACTATCCAAGTTGCATTCCCTCTTCCTGAGGCTTCGAAGGGATATAGCCAAGCTGGTGATCGAGGCCAGGGGGCTGAGAGGGCCAAGGACAAAGGTAAGGGTAAGGAGAATAAACCCTCATTAGAAGCCAAAGACGCTGCTAAGGCCAAGGAAGCTACAACAAAGGCAAAGGAAGCAGAGGCCAAGACTAAAGAAGTTGATCCTAGGGCCAAAGACGCTTCTACTTCCCAGCCGAGACGGAAAGAAGACCCTCCAACTCCAAAGCCAAGGCTTAGCTTCTTGTAGTAGCTTTTTATTTATTTATTTATTTATTATTATTTTTTTTTTAACTTTAGTGGCATTCTATCATTGAATATAATGTACCCCCTTAGCTTGATAAAAAGTCTTTTCTTTTTATCTCTTGTACCTTCACTTTATCTACTTCAAAGTTTATTACTATTGCAAATAGCATTGAACTGCTGCTACTTTGCCTTCAATAAAAACTAATAATAATATATTGCTAACAATCTAAGTAATTTGATCAAGTACCAGCAATAAAGAGGTGTGGGTAAATCTGGTCTTGTATCTTATACAAAACACACAGCGGAAGCAATAAATATGGATCTATTTCATTTATGATTGATAACATGCACTATGTAAATTTCAGAATTTAAGAACAAGATAACGGACCTTCGTGTGGTAAAATTCAAAACAAAAGATTATAAGTACTTGGGAACATTTTTAATCTTCACTCCAATTCCACTTTACGCCCAAGATGTGTGGTCTCTCAATCAGTTTCCAAGGGAGAATAATCAAGTGGTTTCACTTGCACATACATACCATTTCACAATGATATTTTTTTTTCTTTCTCTAACGAAAAACTTCTGTATGTCTCTCCCTTTATATTTAACTGATTATCTAATTTGGCCGGCTTATTGGGCCTTTTCAATTAGGCTTTAGTGTGTGGCTTGGAGTGGGACCAAAAGGGACAAATAAGACACTAGCTCTAATGGGCCTTGTGCTTTTTTGTTAACTTTTAACAAGTCCAAAGTTACCATTAATTATATTTAATGCCACTATATAAATATAATTGCACTCTAAGCCTTATTAATAAATTATATCCCAAGACTTTATTATACATGCAACCCCTTCATAAAATATTCGTAGTAATTCAAAGTCATAAATATAAACTGTCACTTTAAAGATTACTACATCTTAATCTTTGAGTACCCGATTTAAACCTTTAAGTTATTTATCATATATTTATGAAATCCAATTTCATAAATATATACTTTAGTAACTCCTTACTAAGGTGGTTAGACCTAACACTCTAAATAACCAAACCCATTAAACTTATCTCAAGGGAATATTTTATATCTCCGTTAAGAAATTATGAATTTCATCTTGAGAATATATGTCCCTTTGACACTAAATGTGGCTACCCAACATATTGAGGTTTTGATCGTGACTTTAGATCTCACTCTTGATATATCAAAGCAGCCTACACTTCATGATCAAGTCCATTATTCTCTCAACATTAAGAGTTCACATAAATAGAGGTCATGAGATTTATTATTCATTTGACAGTCATTAGGAGAATAATAAATCTCACAGCAATCCAGTTCAATACGTCTTAACTCTTAAAACATATTAACATATCAACTAGAAGTCTTCACTTACATGATCAAGACAAATCATCTTAGTTGATATGTTATAGTCTTCGTAGATGAAATGCCCAATTTCATCACCAACTACGAACTAAAATTCTAAATTTACAAAGAACTTGTGACTTATATCTTCTGTGACTAAATTACATAAATCACATACTATGAATCTCATGAACTATATGATAATGTCCAAATATTCATGTTATCATTATTTTAGATAATAATGAAACAAATTTATTAATCACAACATTAAGTCATATATAATGTCATACATAATATCATACAATAGGATTTAATAGCACTAATCCTAACAATCTCCCACTTGCCCTAAAGACTATTGTGTACTAATCTAACTCTCATTCGCTCTAAATGTGACTCGAAAGTCCTTTGAGGCAAGGCTTTGGTAAATGGATTTGCTAGATTATTTGCACTTTTAATCTTTGCAACCACTACATCTCTTCGAGTAATAATGTCTCGAATAATGTGGTAATTTCTCTCAATGTACTTTCCTTTCTTGTGATTCCTTGGATCTTTGGATTGTGCAACCGCTCCACTATTGTCGCAAAACAATATGATGGGAACTTGCTCCATTCTTATAACACCAAGATCAGAAAGGAATTTTTTGAGCCAAATAGCTTCTTTTGTTGGTTCACAAGCAGCAACGTACTTAGCCTCTATGGTGGAGTCTGCAATACAAGATTACTTAATACTCCTCCAAGTTATGGCTCCATCTCCCAAAGTGAAAACACATCCTGAAGTGAATTTTCTGAAATCTAGATTTGATTGAAAGTCGGAATCTATATAGCCAATGGGAATCAAATCCTCACACTGGTAAACAAGCATATAATCCCTCGTTCTCCGAAGATACTTAAGAATATGCTTTACAGCTTGCCAATGTTTTGGTCCTGGATTTGTTTGATAACGGCTGATCATGCCAACTGAATAACAGATATCTGGTCTAGTACAAAGCATGACATGCATGAGACTTCCTACTGCAGAAGCATAAGGAACTTGTCTCATATTATTTTCTTCCTCTTGAGTCTTAGGCCTTTGGTCATCAGACAGAGGAACTCCATGTTTGAAAAGAAGTAATTCCTTCTTGGAGTTTTGTATGCTAAACCGTTCTAGAACCTTATCTATATATCTAGTTTGTGATAAACCTAATATCTTATTCTTGCGATCTTGCCAAAGTTTGATCCCTAGAATAAAGTTAGCTTCACCTAAGTCCTTCATGTTAAATTGGCTTGACAACCAAACTTTTACTGATAACATTACCCTTACATCATTTCCAATGAGTAGAATGTCATCAACATAAAGCACTAGGAACATTACTACTTTATCTCGATGTCTTTTGTACACACATAGTTCATCAAGATTTTGTTTAAAACCAAATGATTTGATTGCTTGATCAAATCTGATGTTCCATGACCTAGATGCTTGCTTAAGTCCATAAATGGATCTTTTCAACTTGCATACCATATGCACTTGGTTCTTTGCTATGAAACCTTCTGGTTGCATCATATAGATTTCTTCTTCAAGATTGCCATTAAGAAATGCAGTCTTGACATTCATTTGCCAAATCTCATAATCATAATGAGCAGTAATAGATAAGAGAATTCTGATAGATTTAAGCATGGCTACTGGCGAAAATGTTTCATCATAGTCAATACCTTCTTTTTGTGTATACCCTTTCGCCATTAGTCTTACTTTAAAAGTTTCAACCTTTTCATCTATCCCTCTCTTCCTCTTGTAAACCTATTTGCAACCAACAAGTTTAATACCGTTAGGCACCTTTACAAGATCCCAATCTTGATTGGAATACATAGAATCCAATTCAGATTTCATAGCTTTGACCCAATGATGTACATCTATATCATTCATTGCCTCTTCATAGGTGTAGAGACCCGATTCAGCCTCTTCTAAGATAGCTTCATAAGTTTCTCCAAAACCTATAAATCTTAGATAGCTTCATAAGTTTCTCCCACTATGACGAGGCACTTGTGTACTAGTCATCTCATGAGTAATATCTTGTGGTGTATCTAATATAGCCACATCATCCCTAGTTTCATCCATTGGTTATTCATTTACAGGTTCATTCATTTCAACCAAAACAACTTTATTTCTAGGATTAAAATTATTCACATAATCATCCTCCAAAAATTTGGCATGTGTGGTAACAAACACTTAGTTATCTTTATGATTATAGAATAAATAACCCTTTGTTTCATTAGAATACCCTAAAAACATGCATACTTCGGTTTTAGCTTCCAACTTATCAAACTTCCTTTTCAACACATGTGCTGGACATCTCTAAATGTGGAGATATTTCATACTAGGCTTATGCCTACTCCACAATTCCTTAGGTGTGTTGGGAACAGATTTTAATGGAACTAAATTCAAAATATGCATAGCAGTTTTTAGTGCATATCCCCAAAAAGAAACTGGTAAAGTTGAGTAACTCATCATGGTCCTAACCATTTCCAAAAGAATCCTATTCCTTCTTTTTGCTACACCATTATGTTGGGGAGTTTCAGGTGCAGTCAATTGGGATACAATTCCATTTTGAGTTACATAATCCTTGAAATCTCCAAGAAGGTATTTGCCACTACGATTAGATCGAATGACCTTTATGCGTTTACCTAATTGATTCTCAACTTCAGCCTTAAACTCTTTGAACTTTTCAAAGGCTTCAGATTTCCGTCTCATTAGGTACACATAACCATATCTTGAGTAATCATCGATAAAAGTGATGAAGTACTCATAACCTCCTTTTGCTTGGGTTGACATAGGACCACATACATCTATATGAACTAATTCAAGCAACTCTTGGGCTCTTCTACCTTTTGCATTAAAAGGCCGTTTGGTCATTTTGCCTTCTAAATAAGATTTACAAACTGAAAATTCATCAAAGTCCAATGGCTCTAAGGGTCCATCTTTGATCAGTCTTTGAATTTTGTTTGGATTAATATGACCCAAACGCAAGTGCCAAAGATATGCTTCATTAGTAGACGGAAACTTTCTTTTTAATGATTTTGCATGAGAGTTATGATTTAATTCAGAATTATATAATTAATGCTTATCAGGAGTTAAAATATAAAGACCATCCACAATATTGTCAGAACAGATAAACACTTTATCTTTCTTTATTACAACATTGTCTTTTAGGATAACATAATATCCATGTTTACCTAAATAAGTTGCAGAAATTAAATTCCTACGAACATTAGGTACATATAAATAGTCTTCCAATATTAAAACTCTAGATTCAAAACATAAATTAAACACTCCAATAGCTACAACTGGAATCCTTCTCCCATCAGCCAAGGTAAGAAACATTTCCCCTTCTTTCAACTTTCTGGTCTCCTGAAACCCCACAAGGATTTGCAGATATGATTAGTACAACCTGAATCCACACACTAGGAATTTATGGGATTCTGTACCAAACATGTTTCAAGAAAGAATGTACTTTTCATACCTTTATTCTTGGCAGCCTTAAATACTGGACAATTCCTCTTCTAATGTCCTTTCTCACCACAATGGAAATACTTTCCTTTGGTTTTCTTTCCTTTGTTGACAACTCCTAAGGCAACTTGTTAACCATCTTTCATGGAGAAGTCCTTCTCTTCTTCTTCTTTTTACCCTTACCTTTCAACTTAGGTTGAGAAGTAGAAGATTCAGCCATATTAGCATCAACAATAGAAGTACCAAGGATGCCTTCCGCTGCTACCAACTCGTTCATCAATTCAGACAATGTATAAATCTTTTTGTTCATATTATAGTTAAGTCTGAATTCCTTAAATGATTCTGGTAGTGACGAGAGTATCATATCCACTTGGGATTCTTCATCAATATCGGCACCTAAAACTTCCAATGTATTTAGATTAGAGATCATCCTAAGACAATGCTCCCTCACTGAAATACCTTCAGCCATTTTGGTATTATAAATCTGTCTCATAGTTTCTTACCTTGCAGAACGGCCTTGCTCACCCAACATCTCCTTTAGACTTAGCATTATGTCTGAAGCTAGTTTTACATCCTGCATTTGATGCAGTTGAACATTTGAAATAGATGCTATGATATAGCACTTAGCCATTTCATTAGATTTCTGCCAACGATCATATCGGTGTTTTTCCTCAAGAGGAGCATCTAATGATGGAAAGTTAGGACATAGTTGAGTAAGCACATAGTTGGATGTAGTCAGTTTATTTTGATTAAGAATAGCAACAAGTAGGCTAAATGATGCCATGATTTTAAATCTAAAAATAACAAACATGAATATAATAAGTAAACTAGACATTATCAATTTAGCATATAAGTTTATAATATAAAACCTTATAAAACCATTAAATAATATATGCAACGATAACCCAATTCATGTCTATAATTCCTTGGTAGCAAGTTTATTATAAACACATTTATTGATTGAAAATTATTCTCATTATTAGTGCCATCATGATAACTCTTATCATAAACTAATAATATGTTTTATTAGCTTTAGCCTCTAAGTGTTAATGACATAGCTCCTTTGGGAGGTTAACATTACACTTAGTCTAGTGTACACTATTATCTAGAATCATGTGTAGCCACATTTCATCTCTCTTATAATGTTTAAACTTGTAGTACCATGGAACAAAACACCCTCCTTTGGGATCACAAGGCATATACGCCAAGACGAGGTGTTTGTCCACACTACTTTAAACAGGTTAGTTCAATCTTGTAGTACTATGAAATAAACACCCTCCTTTGGGATCGCAAGGCATATACGCCAAGACGAGATGCCTACCCACACTACTATAAACCGATAATGGAGGCCATGAGATCCAACCTTTGTATCTCTCTCCCACTAGATATTTTAAATTAAAGGTTTTAAGATCAAGAACCACAATAATGCTATAAACCTTGAAAACATAATCCTAATCTCATTAGGAATAAATTTAATAATCCTAGCATTAACAAGATAGCATATATATCTTCGTGCATCTCCATATAAATTGCAACATATGAAACACACATTAATATATGGATCCAAGACATCCAAAGCATATAAAAATTTGAATGCATATGAGACCATATAAATAAGGATATATATATATATATATATATATATATATATAATACACGGATTCAAGGCATTAATCACATCTTAATAAAATACCAAAAATTTTACCATACAAGATGGCTATCATGGCAACAACTTTCAATTAACACGTGATAAGCAATTAAAAGCATGAATAGCCAAGCGATGCAATGAACATAGTTCACGCACATGGTAGTTACAAAACGGTTACTTCAACAATCAACAACTACCATTAAGCATTGCAATCGGTGCAAAATTCATATATATAATATATTGACCAATGCATCGAGGCAATCCATCAATTGTCTAAAATTAGCCAAGCCGTACAATAACTAAAGTAATCCACTTAAAAGTTATTGATATAGAACTATATCTCCTTGGCAATTTCAATTAGAACACAGCACAATTCTTTAATCATAGACCACTTTGAACAAACCAAGGGAATATACATCCTTGGTGTGAACCCGATATGATCAAGAAAATGTTTTTCTTTAATTCTACAATTCAATTACATGCTATACAATTATGATATGAAAACCTAGCTCTGATACCAATTGTGGGTAAATCTGGTCTGGTATCTCATACAAAACACACAGCGGTAGCAATAAACATGGATCTATTTTATTCATGATTGATAACATGTACTATGTAAATTTCAGAATTTAAGAACAAGTTAGTGTACCTTGGTGCGGTGAAATTCAAAACAAAAGATTATAAGTACTTAGGAACGCTTTTAATCTTCACTCTAATTCCACTTTATGCCCAAGAAGTGTGGTCTCTCAATTAGTTTCCAAGAGATAATAATTGAGTGGTTTCACTCACACATACACACCATTTCACAATGATGTCTCTCTTTTCTTCTTTTCTCTTTCTCTAATGAAAAAATTCTGTATGTCTCTCCCTTTATATTTAAAAGATTATCTAATTGGGCTGGCCTATTGGGCCTTTCTAATTGAGCTTTAGTATGTAACTTGGAGTGGGACTAGAAGGGACCAATAAGATACTAGTTCCAATGGGCCTTGGGTTTTTCTGTCAACTCTTTACAAGTCTACAGCTAGCATTAATTATATTTAATACCACTATATAAATATAATTGCACTTTAGGTCTTATTAATAAATTATATCCCAAGACTTTATTATACATGCAACCTCTTCATAAAATATTCATAGTAATTCAAAGTCATAAATATAGACTTGTCACTTTGAAGATTACTACATCTTAATCCTTGAGTACCCGGTTTAATCCTTTAAGTTATTCATCATATATTTATGAAATCTAATTTCATAAATATATACTTTAGTAACTCTATACTAAAGTGGTTAAGCCTAACACTCTGAATAACCAAACCCATTAAACTTATCTCAAGGGAATATTTTATATTTCCGTTAAGAGATTATGAATTCTATCTTGAGAATATATGTTTCATCAACACTAAATGTGGCTGCCCAACATACTGAGGTTTTGATTGAGACTTTAGATCTCACTCCTGATATATCAAAGCAATCTACACTTCATGATCAAGTCCATTATTCTCTTAGGATTAAAAGTTCACGTAAATAGAAGTCGTGAGATTTATTATTCATTTGACAGTCATTAGGAGAATAATAAATCTCATAGCAGTCCAGTTCAATATGTCTTAACTCTTAAAACATATTAACATATCAACTAGAAGTCTCCACTTCCATGATCAAGACAAATCATCTTAGTTGATATGTTATAGTCTTCGCAGATGAAATGCCCAGTTTCATCACCGACTACGAACTAAAATTCTGAGTTTACAAAGAACTTGTGACTTATATCTTATATGACTAAATCACATAAATCACATATTATGCATCTTATGGACTATATGATAATGTCCAAATATTCATGTTATCATTATTTTAGATAATAATAAAACAATTTTATTAATCACAATATTAAGTCATACATAATGTCTTACATAGTATCATATAATAGGATTTAAGAGCACTAATCCTAACAAGAGGTCTAACACACATTCGTATTGAGAATTGAATCTTCTACAATGAAGATAAATACATACTTTGTAAAAAATGAAAGGAAGAGACAAACTTCATCCTGCTCATCACTTGGATAAATAGATAAAGACTTCAACTTATTTAAAGACATTAATCTGAGGAGTTAAGTATAACTCTGGATCTGTTTTAACACTCAGTAAAAGACCAGTAGATATCACAGTGTCAATTTTTCCCAAGTATGTGATCCGTGGGATTAGTCATGACTAGGATTCTATTTAGCACTTAGAAAAATGTCATAGAGTATTAATTTCCCCAAAACATCTGGTCTGAGGACCTAGGCATGACTAAGGTTTTGTTTAATCACTTATAAAGATGTCATAGAATGTAATTTCCCTAAAGCATGTGGTCCGAAGAGCCAGGCATGACTAAGGTTTTGTTTAATCACTTATAAAGATAATAATGGGTAGTACGATGTATTTACACAATAAATGAGCATATGACAAAGGAAACTTTCATTAATAATAATACATTTTCAGGTTGTTTACATTCCAAGGTTGTGGTATTACACGTTCATCTAAGACTTCGAGGAAATAAGCTCCTATACCAGCCACCGAAGTGATGTGATATGACCTCTCCCAGTTGGGCCCTAGCTTTCCCCATGCTGGGTTCTTTGTGGTGCTTAGAACCTTTCTCAACACCAAGTCACCAGGTGCTAACGGTTTCAACTTCACATTGGCATCATAACCTTGCTTGAGCTTGTGTTGCTAATATGCCAATTGGATCATTGCATTTTCTTTCATTTCTTCAATCAGGTCTAACCTTTGTTCTAGCAATCTGTTGTTATTCCTTGAATCAAAAGAACTTGTTCTCAGCATTGGGAAGCCAGTCTCTAAGGGGATAATAGCTTCGGCTCCATAAGTCATTAAGAAGGGGATCTCCCCTTTTGATCTGCGAGGTATGGTTCGATATGTCCAGAGGATATGTGACAGTTCTTCTACCCATTTTCTCTTCGCATCATCCAGCCTCTTCTTAAGTCCATTCACTATGACCTTGTTAATAGCCTCGGCTTGTCCATTCCCTTGGGGATAAGCTGGGGTGGAGTATCGATTTGTAATTCCAAGATTACAACAGTATCACCTAAAGGCTTTGCTATCGAACTAAAGGCCATCATCCGAGATGAAGGTACGAGGGACCCCAAACCGAGTAACGATGTTCCTCCAAACAAACTTCTTGGCATCTACATCTCTGATATTCACCAAGGGCTTATTTTCAACCCACTTAGTGAAGTAGTCAGTGCTAACACTTCTTGTTCCCTGTTGTCTTAAGGAAAGGACCAATAATGTCCAAGCCTCATTGAGCGAATAGCTAAGGGCTGGACAAAGGATTAAGGACTCCTCCCGGTTGGTGTATGTTTGGTGTGAATGACACTGGTCACACTTCCTTACATATTCTTGTACTTCCTTTTACATGTTTGTGTGACAAGGATCTTCCTCTAGTGTGGCTTCCACAAATCCTTTTATGTAACTCCTCGAGGAGTAATTCTATTGCTTGGAGTGTATGCATAGCAGGCATGGCCTAAAAAAAGAGCGTTTGTACAATTTTGGATCCTCGAACAGCCAGAACCGAGGAGCCTTTATTCGTACTTTGTCAGCTTTTGACTTCTCATTGGGTAGGATATCCTCCTTCAAGAATAGTACTATGGGGTCCATCCAGCTAGGTCACACTCTAACTTGGAGAACATGAACCACCTCTCTGTTCACCACTGTGGGCTTGCATAAGTCTTCTACATGGATGACCTAAGGTAAGCTTTGCACTGAGGAGGTTGCAAGTGTGGCTAAGGAATCAGTATGTGTGTTTCCAGTTTTAGGGATATGCAACAGGTTCAAAGGTTCAAAGCCTGACTGCAAACGTCTAACCTAACTCAAGTACCCTCGCATTCTTTCATCTTTAGCTTCAAAATCTCCTTTTGCTTGGCCAACGACCAATCTTGAGTCTGAGAACATCTCCACAGCCTTTCTGCCCATTTTTTGAACCATGGCCATTCCCATCAGCGGAGCCTCATATTTAGCTTTGTTATTTATGGCCGAGAATCCCAATCTCAATGATTTCTCAATGGTGATTTTCTTAGGTGAGACCAGAACTAGCCCCACTCCAGACCCCCTTTGATTCACTGCGCCATCAACATATATCTTTTAGATTAAAGGTTCTTGCAAGGTGATTGTACCAACTGATTTTCTATCCATGTGTTGTGTTTCTATCTCTTTCTCGAAAGGGGATTCGACGAACTTTGCCACCAAATTTGCGAGGACTTGGCCCTTAACAGAGGTATGATGCATGTATTTGATGTCAAAAGCTCTTAGGATTGTGCTCTATTTAGCAATCTTCCCCATGTAATCAACGCTTCAGAGCAAAGCTCTACGTGGAAGCTGAGTTAGGACAACAACGGTGTGTGCTTGGAAGTAATAGGGGAGCTTATGTGTAGCGTGCACTACTGCCAAAATGACCTTCTCTAGGGGTAGATAACGGACCTCGGCCTCATACAGTGATTTGATTACATAATAAACTGGCCTTTGGATGCCTCCATCAACTTGTATCAATACTAAGCTTACAACATGGGGGGCCATAGTGATATAGGCAAACAGGACCTCGTCCATCTCAGGACTGGACATGATAGGTGGCCGAGAGAGATATTCCTTAAACTACTTGAAAGCCATGGCATATTCCTCCATCCACTCAAATCTCTTCCACTTATTCATTAACAGGAAGAAGGGTCTGCATCTATCCGCTGACCGAGAGATAAACCGGTTTAAGGAAGTAGTCATTCCAGTCAGCTTTTGGACTTCCTTAGGATTCCAAGGTGGTTTTAAACTGTTAATTACCTTAATCTGATTGGGGTTAGCTTCAATTCCGCGATGAGTAATCATGTACCTTAAAAACTTCCCTGATCTGACCCCAAAAGAACATTTAGAAGCATTGAGTCATAGTTTGTGTTTCCTCAAAATTTCAAAAATGATCCCGAGGTCTTCTACATGTTCGAACACCACCTTAGTCTTTACCACCTTATCATCTATATAGACCTCAATACTCTTTCCCAACTGTGGTTTAAACATTCTAGTCATCATCCTTTGATAGGCAGACCCTGCATTTTTTAAACCAAAGGGCATCACTTTGTAGTGGTAGTTTCTAATAGGGGTGACAAAAGCTGTTTTTTCCTGATCACCCAGGGCTAGTGGTTTCTAGTGGTATCCTTGAAAGGCATCTAAGAATCTTATCCAAGGATGCCCTACGGTTGTATCCACCAGCTGGTCTATCCTAGGCATAGGAAAGGGATCCTTTGGGCAAGCCTTATTTAGATCTATAAAGTCCATACACACTCGCCATTTCTCACTCTTCTTCTTTACCACCACAATATTGACCAACCACTTAGGGTAGAAAACCTCCTTGATAGCCCCTGCCTGCTTGAGCTTTTTCACCTCATCTTTGACAGCATCAGAGTGATCCTTGGACGATCGCCAAGGCGGTTGCTTCTTGGGAATGACAAATGAATTGACATTTAAATGATGGCAGATGAAGCTTGGATCCACCCTTGGGGCTTCGTAAGTGCTCCATGCAAACATGTCAATATTTCCCCTAGGAAACTCTATCAGCTCTTCCTTCTTTAGAGGAGGTAGCTGAGCTTCGATCAGAAAAAACTTCTCCGGATCATCAATGACCACAACTGTTTCTAAGTCTTCACATTTTGCCTCCTCTGCTGATCCATTGACAGGCAAGTTTGGAGCTCTTAATTACTATAAGCCCCTTTTAGCAGAGTCCGAGGACTCAACTTCAGGTTGGTGTAAGATTGTGTGATCCTTATCTCTGACAGTATTAGAGTGATCCTTGGACGATCACTGAGGCGGTTACTTCTTGGGAGTGACAGATGGATTGACATTTAAATGATGGTAGATAAAGCTTGGATCCACCCCTGGGGCTTTGTAAGCGCTCCATGCAAACACGTCAACATTTACCCTAAGAAACTCTATCAGCTCTTCCTTCTTCGGAGGAGGCAGCTGAGCTTCGATTAGAAAAAACTTCTCCGGATTATCAACGACCACAACCGTTTCTAAGTCTTCACATTTTGCCTCTTCGGCTGATCCATTGACAGGCAAGTTTGGAGCTCTTAATTACTATAAGCCCCTTTCAGCAAATGCCGAGGACTCAACTTTAGGCTGATGTAAGATTGTGACCACCAGGCACTGCCTAGCTATGGATTAACTCCCAACAATCTCTTTAATTTGGATGCTCAACAGATATTTCACCTTCTGGTGCAGAGTAAGAGAGACAGCTCCTAGGGTATGGAGCCAGGGCCTAGCCACAATGGCCGTGTAGAGGGAATAAGTGTCCATCACGATGAAGTCCACCTCCACCACTTTGGAACCAGCTTGTACGGGTAGTCTAATCTGACCCATCGGAATGACAACCTTCCCATCAAAAATCACCAAAGGAGAATCATAGGCTGTTAAGTCCTTGGGTCTCAAATTTAGCCCCTGTATAAGTTGAGGTACATAATCTTAGCACCACTGCCTTGGTCCACCATCACCCTCTTCACATCATATCCCTCAATCCTAAGCATGACCACCAAAGCGTCATCGTAGGGTTGTATGGTTCCAACCTTATCCTCATTCGAAAAGCTCAATGCTGGTTGGATGTTCACTTTAGCCCTCTTCGGCTTCGAACTAGTGTCCTCGACGGATAGCCGAGCCACAAACATCACTCTGGAGGGGCTAGAATCGGTCCTTCCTAGAACGGTAAAGATGACATTTATCATGTCCAAAGGACGTTTTGGAGAAGCATTTCTCCAAGGTTCCATGCCAGTTTGGCTCCCCTGGCCACTGGAATGATGTAAGAGTTGCTTTAACTTTCCTTCTTGGACCAGCTAGTCCAAATGGTCTCACAAATTTCTACAGTCCTCAGTAGTATGTCCCTGGTCCTGGTGATATTGGCAATAGAGGTTCTAATTATGCCTCATGGGGTTTCCTACCATTTTATTTGGCCATTTGAAGAATGGTTCATTCTTAATCTTCTCCAGAACTTGATGTACCAGTTCCTGGAACATTGCGTTAACTGCCTGAGTATTGGTAGACCCTGACTGCCTAGCAAAGTCCCTCCGAGATTGGTTGTTGTTGTATCATTCTGACCTAACATCCCTCATCTCTTGAGGGATAACCTTATCTTTTCCTTTCCCTTGCTGCAAGTCTTCCTCAACTCTCTTATACTTGTCAATCTAGTCCATGAGTTGGCCCATGCTAGTAACAGGCTTTCTTGTTAAAGATTTCCTTAAATTGTGGTTGGGAGGCTAACCTTGAAAGTACTGATGGCCACGTCATCAAAGTCACTGTCGAACTCATTGTACATCTCCTAGTGTCTGTCCGAGTGCGTGTTCAGGGTCTCCCCTTCTTACATGGATAAAGACAGTAGGGAATCCAAGGGTCGAGGAACCCTACTATAAGTGATAAAATGAGAGCCAAATGCTTGGGTGAGCTCTTCAAAGAAACCTATGGAACACGCCCCTTAGCCATCGAACCATCTCATTGCCACGGGTCTTAGACTGGAGGGGAACACCTTGCACATCAAGGGTTCATCCTTGGAATGGACAGCCATTCTTTGGTTGAAATGGCTCACATGCTCCACAGGATCTGTTCGACCATTATAGATGGTGAACGTTGGCTGATTGAATTGCCGAGGAAGTCTTATCCCTTCAATCCTGCGCGTGAAGGGTGATTTGGAAATTTGGTCCAATGCCTAGCTCATAGCGTCATTTCCCAGGCCTTTGCGAGGCGGGCTTTTATACCTACATTTGTGATGGTGCTCCTCCTCGAAGGAGATTTCAGCAAGCAGGCCTATGTTTAATATTTTGCTTCATATTAGCATATTTTAGTGTTTATGTTATGTTATTCAGTTTTACTTTATGCTTTTGTACCTTTTGCTTTTTTAAGCTTTTAAGGTCTTTGTACCCATGCTTTGTAGATTTTGGACTTGTTGTTAAATGTCATGCATTTTCTTTAAGTACATCACTCTTGTGCCCTTGTTGGATTTTTATCCTTGATGCATTTACCTCGTGTTTATGCATTGGTTGAGTATTAGACATGCAAATGATACTTTGCAATTGAGTTTATTAACTTGCATGTCCGGATGTTCTTTCCATGTGTGAATGAGCATTGTGGTCACTTTTTATAGTGATTGTTCATTTTTGGTCAAGCCATGGCTTATTACTTATTTCCATTTTGCTTGATCATATTGTGCTTGCTCCATATGCATTACAAGTTTTCTGCATACAATGATCATATTGTGTTGTTGTGTTTCAGGAGATACTTGTTCTTATAGTTCAAGAGCTTCACAGATTCTAGAGTTAGGTGTGAGTGAATTTTGTTTAACTGTTCCCAACTCACGCGTTAAGTCTAGAGTTTGTTGTAGGGTTTTGTCACGGAATAGCCAAAGGGGGAGATTGTAAGGTTGAATTTAATTAACCATCTTATTGGCTTTATTCCATGCCAATTTGCTCGTAATTCAGCACTTAGAAACCTTGTATTTAGATGAGAATCATGTAAAGGTAGTGTGTGAGAGAGTATGAAGAAATGCTCAAGAATGTGCAGTGAAGCAGGGACTCGCGGCTGGATCTCGCGGGTGGCTTGCGACTGAGAAACCACCAAATGATGCATATAAGTAAAGCATGCAGAGAAGCTAAACCGTCATGCCAGCTGTTGCACTACAGGAAAAAGAGTCTGGATTGGCCATTCAGTTAGCTCGTGGTTTGAACTCACAACTCAGTCAGGTCGTGAGGCCAAGTTGCCAACCAGCTCTGTTTTGGAAAAACTGACTCTTTGCATTCCTTTCTCACCCTAGTATAAATACCCTTTATACCCACGATCTTTTCATAGAGACTCTTTAAATTCCTCTACTCTCACCCTCTCCCTTGTTACATCCTTGAGAGGTTTTTACCTAAATCCTTTTCTCACCATATCCACATATGTGAGAAGGCTTTTTGGTGCTTTAGGAAGCAGTTAGGAAGGGATCAATGGTTATTGGTTGATGCTATGGGCTATAGCGGAATCTAGTAAGCTAGAAAAGAAAAAGGTTCGGTGTAACCTCATTGGAGCAAGAAACTTGGAGGGCTTAGGTACATTTGGTAGATTAGGCTTGAAAGGTCTATTGATGTTCATGTATCCCAACTACATTTTCTAGTAGATTATTGACCGCTTGGAGGGCGGCGGAGAGGTTTTACGCGGAAGGCTTTGGTTTCCTCTTCGATAACATATCGCTGTGTTGTCCTTGTATTTACATCTCTCTTCCCTTAATCTTTGCCATTTAATTTCTACTGTGGATAGGATTTTAATTGGTTTAGATTGTTTATCGATTCTGTTATTTCTGCACATTTATTGTTTGATAATAAGCTTGAATTGGTAATTTGTAATTAGGGGTCTAAATGTTCATAGTGTTTTACACGCTATTTCAACATTCAAATGGTATCAGAGCAGGTGAAATCTTTGTGGTTTAAACACCTTAGTGTGATCCTTGACCTAGTATTGAGATGGACAGGTCTTAATCTTTAAATGCACCACCATATTTTGATGGTAGCAACTATGCCTTTTGGAAAGTCAAGATGAGGGCATTTTTCTGTTCAATGGATAAAACCGTCTGGGATGCGATGGATATTGACTAGGCCAGAGGCTACCAAATCCACGTGGGATAAGGCAACCCTCGCGGCATCTAATGCAAATAGCAAAGCACTTAACGCTATTTTTTGTGGTGTGTCTCCAAATGAGTTCTATAGGATATCTCATGTTTCTATTGCCAATGAGGCATTAATAAAATATTCAGCGTATTATTTAGAAAAAATTCTTGCATCTCTCTTTATTTCTTTCTTATGAATGTCTGTGCAAATTATCTTATGTTTCTCTATATATGTTCTGGTATATAGGATATGTTCTAATTCCCAAGTGGGTACATCATCTCTTTGCCATAATAAGGATGTGGACTATTTGAACGAGACAATAGATTTGGATCATGATATTGAAGGGTTGGAAGAAATTTTGAGTTTGCTTGGAGATATTTTGGAATTTTTGAGTAGAGAGAGTGAAGGGTCTAAGCCTTATATAGAAGAGACAAAGGTGATAAACCTGGCTAAGGAGGGTGAATAGGAAAAACCTGTTAAGATTGGGGTAAAATTCCTAAGGACATGAAAGACGTCCTTGTAGCTCTGCTGAAGGAATTCAAGGAAATCTTTACTTGGTCTTATCAAGATATGCTTGGATTAGATACAGAGATTATTGTTCACAGAATTCCGGTTAAGTTTGAATGCCCTCTAGTGGGGCAAGCCCTTTGAAGGATGAAATCTGAGATTATTCTAAAGATTAAAGAAGGAGTAGAAAAGCAATTGAGTGTCGGTTTTCTTACCACCATAGCCTACTCTAATTAGGTTGCAAATATTTTCTCCATGCCAAAGAAAGATGGGAAAGTGTGCATGTGTGTTGATTATAAAAACTTGAATCGAGCTAGCTTGAAGGATAGTTTTCCCTTGCCACATATTGATACTCTGATTGAAAACACCATGACCAACACATTTTTCTCCTTTATGGATGGGTTCTCAGGTTATAATCAGATCAAGATGGCTGAAGAGGATAGGGCCAAGACACCATTCATTACCCATTGGGGTTATGCCTATGATGAAACGTCATTTGGTTTGAAGAACGCAGGTGCGACTTACCAGTGAGCCATGGTAACTTTATTCCATGATATGATGCATAAGGAGATTGAAGTCTATGTAGATGACATGATTGAAGTCTAGAGATTGTTTGATATATTTAAAGAAGTTGTTCAAGCGCCTTGTCTAGTACAAGTTGAAGCTTCACCCTTACAAGTGCGTCTTTGGAGCTAGTTCAGGGAAGTTGCTTAGGTTCATAGTTAGCTAGCAAGGGATTGAAGTGGACCCTATGAAATTCTAGGCCATCAGGGATATTCTCGCACCGAGAATTGAGAAACAAGTTCGAAGCTTCTTAGGAATGATTCATTATATAGCCCGCTTCATAGTGTAGTTGATTGCCACATGCAAACCCTTGTTCTACAATGATAGAATGGATGGATGAATGTCAAGTAGATTTTGACAAGATCAAGCAATATTTGTTGAGCCCTCCTATTTTGGTCCCCCCTACGCCGGGACATCCATTGATTCTCTACCTAACGGTGCAAGATACATCCATGGGTTGCATGTTAGGCTAGTTAAGTGAGTCTGATCAAAAGGAGAAGGTGATTTACTACCTAAGTAAGAAGATCACCAATTGCAAGATCAATTACATCACCACTAAGAAGACATGTTGTGTGCTGGTAAGGGTCGCCAATACCAAGCTGTGTGGAACCTTGGCGTTTGAAGCTTTATTTTGATGGAGCTGCCAATACCACTGGAAATGGAATAGTAGTAGTTTTGGTATCCCTGTAAAGCCAGTAAATTCCTATTTCCATCAAGTTGAATTTCGACTGCACGAACAATGTCACAAAATACAAAGCATGCATAATGGGTTTGTAAGTCGCCTTGGAGTTTAGCACATACAATTTGAGTGTCTTTGGAGATTCCTTGTTGATCATCTCACAAATAGAAGGAAAGTGGCAAGCTTGAGACACCAAATCGATTCCATATCAGACATGTGTTAGTTGCTTGATCCCGAAATTTTGGAATATTACATTCGCTTATTTGCCTCGAGCACATAATCAGTTCACTGATACCTTAGCGACCCTGGCTAGCATGGTTAAGTTGGCAAAGGGAGATGAGATGCGACAATTGTGCATAGAAGTCCTCAGTTTGCCAGCCTATTGCATGAATATTGAAGAATGCATGAATGTTGAAGTCGAGATCAATGGAAAACCATGGTACTATGATACCAAAGCTTATATTAAGGATGGTGAATACCCAAGTGGAGCTACAAATAGTGAGAAGAAGTTCATCAAGCATATGGTGTGCTAGTTTTTCTTGAGTGGGGAAGTCTTGTATAAAAGGAACCATGATACAACCTTGCTTCGATGCATGAATGTTACCAAGGCTAACTATTTGATGGAAGAGATGCATGAGGGCTTTCTTGAAGCCCATGGTAGTGGACCCTTATTGGCTTGCAAGATTATGAGAGTCGGTTATCGTTGGCTTACCATGGAGAATGATTGCATTAAGCATGTGAGGACGTGCCATTGTTGCTAAGTTTATCAAAATAGGAAGAATTTTCCCTCCTAACCCCTACACTGTCTAGTAGCGCTGTGGCCTTTTTTAGCCTGGGGCATGTATGTGATCGGACCTGTAAGTCTGAAAGCCTCGAATGGACATGAGTGTATCTTAGTGGTCATCAACTACTTTACCAAGTGGGTGGAAGCCACTTCCTATAAGGGTATTATCAAGGTGGTGGTAGCCCGATTTTTGAAACAGAATATCATTTGCCACTACGGCATTCCAGGAGAGCTCATTACAAATAATGGTAAGAATTTGAATGGAAAGATGATTGTGTAGCTTTGCCAGCAGTTTAAGATTGAGCATCAAAATTCAGCTCCTTACCGCTTTTAGATGAATGCCACAGTAGAAACAGCTAAGAAGAATATAAAGAAGATCTTAGTGAAGATGACAGATACTTATAAAGATTGGCATGAGTATTTGTCATTTGCCTTGTGTGCTTATCACACTTCTTTTTGTACTTCCATGGGTGAAACCCTATATTCTTTAGTTTACGGCATGGAAGCTATCTTCCCAGCAAAGGTAAAAATCTCGTCTCTCAGGATTTTGTCGTAGAAAAAGCTGTTAGAAGCTAAATGGGCTCGTTCTCGATACGAACAATTGAACATGATAGATGAAAAGTGCATGACTGCAATGTGCCTTGGACAGTTGTACCAATATTGCGTAAAACGAGCAATCAACAGGGAGGTTAGGTCTAGGGTCTTTGAAGTATGTGACTTAGTCTTGAAGGAGTGTAACCAGGCTATGCTTGATCATAAAGGAAAGTTTGCCCCAACTTACAAGGGCCCATATGTGGTGAAGAAGGCATTCTTCAGAGGAGCCTTGAGTTTAGCCGACATGGATGGACATGATTTCAATGTGCCCACCAATTCTAATGCTCTTATATAGTATTTTGCATGATGGAATTCCTAAGTGCAACCCCTTTTATTTTTCTGTGTATTCAAAAAAAGAAAAATACAAAATATATGAAAATTTAGATTGAAAACCCGAAAGGGCAGTCTATGCAAAAGGAGACAAAACAAAAATAGAGTGTGAGGTAGTCTACTGGATTGAAAACCCGAAAGGGCGATCTAGGCTAAAATTAAGACAATAAAAAATTTGTAATGTTTGTTGAACTACATGATGTCCGAATCCTTCCTAGTGGAGGTATGTAGGCAGCCAATTTTGGCCCGATCACATTTTAAAAGAAAAATCAGTCAATTCTTTGAATTTTCTTTGGATTGAGATCAAGATCAGAAGGAAAGATGAACCCTTTTCAAGATGAAGATATAAGGGTGCCTTAAGATTTTCTGGAGGATTGCTCTATGTTTAAAATATATATGGCCCTTTATGATTTGTTTAAGGATTTTGTGGCATACATCAGTGGAAGGTGTACCCCAATAGGAATGGAGAAGATCTATTTAGAACAAGATGTATCCTTTGGAACCTGAGATATTGATATGCATAGGCTTACATTTACCATTATATTTGTATGTTCTTGCATTTTCAAGTATTTGCACACTTATTCATTAAACATGCCTGTCTTGTGCCTTTTTGTCTTTTAATGCGTCGATCATTCTTTTTCCAAACACAAATATTATAAACATGAATATCACTTGATTTTCGCCTTTCTTTCCATTTTTAAGCATGCCTTACAAACTAGACTATGCTTTAAAAACGCAACAGTGGAAGGCCTCACGTAATTGCCTGGAAATTTACGAAGGACCTTTTTGTGCATGGTGGAATACTAACACCGCTTGGCACAAAAAAGAACAAAAAAGACTCAAGCGAGTCAAACATGGACTAGATGATCTGACACCGCTTGGCACAGCCTCCCAAAACTGGTGAAGAGAATCAGATCATCTGTGGAATGGGTATGAAGCAACCCTGCAATGTCAAAACGAGATCTCTAGCAATCTTACTGAGTCTGGTGTATTGTGGACACAACGGGAGAGTCGCCATCTAGTTTTTGCAATGGTCTAGGAACCATATATATGGCGTCCCCTCGAGGAAGGACCTTCTTGATCTTACTACCAAAGATACGAGTTTGGAGTTTAGGTACAATTTTGGGAAGGTGTTAGGCACCCAAAACCGCCCAACCCTAGGATTGGCTTCTTCTCATTGTGTCTTATGTCTTAACCCTACTAAAGGTCCACTCTATATTGCATTCTAACTCACATACACATTCTAACATACATCTAAGCATACGACATGGCATCAATCATCCCAAAAGACCTAATCATACATCTATCATGGCAATCAACCAAAGCCTAACATACATCTATCAGGCTTCTCAAATCAACCTAGCATTCATCTAGCATGGCATCTTATGTCAACCTAACATTCATCTAGCATACTTCTTATTACATCATATTACATCATTCAAGGTAGCAATATGTGAGCATTAGATCAAAATAAAAAATAACAAACAAATCATGTTATCACCCAAAGAATTAAGAACACAAACATGCTTATTCAAACCATCATATCATCAAACCTAAACAAGATTATATCACAAACAAATGCATGACTTACCTTACTTACCTCGCAGCAGCTCACACCTATGGCATAAATGCATGAATATGTGAATGCGTGTTCATGGCATCAAAACAAGGAAATACAAGATAAACCCTAATTTAACATGTGAAAGGAAAACAAACAAACAAACAATGGAACAGAGACTCAAAACTTCATATATATATATATATATAATGGGATCTAAAATAGAAGCATTACATGTGAAATAAGAAACAAAATCAGAAAAACTAGGGCTAAAGTTTTTGGGGAGGATCATGTGGATGCATAAGCAAGCCTGTATGTGCATAATTAAGCCTACGTGCGCAGGCAAGATTATGCACACGTGGAATCCACCCCAGAAACTCTAGAAACACAACAAATAGATAAAGACTTCAAAATGATGAATATAACATCCTAACATACTTTAAAACATAACGACTACATAAACCTAAGCTATATAAACATACTAAAACATAAAAGAATAAGAAACAAAAGCAAACAGAAAGATTAAAGCATAAAAGAAAAAGAAAGTTTAGACTAATACTTCAAACATAATGCTTTCCAAACTTGATTCTTGACTGTTCTCCTCAGTCAAATATATTCACAATCATTAGAAAAGTAATTAGTAATATTAAACTCAAAGATCAAGGCCAAATAAGGCCTTAATCAAAAGAAAATTGAACTGAGGATGTTTTATGAAAAACTTCCTCTTTAGTTCACTATTTCTAGTGAATCTTAATGTTTTCCCCTTAGGATTTATATCTTTTTTGAAAAGGTACCATGTATCGCTATTTATATTGAGAAAATAGAGGTTTGGAACGGTTCCCAGGCGACCTGGGATTCATTCCAAACCTCAGCATTAATGCAAAAAACTTGTCTTTTTTATGTTTTTGGAACCCTACATGCACACGCAAGATTGTGCCTATGTGCACATGCATCATGGCTACGCGCTTAAGTTGATTCCTGCGTATGCATGCCAAGGGCTTCCTTGGCCTTATTTTTTAAAACAAGATTTATGTGCTCGTTAAAAGTTATATCTTTCATTTCAATATTTCTTAAGTCAATTTTAACATCTGATTGGGCCCTAAACCAACCTTAGGTCTTAGAATTTCAACATCATTAGGGAATGAGGGCCCGAGTCGTAAGGGGTACAAAATATGGTGTCCACATGTATGCATGGCGAAGTTGGACCAACTCTCTCTAAGTTGGGACTTGAGGTGCAACTTTGCCTCTCTGTATCAAGCAGGGCCTATAGTGTGTTGATCTCAGCATTGGCAACTCTCAATGCCTCCTCCTTTTTGGCTACCTCAACCTAAAGATGATGAAATGCCAATTGTGGGTTATTGGGCTCATCAGTCAGCTCATACTCAAGGCTTAAAGCAGAATGAATGCAAGATGTAGCCTGCATGAGCCTCATTGCTAAATCATCAACCCTGCTACTTACCTCAGCACGGGTAGCCTCTACTGTGACTCTTTCCTCATTTCTAGTTTGGCTTAAGACAGTGAGTCTCTGAGTAAGATCTGCCAGCTCATTCTCTAGGCTTGCAACTTGAGATCTCAGCTGAGGGCACTTAGAATCTATGGCTAAAGGGATCTGACCCCTCTGTGAGAGCTTTACTAAAAGTGTGATGAGTTCAGTTTATAAGTCACCCCCATCTCATCAAAGTCCTCTATAATGGCAGCAAAGGCCTCCTTGTAGTAGTCTTTATCTCTAATAGCCTTTGCCAGGCACTCTTTCAGGTCCCTAAGAGTACTCTCAACTCTGACCTTAAACTCTAGGGTGTAATCCCTCAGTATATCAATTGGAAGTCTAGGATTAAATGGATCAGATAATGACAAATCAATGATGAAGCATGGATCCATAGTGGCTCTCCACTCTCTAAACTTAGCAAAAGACCACTCATAGTTGTCTCTAGGATAAGTGGGATAGTTAATAGTCAACTTGCGCTCCTTCCAGAAGCCAGAAGCGCACTCTATCACAGCTGTATCTATATCTTTGTCTCCATACTCATAAGTGATGTTAGAAAGGTCATTAAGTAGAGGGACGTGCTGAGTGCCCCCCAACTGCCTCATGGCCATGCCTAGATAGTATCTTATGCAACCCAGATGCCCATTAATGGGATGCCAAGTAAACCAATGCAGTGTGTCCAACCCTGCCATGTGGTAACTCCCCACTTGACCTTCCTAACCAAGTAGTGGTATCACTAGTAAAAGGAAGGCCAATGGCTATAGTGAACTTAATCCTATTCTTCTTCAAAAACCCTATGGGTTATGCCCTAGAGATTACACTCATATGACTACAAAACCATAACTGCAACATATGCACACAACAACAATGCCTACCACTACCTGCCTCTCGACATAAAGAAAAAGACTGAATTGTCTTAGAGAGAAGAGAGGAAATAAATGAAGTACTATAAGGAAGTGTACTCACTAGGGGTAGTAGGATTGTGAAGCTAATAGAACCGCATAGCTCCACACCCCAAAGTGTACTTACCCAACACATAGTTCAAGCATAATTTTTATATTTACATTTAAATTTATTTGCCACCTCACTAGGATGAACTTTTTACTTTACATTTGAAATTTTAAAGGTATTTCTATAGTCTAAGCAAGGTAAGGAAAGGACTACATACTTTTTCTTAGTATCATGCATCTTGGAAATGTTTGTTTTGTTAGTGAAAAAATGGGCTTAGATGAGGAGTTAGGTAGTTTCAAGGTAAAGTTAATATGATATATCAAGTCTTATGTCATTATGTAATCATTAGTCTTTCATCCTTGCATAAACCAAAGGCTTTGTCATCCACTATCATGCACATTAAATTAAACAAGTTTTATTTAGATTGGGAGATGATGAGGTATTCTTGAGGTCGGTTTGTATTTTTATAGTTAAAATTGTCTTATCAAATTTAATGCTAAATTTGATGTCTAAATAGCTTTGATTTTTTTTTCCCCTATTTAGACATAGGTTCAATTTCATGGGTTCAATTTCTTTAGCTAAAAGAAAGGACGATCAACAATCTTGTTTCCCCACCAATTTGCTTCCAAGGAAGGACGATCAAACTATTCTCTTTAGCTTGATTTTTTTTTTTTTTTTTCAATTGCTAGAAATATTTTCTCTCCATGATAGCGGATATTATAGTTTTAGTTTTTTAGAATAAGCTTAAAAGAAAATCTACTTGTAAGACAACACATATTTTTATGGATAGCATACAAAGTGTTATATAAATTTTAAGTTTGAAATTCATACCAAGTATTAATTTTCAAAATTTATAAATTCAATTGCATTTGCTACATAATTATTTAATTAAATTTATTTAAGTAAGAATTTTGAAACAAAATGTTTTCTCCAAATATTTACCTAAAATTATTTGAATATATTTCCTTTCTTGGATTCTAATTAATTTTATATACAAAAATTTATTTGTGGACTCTTACAAAATTTTCACTATTTTTATTTTTATTTTGTTAAAAATAGATGTATTTTTTTTTCTTCGAAAACCTGAAAATACATGTTGTAGGGCCAGAAAATCGGGCAGCCTTGGCCCACTCCAAGCCAAGCCCAAAAGGCCCACGCCGAGGATTCGTGAGTGGTCCAAGGATGAAAGCGTGAAGACCAACTCCCGAGGATCATATCCAAGGAGTGCCCGTCCTTAGGCATCTGAGACCTCGGGGGAACATGAGGGCCACCCCACCAGAGGACGCTTTAATATCCGAGGAGGAGAGGACCCAGTGCCACGTGTCGGCGACAGGAGAACGGCGAAGGAGCAAGCCTAAGGTGAACTGTCACCTCTGCATTGAATACGCTCACCTAACCCCCCTGGCCGCATTAATGGGGATGTAACCCCTTGGCAGGGCAACATCGATCATGGTGAGTCACTTGAGTACAGATAAGACCCCTGATGGACGGAAGGTCAGAGAGGAGGCAGATGGATGATCAGCAGAAGGAAAGGAGAAGGATATAAGGAAGAAGAGCAAAGCAATAAAGAGGGGAAAAATGAGAGGAAAAAAGGGGGCGTGAGCTTGAGGGAGAAGGGTCTCCTCGGACCAGTGCCGAGGAGCTATCTTCAGTTGTAAACTGGGCTCACTCCCCTTCAATGAAAAGGAAGTGATTTGTATCCCGTTGCTAGTCTGTTAGGGCCTAAACTTTCAACCCACTCTCTAAAAATTTATTGTTGGGGAACCTTTACAAAATGAGCCCCTACAACTGGCGCCGTCTGTGGGAAGGATTAGTGCGCTGGCCGGCGTAACAGGCGATCGTTCTAAGTAGTCATTCTACGGAAGGTTGGCGGTGACGTATCAAAAAAAAAAAAGAGAGAAAGAAATACCAAACAAACATTGTAGAAAAATAAAAAGTCCAAAATAGAAGATCCAGCTGAAACGAAAATGAACTTCATGTTACTTTATTAAATGAAAGAGGTACAATGTACAAATAGAGGCTCAGGCAGGCGTGTTTTAAAACTATTCCTACAAGCTAATTCTACAAACAGAGGCCTAGGTGGGCCTGTCCTAAAACTAGCTAGAGGAAAGGGGGCTGAGGCTGGCTTGCTTCAAGGCCACCAACAACTCCTTGTCCAGTGCGGCGAAGCTTGAACAATGAGAGGAGCAGACGCAGGTGCTCTGGGAAGCCCTCCTCCGTGATGTTCCCTTGATTCTCTCCAATCCTCATGAGCGTTGGCCGTTGGAGACGGCAACACTCGGGCACCAGCCATGACATGAGTTCGCGTGTCTCCTCCGGCAGGGGTGCGCTCCGGGGAGAAACATGAGGTACTTCAGCGACATCCCTCCTGGCCACCGTGCATGGCACCATCAGTGTTACGCCTAGACTTTGCCGCGCCGGAAGCCCAGTGGGGGCTGCGGTCACAACGGCCCTTGGCCCGGGTGTCCTCATACTCGCCCAAAGCCGCCTCATATCTACCAACTCCGGTCACAATCTTGGCTGGGTTATTGAAGGGGCTGGGGGAATTGAAGGGACATGTTTCTAACTGCGTTGGGATGTTCATGGAGTGTGGAGAAGCCTTCCCCCCGGAAAGCCTTATATAAAGGATGAAGACTGGTGGGAGTTAATCTACACAGAATTCGAAAAGAGAATTATCAGCAGTGCTAATCACGAAGCTACCAAATTCCAAGGGGTCCGTAGACCGCTGGATTTGCGTTAATTCACGAGGACGTTAATGAAGGCCCGTTTCAAGCACCGAAAAGTCAAGCGCGGAGCACGAACGGCCAAGGGATGCCTCGTAAATGAAAAAGATGGGGACTCAAGCTGGAGATGAGGTCAACGCCACGTGTAAGATCATAGTCCGACCGAAGGAGGAATCATCTCCAATAAAGTGGTCCGAGGACAAACCCCCTCATACAGAGAAATGGAAGCATTAGACAGAACCAAGGCATTGCATGGTCCTCGGACTCAAGCCTATGGGGAAACTAACCGCTCAGCTATATCTGGGTACTAGACAGAACCAAGGTATTGCATGGTCCTCGGACTCAAACCTATGGGGAAACTAGATGCTCACAGAGAAATAGAAGCGTTAGACAGAACCAAGGCATTGCATGGTCCTCAGACTCAAGCCCATGGGGAAACTAACCGCTCAGCTATATCTGGGTATTAGACAGAACCACGGTATTGCATGGTCCTTGGACTCGAACCTATGAGGAAACTAGATACTTACAGAGAAATGGAAGTGTTAGACAGAACCAAGGTATTGCATGGTCCTCGGACTCAAACATATGGGGAAACGAACCGCTCAGCTATATCTGGGTACTAGACAGAACCAAAGTATTGCATGGTCCTTGGACTCAAACCTATTGGGAAACTAGATGCTTACAGAGAAATAGAAGCGTTAGACAGAACCAAGGCATTGAATGGTCCTCGGACTCAAGCCTATGGGGAAACTAACCGCTCAGCTATATCTGGGTACTCGACAGAACCAAGGTATTGCATGGTCCTTGGACTCAAACCTATGGGGAAACTAGATACTTACAGAGAAATGGAAGCGTTAGACAGAACCAAGGCATTGCATGGTCCTCGGACTCAAGCCTTTGGGGAAACTAACCGCTCAGCTATATCTGGGTACTAGACAGAACCAAGGTATTGCATGGTCCTCGGACTTAAACCTATGGGGAAACAAGATGCTTATAGAGAAATGGAAGCGTTAGACAGATCCAAGGCATTGCATGGTCCTCGGACTCAAGCCTATGGGGCAACTAACCACTCAGCTATATCTGGGTACTAGACAGAACCAAGGTATTGCATGGTCCTCGGACTCGAACCTATGAGGAAACTAGATACTTACAGAGAAATGGAAGCGTTAGACAGAACCAAGGCATTGCACGGTCCTCGGAATCAAGCCTATGGGGAAACTAACCGCTCAGCTATATCTGGGTACTAGACAGAACCAAGGTATTGCATGGTCCTCGGACTCAAACCTATGGGGAAACTAGATACTTACAGAGAAATGGAAGCGTTAGACAGATCCAAGGCATTGCATGGTCCTCGGACTCAAACCTTTGGGGAAACTAACCGCTCAGCTATACCTGGGTACTAGATAGAAGCAAGGTATTGCATGGTCCACGGACTCAAACCTATGGGGAAACTAGATACTTACAGAAGAATGGAACCGTTAGACAGAACCAAGGCATTGCATGGTCCTCGGACTCAAACCTATGGGGAAACGAACCGCTCAGCTATATCTGGGTACTAGACAGAACCAAAGTATTGCATGGTCCTCGGACTCAAACCTATGGGGAAACTAGATGCTTACAGAGAAATAGAAGCGTTAGACAGAACCAAGGCATTGAATGGTCCTCGGACTCAAGTCTCTGGGGAAACTAACCGCTCAGCTATATCTGGGTACTAGACAGAACCAAGGTATTGCATGGACCTTGGACTCAAACCTATGGGGAAACTAGATACTTACAGAGAAATGGAAGCGTTAGACAGAACCAAGGCATTGCATGGTCCTCGGACTCAAGCCTTTGGGGAAACTAACCGCTCAGCTATATCTGGGTACTAGACAGAACCAAGGTATTGCATGGTCCACGGACTTAAACCTATGGGGAAACTAGATACTTATAGAGAAATGGAAGCGTTAGACAGATCCAAGGCATTGCATGGTCCACGGACTCAAACTTTGGGGAAACTAACCGCTCAGCTATATCTGGGTACTAGCCAGAACCAAGGTATTGCATGGTCCTCGGATTCAAACCTATGGGGAAACAAGATACTTACAGAGAAATGGAAGCGTTAGACAGATCCAAGGCATTGCATGGTCCTCGGACTCAAACCTTTGGGGAAACTAACCGCTCTGGGTACTAGACAGAACCAAGGTATTGCATGGTCCATGGACTCAAACCTATGGGGAAACTAGATACTTACAGAAGAATGGAAGCGTTAGAGAGAACCAAGGCATTGCATGGTCCTCGGACTCAAGCCTATGGGGAAACTAACCGCTCAGCTATATCTGGGTACTAGACAGAACCACGGTATTGCATGGTCCTTGGACTCGAACCTATGAGGAAACTAGATACTTACAGAGAAATGGAAGTGTTAGACAGAACCAAGGTATTGCATGGTCCTCGGACTCAAACATATGGGGAAACGAACCGCTCAGCTATATCTGGGTACTAGACAGAACCAAAGTATTGCATGGTCCTCGGACTCAAACCTATTGGGAAACTAGATGCTTACAGAGAAATAGAAGCGTTAGACAGAACCAAGGCATTGAATGGTCCTCGGACTCAAGCCTATGGGGAAACTAACCGTTCAGCTATATCTGGGTACTAGACAGAACCAAGGTATTGCATGGTCCTTGGACTCAAACCTATGGGGAAACTAGATACTTACAGAGAAATGGAAGCGTTAGACAGAACCAAGGCATTGCATGGTCCTCGGACTCAAGCCTATGGGGAAACTAACCGCTCAGCTATATCTGGGTACTAGACAGAATCAAGGTATTGCATGGTCCTCGGACTTAAACCTATGGGGTAACAAGATGCTTATAGAGAAATGGAAGCGTTAGACAGAACCAAGGCATTGCATGGTCCTCGGACTCAAGCCTATGGGGCAACTAACCGCTCAGCTATATCTGGGTACTAGACAGAACCAAGGTATTGCATGGTCCTCGGACTCGAACCTATGAGGAAACTAGATACTTACAGAGAAATGGAAGCGTTAGACAGAACCAAGGCATTGCATGGTCCTCGGAATGAAGCCTATGGGGAAACTAACCGCTCAGCTATATCTGGGTACTAGACAGAACCAAGGTATTGCATGGTCCTCGGACTCAAACCTATGGGGAAACTAGATACTTACAGAGAAATGGAAGCGTTAGACAGATCCAAGGCATTGCATGGTCCTCGGACTTAAACCTTTGGGGAAACTAACCGCTCAGCTATACCTGGGTACTAGACAGAACCAAGGTCTTGCATGGACCTTGGACTCAAACCTATGGGGAAACTAGATACTTACAGAGAAATGGAAGCGTTAGACAGAACCAAGGCATTGCATGGTCCTCGGACTCAAGCCTATGGGGAAACTAACCGCTCAGCTATATCTGGGTACTAGACAGAACCAAGGCATTGCATGGTCCTCGGACTCAAGCCTATGGGGAAACTAGATACTTACAGAGAAATGGAAGCGTTAGACAGAACCAAGGCATTGCATGGTCCTCGGAATCAAGCCTATGGGGAAACTAACCGCTCAGCTATATCTGGGTACTAGACAGAACCAAGGTATTGCATGGTCCTCGGACTCAAACCTATGGGGAAACTAGATACTTACAGAGAAATGGAAGCGTTAGACAGATCCAAGGCATTGCATGGTCCTCGGACTTAAACCTTTGGGGAAACTAACCGCTCAGCTATACCTGGGTACTAGACAGAACCAAGGTCTTGCATGGACCTTGGACTCAAACCTATGGGGAAACTAGATACTTACAGAGAAATGGAAGCGTTAGACAGAACCAAGGCATTGCATGGTCCTCGGACTCAAGCCTATGGGGAAACTAACCGCTCAGCTATATCTGGGTACTAGACAGAACGAAGGCATTGCATGGTCCTCGGACTCAAGCCTATGGGGAAACTAACCGCTCAGCTATATCTGGGTACTAGACAGAACCAAGGTATTGCATGGTCCTCGGACTCAAACCTATGGGGAAACTAGATGCTCACAGAGAAATAGAAGCGTTAGACAGAACCAAGGCATTGCATGGTCCTCAGACTCAAGCCCATGGGGAAACTAACCGCTCAGCTATATCTGGGTATTAGACAGAACCACGGTATTGCATGGTCCTTGGACTCGAACCTATGAGGAAACTAGATACTTACAGAGAAATGGAAGTGTTAGACAGAACCAAGGTATTGCATGGTCCTCGGACTCAAACATATGGGGAAACGAACCGCTCAGCTATATCTGGGTACTAGACAGAACCGAAGTATTGCATGGTCCTCGGACTCGAACCTATAAGGAAACTAGATACTTACAGAGAAATGGAAGCGTTAGACAGAACCAAGGCATTGCACGGTCCTCGGAATCAAGCCTATGGGGAAACTAACCGCTCAGCTATATCTGGGTACTAGACAGAACCAAGGTATTGCGTGGTCCTCGGACTCAAACCTATGGGGAAACTAGATACTTACAGAGAAATGGAAGCGTTAGACAGATCCAAGGCATTGCATGGTCCTCGGACTCAAACCTTTAGGGAAACTAACCGCCCAGCTATACCTGGGTACTAGACAGAAGCAAGGTATTGCATGGTCCACGGACTCAAACCTATGGGGAAACTAGATACTTACAGAAGAATGGAACCGTTAGACAGAACCAAGGCATTGCATGGTCCTCGGACTCAAACCTATGGGGAAACGAACCGCTCAGCTATATCTGGGTACTAGACAGAACCAAAGTATTGCATGGTCCTCGGACTCAAACCTATGGGGAAACTAGATGCTTACAGAGAAATAGAAGCGTTAGACAGAACCAAGGCATTGAATGGTCCTCGGACTCAAGCCTCTGGGGAAACTAACCGCTCAGCTATATCTGGGTACTAGACAGAACCAAGGTATTGCATGGACCTTGGACTCAAACCTATGGGGAAACTAGATACTTACAGAGAAATGGAAGCGTTAGACAGAACCAAGGCATTGCATGGTCCTCGGACTCAAGCCTTTGGGGAAACTAACCCCTCAGCTATATCTGGGTACTAGACAGAACCAAGGTATTGCATGGTCCTCGGACTTAAACCTATGGGGAAACTAGATACTTACAGAGAAATGGAAGCGTTAGACAGAACCAAGGCATTGCACGGTCCTCGGAATCAAGCCTATGGGGAAACTAACCGCTCAGCTATATCTGGGTACTAGACAGAACCAAGGTATTGCATGGTCCTCGGACTCAAACCTATGGGGAAACTAGATACTTACAGAGAAATGGAAGCGTTAGACAGATCCAAGGCATTGCATGGTCCTCGGACTCAAACCTTTGGGGAAACTAACCGCTCAGCTATACCTGGGTACTAGACAGAAGCAAGGTATTGCATGGTCCACGGACTCAAACCTATGGGGAAACTAGATACTTACAGAAGAATGGAACCGTTAGACAGAACCAAGGCATTGCATGGTCCTCGGACTCAAACCTATGGGGAAACGAACCGCTCAGCTATATCTGGGTACTAGACAGAACCAAAGTATTGCATGGTCCTCGGACTCAAACCTATGGGGAAACTAGATGCTTACAGAGAAATAGAAGCGTTAGACAGAACCAAGGCATTGAATGGTCCTCGGACTCAAGCCTCTGGGGAAACTAACCGCTCAGCTATATCTGGGTACTAGACAGAACCAAGGTATTGCATGGACCTTGGACTCAAACCTATGGGGAAACTAGATACTTACAGAGAAATGGAAGCGTTAGACAGAACCAAGGCATTGCATGGTGCTCGGACTCAAGCCTTTGGGGAAACTAACCGCTCAGCTATATCTGGGTACGAGACAGAACCAAGGTATTGCATGGTCCACGGACTTAAACCTATGGGGAAACTAGATACTTATAGAGAAATGGAAGCGTTAGACAGATCCAAGGCATTGCATGGTCCACGGACTCAAACTTTGGGGAAACTAACCGCTCAGCTATATCTGGGTACTAGACAGAACCAAGGTATTGCATGGTCCTCGGATTCAAACCTATGGGGAAACTAGATACTTACAGAGAAATGGAAGCGTTAGACAGATCCAAGGCATTGCATGGTCCTCGGACTCAAACCTTTGGGGAAACTAACCACTCAGCTATACCTGGGTACTAGACAGAACCAAGGTATTGCATGGTCCATGGACTCAAACCTATGGGGAAACTAGATACTTACAGAAGAATGGAAGCGTTAGAGAGAACCAAGGCAGTGCATGGTCCTCGGACTCAAGCCTATGGGGAAACTAACCGCTCAGCTATATCTGGGTACTAGACAGAACCACGGTATTGCATGGTCCTTGGACTCGAACCTATGAGGAAACTAGATACTTACAGAGAAATGGAAGTGTTAGACAGAACCAAGGTATTACATGGTCCTCGGACTCAAACATATGGGGAAACGAACCGCTCAGCTATATCTGGGTACTAGACAGAACCAAAGTATTGCATGGTCCTCGGACTCAAACCTATTGGGAAACTAGATGCTTACAGAGAAATAGAAGCGTTAGACAGAACCAAGGCATTGAATGGTCCTCGGACTCAAGCCTATGGGGAAACTAACTGTTCAGCTATATCTGGGTACTAGACAGAACCAAGGTATTGCATGGTCCTTGGACTCAAACCTATGGGGAAACTAGATACTTACAGAGAAATGGAAGCGTTAGACAGAACCAAGGCATTGCATGGTCCTCGGACTCAAGCCTATGGGGAAACTAACCGCTCAGCTATATCTGGGTACTAGACAGAATCAAGGGATTGCATGGTCCTCGGACTTAAACCTATGGGGTAACAAGATGCTTATAGAGAAATGGAAGCGTTAGACAGAACCAAGGCATTGCATGGTCCTCGGACTCAAGCCTATGGGGCAACTAACCGCTCAGCTATATCTGGGTACTAGACAGAACCAAGGTATTGCATGGTCCTCGGACTCAAACCTATGGGGAAACTAGATGCTCACAGAGAAATAGAAGCGTTAGACAGAACCAAGGCATTGCATGGTCCTCAGACTCAAGCCCATGGGGAAACTAACCGCTCAGCTATATCTGGGTATTAGACAGAACCACGGTATTGCATGGTCCTTGGACTCGAACCTATGAGGAAACTAGATACTTACAGAGAAATGGAAGTGTTAGACGGAACCAAGGTATTGCATGGTCCTCGGACTCAAACATATGGGGAAACGAACCGCTCAGCTATATCTGGGTACTAGACAGAACCGAAGTATTGCATGGTCCTCGGACTCGAACCTATGAGGAAACTAGATACTTACAGAGAAATGGAAGCGTTAGACAGAACCAAGGCATTGCACGGTCCTCGGAATCAAGCCTATGGGGAAACTAACCGCTCAGCTATATCTGGGTACTAGACAGAACCAAGGTATTGCGTGGTCCAAGGACTCAAACCTATGGGGAAACTAGATACTTACAGAGAAATAGAAGCGTTAGACAGATCCAAGGCATTGAATGGTCCTCGGACTCAAGCCTATGGGGAAACTAACCGTTCAGCTATATCTGGGTACTAGACAGAACCAAGGTATTGCATGGTCCTTGGACTCAAACCTATGGGGAAACTAGATACTTACAGAGAAATGGAAGCGTTAGACAGAACCAAGGCATTGCATGGTCCTCGGACTCAAGCCTATGGGGCAACTAACCGCTCAGCTATATCTGGGTACTAGACAGAACCAAGGTATTGCATGGTCCTCGGACTCGAACCTATGAGGAAAGTAGATACTTACAGAGAAATGGAAGCGTTAGACAGAACCAAGGCATTGCATGGTCCTCGGACTCAAACCTTTGGGGAAACTAACCGCTCAGCTATACCTGGGTACTAGACAGAACCAAGGTTTTGCATGGTCCACGGACTCAAACCTATGGGGAAACTAGATACTTACAGAAGAATGGAACGGTTAGACAGAACCAAGGCATTGCATGGTCCTCGGACTCAAGCCTATGGGGAAACTAACCGCTCAGCTATATCTGGGTACTAGACAGAACCAAGGTATTGCATGGTCCTCGGACTCAAACCAATGGGGAAACTAGATACTTACAGAGAAATGGAAGCGTTAGACAGATCCAAGGCATTGCATGGTCCTCGGACTCAAACCTTTGGGGAAACTAACCGCTCAGCTATACCTGGGTACTAGACAGAACCAAGGTTTTGCATGGTCCACGGACTCAAACCTATGGGGAAACTAGATACTTACAGCAGAATGGAACGATTAGACAGAACCAAGGCATTCCATGGTCCTCGGACTCAAACCTATGGGGAAACGAACCGCTCAGCTATATCTGGGTACTAGACAGAACCAATGTATTGCATGGTCCTCGGACTCAAACCTATGGGGAAACTAGATGCTTACAGAGAAATAGAAGCGTTAGACAGAACCAAGGCATTGAATGGTCCTCGTACTCAAGCCTCTGGGGAAACTAACCGCTCAGCTATATCTGGGTACTAGACAGAACCAAGGTATTGCATGGACCTTGGACTCAAACCTATGGGGAAACTAGATACTTACAGAGAAATGGAAGCGTTAGACAGAACCAAGGCATTGCATGGTCCTCGGACTCAAGCCTATGGGGAAACTAACCGCTCAGCTATATCTGGGTACTAGATAGAACCAAGGTATTGCATGGTCCTCGGACTCAAACCTATGGGGAAACTAGATGCTCACCGAGAAATAGAAGCGTTAGACAGAACCAAGGCATTGCATGGTCCTCAGACTCAAGCCCATGGGGAAACAAACCGCTCAGCTATATCTGGGTATTAGACAGAACCACGGTATTGCATGGTCCTTGGACTCGAACCTATGAGGAAACTAGATACTTACAGAGAAATGGAAGTGTTAGACAGAACCAAGGTATTGCATGGTCCTCGGACTCAAACATATGGGGAAACGAACCGTTCAGCTATATCTGGGTAATAGACAGAACCAAAGTATTGCATGGTCCTCGGACTCAAACCTATTGGGAAACTAGATGCTTACAGAGAAATAGAAGCGTTAGACAGAACCAAGGCATTGAATGGTCCTCGGACTCAAGCCTTTGGGGAAACTAACCCCTCAGCTATATCTGGGTACTAGACAGAACCAAAGTATTGCATGGTCCTCGGACTCAAACCTATGGGGAAACTAGATGCTTACAGAGAAATAGAAGCGTTAGACAGAACCAAGGCATTGAATGGTCCTCGGACTCAAGCCCCTGGGGAAACTAACCGCTCAGCTATATCTGGGTACTAGACAGAACCAAGGTATTGCATGGACCTTGGACTCAAAACTATGGGGAAACTAGATACTTACAGAGAAATGGAAGCGTTAGACAGAACCAAGGCATTGCATGGTCCTCGGACTCAAGCCTTTGGGGAAACTAACCCCTCAGCTATATCTGGGTACTAGACAGAACCAAGGTATTGCATGGTCCTCGGACTTAAACCTATGGGGAAACTAGATACTTACAGAGAAATGGAAGCGTTAGACAGATCCAAGGCATTGCATGGTCCACGGACTCAAACTTTGGGGAAACTAACCGCTCAGCTATATCTGGGTACTAGCCAGAACCAAGGTATTGCATGGTCCTCGGACTCAAACCTATGGGGAAACTAGATACTTACAGAGAAATGGAAGCGTTAGACAGATCCAAGGCATTGCATGGTCCTCGGACTCAAACCTTTGGGGAAACTAACCGCTCAGCTATACCTGGGTACTAGACAGAACAAAGGTATTGCATGGTCCATGGACTCAAACCTATGGGGAAACTAGATACTTACAGAAGAATGGAAGCGTTAGAGAGAACCAAGGCATTGCATGGTCCTCGGACTCAAGCCTATGGGGAAACTAACCGCTCAGCTATATCTGGGTACTAGATAGAACCAAGGTATTGCATGGTCCTCGGACTCAAACCTATGGGGAAACTAGATACTTACAGAGAAATGGAAGCGTTAGACAGATCCAAGGCATTGCATGGTCCTCGGACTTAAACCTTTGGGGAAACTAACCGCTCAGCTATACCTGGGTACTAGACAGAACCAAGGTGTTGCATGGACCTTGGACTCAAACCTATAGGGAAACTAGATACTTACAGAGAAATGGAAGCGTTAGACAGAACCAAGGCATTGCATGGTCCTCGGACTCAAGCCTATGGGGAAACTAACCGCTCAGCTATATCTGGGTACTAGACAGAACCAAGGCATTGCATGGTCCTCGGACTCAAGCCTATGGGGAATCTAACCGCTCAGCTATATCTGGGTACCAGACAGAACCAAGGTATTGCATGGTCCTCGGACTCAAACCTATGGGGAAACTAGATGCTCACAGAGAAATAGAAGCGTTAGACAGAACCAAGGCATTGCATGGTCCTCAGACTCAAGCCCATGGGGAAACTAACCGCTCAGCTATATCTGGGTATTAGACAGAACCACGGTATTGCATGGTCCTTGGACACGAACCTATGAGGAAACTAGATACTTACAGAGAAATGGAAGTGTTAGACAGAACCAAGGTATTGCATGGTCCTCGGACTCAAACATATGGGGAAACGAACCGCTCAGCTATATCTAGGTACTAGACAGAACCGAAGTATTGCATGGTCCTCGGACTCGAACCTATGAGGAAACTAGATACTTACAGAGAAATGGAAGCGTTAGACAGAACCAAGGCATTGCACGGTCCTCGGAATCAAGCCTATGGGGAAACTAACCGCTCAGCTATATCTGGGTACTAGACAGAACCAAGGTATTGCGTGGTCCTCAGACTCAAACCTATGGGGAAACTAGATACTTACAGAGAAATGGAAGCGTTAGACAGATCCAAGGCATTGCATGGTCCTCGGACTCAAACCTTTGGGGAAACTAACCGCTCAGCTATACCTGGGTACTAGACAGAAGCAAGGTATTGCATGGTCCACGGACTCAAACCTATGGGGAAACTAGATACTTACAGAAGAATGGAACCGTTAGACAGAACCAAGGCATTGCATGGTCCTCGGACTCAAACCTATGGGGAAACGAACCGCTCAGCTATATCTGGGTACTAGACAGAACCAAAGTATTGCATGGTCCTCGGACTCAAACCTATGGGGAAACTAGATGCTTACAGAGAAATAGAAGCGTTAGACAGAACCAAGGCATTGAATGGTCCTCGGACTCAAGCCCCTGGGGAAACTAACCGCTCAGCTATATCTGGGTACTAGACAGAACCAAGGTATTGCATGGACCATGGACTCAAACCTATGGGGAAACTAGATACTTACAGAGAAATGGAAGCGTTAGACAGAACCAAGGCATTGCATGGTCCTCGGACTCAAGCCTTTGGGGAAACTAACCCCTCAGCTATATCTGGGTACTAGACAGAACCAAGGTATTGCATGGTCCTCGGACTTAAACCTATGGGGAAACTAGATACTTACAGAGAAATGGAAGCGTTAGACAGATCCAAGGCATTGCATGGTCCACGGACTCAAACTTTGGGGAAACTAACCGCTCAGCTATATCTGGGTACTAGCCAGAACCAAGGTATTGCATGGTCCTCGGACTCAAACCTATGGGGAAACTAGATACTTACAGAGAAATGGAAGCGTTAGACAGATCCAAGGCATTGCATGGTCCTCGGACTCAAACCTTTGGGGAAACTAACCGCTCAGCTATACCTGGGTACTAGACAGAACCAAGGTATTGCATGGTCCATGGACTCAAACCTATGGGGAAACTAGATACTTACAGAAGAATGGAAGCGTTATAGAGAACCAAGGCACTGCATGGTCCTCGGACTCAAGCCTATGGGGAAACTAACCGCTCAGCTATATCTGGGTACTAGACAGAACCACGGTATTGCATGGTCCTTGGACTCGAACCTATGAGGAAACTAGATACTTACAGAGAAATGGAAGCGTTAGACAGAACCAAGGCATTGCACGGTCCTCGGAATCAAGCCTATGGGGAAACTAACCGCTCAGCTATATCTGGGTACTAGACAGAACCAAAGTATTGCATGGTCCTCGGACTCAAACCTATTGGGAAACTAGATGCTTACAGAGAAATAGAAGCGTTAGACAGAACCAAGGCATTGAATGGTCCTCGGACTCAAGCCTATGGGGAAACTAACCGTTCAGCTATATCTGGGTACTAGACAGAACCAAGGTATTGCATGGTCCTTGGACTCAAACCTATGGGGAAACTAGATACTTACAGAGAAATGGAAGCGTTAGACAGAACCAAGGCATTGCATGGTCCTCGGACTCAAGCCTATGGGGAAACTAACCGCTCAGCTATATCTGGGTACTAGACAGAACCAAGGTATTGCATGGTCCTCGGACTTAAACCTATGGGGAAACAAGATGCTTATAGAGAAATGGAAGCGTTAGACAGAACCAAGGCATTGCATGGTCCTCGGACTCAAGCCTCTGGGGCAACTAACCGCTCAGCTATATCTGGGTACTAGACAGAACCAAGGTATTGCATGGTCCTCGGACTCGAACCTATGAGGAAACTAGATACTTACAGAGAAATGGAAGCGTTAGACAGAACCAAGGCATTGCATGGTCCTCGGAATCAAGCCTATGGGGAAACTAACCGCTCAGCTATATCTGGGTACTAGACAGAACCAAGGTATTGCATGGTCCTCGCACTCAAACCTATGGGGAAACTAGATACTTACAAAGAAATGGAAGCGTTAGACAGATCCAAGGCATTGCATGGTCCACGGACTCAAACTTTGGGGAAACTAACCGCTCAGCTATATCTGGGTACTAGCCAGAACCAAGGTATTGCATGGTCCTCGGACTCAAACCTATGGGGAAACTAGATGCTTACAGAGAAATGGAAGCGTTAGACAGATCCAAGGCATTGCATGGTCCTCGGACTCAAACCTTTGGGGAAACTAACCGCTCAGCTATACCTGGGTAGTAGACAGAACCAAGGTATTGCATGGTCCATGGACTCAAACCTATGGGGAAACTAGATACTTACAGAAGAATGGAAGCGTTAGAGAGAACCAAGGCATTGCACGGTCCTCGGAATCAAGCCTATGGGGAAACTAACCGCTCAGCTATATCTGGGTACTAGACAGAACCAAAGTATTGCATGGTCCTCGGACTCAAACCTATTGGGAAACTAGATGCTTACAGAGATATAGAAGCGTTAGACAGAACCAAGGCATTGAATGGTCCTCGGACTCAAGCCTATGGGGAAACTAACCGTTCAGCTATATCTGGGTACTAGACAGAACCAAGGTATTGCATGGTCCTTGGACTCAAACCTATGGGGAAACTAGATACTTACAGAGAAATGGAAGTGTTAGACAGAACCAAGGCATTGCATGGTCCTCGGACTCAAGCCTATGGGGAAACTAACCGCTCAGCTATATCTGGGTACTAGACAGAACCAAGGTATTGCATGGTCCTCGGACTTAAACCTATGGGCAAACAAGATGCTTATAGAGAAATGGAAGCGTTAGACAGAACCAAGGCATTGCATGGTCCTCGGACTCAGGCCTCTGGGGCAACTAACCGCTCAGCTATATCTGGGTACTAGACAGAACCAAGGTATTGCGGGGTCCTCGGACTCGAACCTATGAGGAAACTAGATACTTACAGAGAAATGGAAGCGTTAGACAGAACCAAGGCATTGCATGGTCCTCGGAATCAAGCCTATGGGGAAACTAACCGCTCAGCTATATCTGGGTACTAGACAGAACCAAGGTATTGCATGGTCCTCGGACTCAAACCTATGGGGAAACTAGATACTTACAAAGAAATGGAAGCGTTAGACAGATCCAAGGCATTGCATGGTCCTCGGACTCAAACCTTTGGGGAAACTAACCGCTCAGCTATACCTGGGTACTAGACAGAACCAAGGTTTTGCATGGTCCACGGACTCAAACCTATGGGGAAACTAGATACTTACAGAAGAATGGAACGGTTAGACAGAACCAAGGCATTGCATGGTCCTCGGACTCAAACCTATGGGGAAACGAACCGCTCAGCTATATCTGGGTACTAGACAGAACCAATGTATTGCATGGTCCTCGGACTCAAACCTATGGGGAAACTAGATGCTTATAGAGAAATAGAAGCGTTAGACAGAACCAAGGCATTGAATGGTCCTCGGACTCAAGCCTCTGGGGAAACTAACCGCTCAGCTATATCTGGGTACTAGACAGAACCAAGGTATTGCATGGACCTTGGACTCAAACCTATGGGGAAACTAGATACTTACAGAGAAATGGAAGCGTTAGACAGAACCAAGGCATTGCATGGTCCTCGGACTCAAGCCTATGGGGAAACTAACCGCTCAGCTATATCTGGGTACTAGACAGAACCAATGTATTGCATGGTCCTCGGACTCAAACCTATGGGGAAACTAGATGCTTATAGAGAAATAGAAGCGTTAGACAGAACCAAGGCATTGAATGGTCCTCGGACTCAAGCCTCTGGGGAAACTAACCGCTCAGCTATATCTGGGTACTAGATAGAACCAAGGTATTGCATGGTCCTCGGACTCAAACCTATGGGGAAACTAGATGCTCACAGAGAAATAGAAGCGTTAGACAGAACCAAGGCATTGCATGGTCCTCAGACTCAAGCCCATGGGGAAACTAACCGCTCAGCTATATCTGGGTATTAGACAGAACCACGGTATTGCATGGTCCATGGACTCGAACCTATGAGGAAACTAGATACTTAGAGAGAAATGGAAGTGTTAGACAGAACCAAGGTATTGCATGGTCCTCGGACTCAAACATATGGGGAAACGAACCGCTCAGCTATATCTGGGTACTAGACAGAACCAAAGTATTGCATGGTCCTTGGACTCAAACCTATTGGGAAACTAGATACTTACAGAGAAATGGAAGCGTTAGACAGAACCAAGGCATTGCGTGGTCCTCGGACTCAAGCCTATGGGGAAACTAACCGCTCAGCTATATCTGGGTACTAGACAGAACCAAGGTATTGCATTTCCTCGGACTTAAACCTATGGGGAAACAAGATGCTTATAGAGAAATGGAAGCGTTAGACAGATCCAAGGCGTTGTATGGTCCTCGGACTCAAGCCTATGGGGCAACTAACCACTCAGCTATATCTGGGTACTAGACAGAACCAAGGTATTGCATGGTCCTCGGACTCGAACCTATGAGGAAACTAGATACTTACAGAGAAATGGAAGCGTTAGACAGAACCAAGGCATTGCACGGTCCTCGGAATCAAGCCTATGGGGAAACTAACCGCTCAGCTATATCTGGGTACTAGACAGAACCAAGGTATTGCATGGTCCTCGGACTCAAACCTATGGGGAAACTAGATACTTACAGAGAAATGGAAGCGTTAGACAGATCCAAGGTATTGCATGGTCCTCGGACTCAAACCTTTGGGGAAACTAACCGCTCAGCTATACCTGGGTACTAGACAGAAGCAAGGTATTGCATGGTCCACGGACTCAAACCTATGGGGAAACTAGATACTTACAGAAGAATGGAACCGTTAGACAGAACCAAGGCATTGCATGGTCCTCGGACTCAAACCTATGGGGAAACGAACCGCTCAGCTATATCTGGGTACTAGACAGAACCAAAGTATTGCATGGTCCTCGGACTCAAACCTATGGGGAAACTAGATGCTTACAGAGAAATAGAAGCGTTAGACAGAACCAAGGCATTGAATGGTCCTCGGACTCAAGCCTCTGGGGAAACTAACCGCTCAGCTATATCTGGGTACTAGACAGAACCAAGGTATTGCATGGACCTTGGACTCAAACCTATGGGGAAACTAGATACTTACAGAGAAATGGAAGCGTTAGACAGAACCAAGGCATTGCATGGTCCTCGGACTCAAGCCTTTGGGGAAACTAACCGCTCAGCTATATCTGGGTACTAGACAGAACCAAGGTATTGCATGGTCCTCGGACATAAACCTATGGGGAAACTAGATACTTACAGAGAAATGGAAGCGTTAGACAGATCCAAGGCATTGCATGGTCCACGGACTCAAACTTTGGGGAAACTAACCGCTCAGCTATATCTGGGTACTAGCCAGAACCAAGGTATTGCATGGTCCTCGGACTCAAACCTATGGGGAAACTAGATACTTACAGAGAAATGGAAGCGTTAGACAGATCCAAGGCATTGGATGGTCCTCGGACTCAAACCTTTGGGGAAACTAACCGCTCAGCTATACCTGGGTACTAGACAGAACCAAGGTATTGCATGGTCCATGGACTCAAACCTATGGGGAAACTAGATACTTACAGAAGAATGGATGCGTTAGAGAGAACCAAGGCATTGCATGGTCCTCGGACTCAAGCCTATGGGGAAACTAACCGCTCAGCTATATCTGGGTACTAGACAGAACCACGGTATTGCATGGTCCTTGGACTCGAACCTATGAGGAAACTAGATACTTACAGAGAAATGGAAGCGTTAGACAGAACCAAGGCATTGCATGGTCCTCGGACTCAAGCCTATGGGGAAACTAACCGCTCAGCTATATCTGGGTACTAGACAGAATCAAGGTATTGCATGGTCCTCGGACTTAAACCTATGGGGAAACAAGATGCTTATAGAGAAATGGAAGCGTTAGACAGAACCAAGGCATTGCATGGTCCTCGGACTCAAGCCTATGGGGGAACTAACCGCTCAGCTATATCTGGATACTAGACAGAACCAAGGTATTGCATGGTCCTCGGACTCGAACCTATGAGGAAACTAGATACTTACAGAGAAATGGAAGCGTTAGACAGAACCAAGGCATTGCATGGTCCTCGGAATCAAGCCTATGGGGAAACTAACCGCTCAGCTATATCTGGGTACTAGACAGAACCAAGGTATTGCATGGTCCTCGGACTCAAACCTATGGGGAAACTAGATACTTACAGAGAAATGGAAGCGTTAGACAGATCCAAGGCATTGCATGGTCCTCGGACTCAAACCTTTGGGGAAACTAACCGCTCAGCTATTCCTGGGTACTAGACAGAACCAAGGTTTTGCGTGGTCCACGGACTCAAACCTATGGGGAAACTAGATACTTATAGAAGAATGGAACGGTTAGACAGAACCAAGGCATTGCATGGTCCTCAGACTCAAACCTATGGGGAAACGAACCGCTCAGCTATATCTGGGTACTAGACAAAACCAAAGTATTGCATGGTCCTCGGACTCAAACCTATGGGGAAACTAGATGCTTACAGAGAAATAGAAGCGTTAGACAGAACCAAGGCATTGAATGGTCCTCGGACTCAAGCCTCTGGGGAAACTAACCGCTCAGCTATATCTGGGTACTAGACAGAACCAAGGTATTGCATGGACCTTGGACTCAAACCTATGGGGAAACTAGATACTTACAGAGAAATGGAAGCGTTAGACAGATCCAAGGCATTGCATGGTCCTCGGACTCAAACCTTTGGGGAAACTAACCGCTCAGCTATACCTGGGTACTAGACAGAACCAAGGTATTTCATGGTCCATGGACTCAAACCTTTGGGGAAACTAGATACTTACAGAAGAATGGAAGCGTTAGAGAGAACCAAGGCATTGCATGGTCCTCGGACTCAAGCCTATGGGGAAACTAACCGCTCAGCTATATCTGGGTACTAGACAGAACCACGGTATTGCATGGTCCTTGGACTCAAACCTATGAGGAAACTAGATACTTACAGAGAAATGGAAGTGTTAGACAGAACCAAGGCATTGCATGGTCCTCGGACTCAAGCCTATGGGGCAACTAACCGCTCAGCTATATCTGGGTACTAGATAGAACCAAGGTATTCCATGGTCCTCGGACTCGAACCTATGAGGAAACTAGATACTTACAAAGAAATGGAAGCGTTAGACAGAACCAAGGCATTGCATGGTCCTCGGAATCAGGCCTATGGGGAAACTAACCGATCAGCTATACCTGGGTACTAGACAGAACCAAGGTATTGTATGGTCCATGGACTCAAACCTCTGGGGAAACTAGATACTTACAGAGAAATGGAAGCGTTAGACAGATCCAAGGCATTGCATGGTCCTCGGACTCAAACCTCTGGGGAAATTAACCGCTCAGCTATACCTGGGTACTAGACAGAACCAAGGTATTGCATGGTCCACGGACTCAAACCTATGGGGAAACTAACCGCTCAGCTATATCTGGGTACTAGACAGAACCACGGTATTGCATGGTCCTTGGACTCGAACCTATGAGGAAACTAGATACTTACAGAGAAATGGAAGTGTTAGACAGAACCAAGGTATTGCATGGTCCTCGGACTCAAACATATGGGGAAACGAACCGCTCAGCTATATCTGGGTACTAGACAGAACCAAAGTATTGCATGGTCCTCGGACTTAAACCTATTGGGAAACTAGATGCTTACAGAGAAATAGAAGCGTTAGACAGAACCAAGGCATTGAACGGTCCTCGGACTCAAGCCTATGGGCAAACTAACCGCTCAGCTATATCTGGGTACTAGACAGAACCAAGGTATTGCATGGTCCTTGGACTCAAACCTATGGGGAAACTAGATACTTACAGAGAAATGGAAGCGTTAGACAGAACCAAGGCATTGCATGGTCCTCGGACTCAAGCCTATAGGGAAACTAACCGCTCAGCTATATCTGGGTACTAGACAGAACCAAGGCATTGCATGGTCCTCGGACTCAAGCCTATGGGGCAACTAACCGCTCAGCTATATCTGGGTACTAGATAGAACCAAGGTATTCCATGGTCCTCGGACTCGAACCTATGAGGAAACTAGATACTTACAAAGAAATGGAAGCGTTAGAGAGATCCAAGGCATTGCATGGTCCTCGGACTCAAACCTTCGGGGAAACTAACCGATCAGCTATACCTGGGTACTAGACAGAAGGAAGGTATTGCATGGTCCACGGACTCAAACCTATGGGGAAACTAGATACTTACAAAAGAATGGAACCGTTAGACAGAACCAAGGCATTGCATGGTCCTCGGACTCAAACCTACGGGGAAACGAATCGCTCAGCTATATCTTGGTACTAGACAGAACCAAAGTATTGCATGGTCCTCGGACACAAACCTATGGGGAAACTAGATGCTTACAGAGAAATAGAAGCGTTAGACAGAACCAAGGCATTGAATGGTCCTCGGACTCAAGCCTCTGGGGAAACTAACCGCTCAGCTATATCTGGGTACTAGACAGAACCAAGGTATTGCATGGACCTTGGACTCAAACCTATAGGGAAACTAGATACTTACAGAGAAATGGAAGCGTTAGACAGAACCAAGGCATTGCATGGTCCTCGGACTCAAGCCTTTGGGGAAACTAACCGCTCAGCTATAGCTGGGTACTAGACAGAACCAAGGTATTGCATGGTCCTCGGACTTAAACCTATGGGGAAACTAGATACTTACAGAGAAATGGAAGCGTTAGACAGATCCAAGGCATTGCATGGTCCACGGACTCAAACTTTGGGGAAACTAACCGCTCAGCTATACCTGGGTACTAGACAGAACCAAGGTATTGCATGGTCCATGGACTCAAACCTATGGGGAAACTAGATACTTACAGAAGAATGGAAGCGTTAGAGAGAACCAAGGCATTGCATGGTCCTCGGACTCAAGCCTATGGGGAAACTAACCGCTCAGCTATATCTGGGTACTAGACAGAACCACGGTATTGCATGGTCCTTGGACTCAAACCTATGAGGAAACTAGATACTTACAGAGAAATGGAAGTGTTAGACAGAACCAAGGTATTGCATGGTCCTCGGACTCAAACATATGGGGAAACGAACCGCTCAGCTATATCTGGGTACTAGACAGAACCAACGTATTGCATGGTCCTCGGACTCAAACCTATTGGGAAACTAGATGCTTACAGAGAAATAGAAGCGTTAGACAGAACCAAGGCATTGAATGGTCCTCGGACTCAAGCCTATGGGGAAACTAACCGTTCAGCTATATCTGGGTACTAGACAGAACCAAGGTATTGCATGGTCCTTGGACTCAAACCTATGGGGAAACTAGATACTTACAGAGAAATGGAAGCGTTAGACAGAACCAAGGCATTGCATGGTCCTCGGACTCAAGCCTATGGGGAAACTAACCGCTCAGCTATATCTGGGTACTAGACAGAACCAAGGTATTGCATGGTCCTCGGACTTAAACCTATGGGGAAACAAGATGCTTATAGAGAAATGGAAGCGTTAGACAGAACCAAGACATTGCATGGTCGTCGGACTCAAGCCTATGGGGCAACTAACCGCTCAGCTATATCTGGGTACTAGACAGAACCAAGGTATTGCATGGTCCTCGGACTCGAACCTATGGGGAAACTAGATGCTTATAGAGAAATGGAAGCGTTAGACAGATCAAAAGCATTGCATGGTCCTCGGACTCAAACCTTTGGGGAAACTAACCGCTCAGCTATACCTGGGTACTAGACAGAACCAAGGTATTGCATGGTCTATGGACTCAAACCTATAGGGAAACTAGATACTTACAGAAGAATGGAAGCGTTAGACAGAACCAAGGCATTGCATGGTCCTCGGACTCAAGCCAATGGGGAAACTAACCGCTCAGCTATATCTGGGTGCTAGACAGAACCAAGGTATTGCATGGTCCTCGGACTCAAACCTCTGGGGAAACTAGATACTTACAGAGAAATGGAAGCGTTAGACAGATCCAAGGCATTGCATGGTCCACGGACTCAAACTTTGGGGAAACTAACCGCTCAGCTATATCTGGGTACTAGACAGAACCAAGGTATTGCATGGTCCTCGGACTCAAACCTATGGGGAACCTAGATACTTACAGAGAAATGGAAGCGTTAGACAGATCCAAGGCATTGCATGGTCCTCGGACTCAAACCTTTGGGGAAACTAACCGCTCAGCTATACCTGGGTACTAGACAGAAGCAAGGTATTGCATGGTCCACGGACTCAAACCTATGGGGAAACTAGATACTTACAGAAGAATGGAACGGATAGACAGAACCAAGGCATTGCATGGTCCTCGGACTCAAACCTATGGGGAAACGAACCGCTCAGCTATATCTGGGTACAAGACAGAACCAATGTATTGCATGGTCCTCGGACTCAACCCTATGGGGAAACTAAATGCTTACAGAGAAATAGAAGCGTTAGACAGAACCAAGGCATTGAATGGTCCTCGGACTCAAGCCTCTGGGGAAACTAACCACTCAGCTATATCTGGGTACTAGACAGAACCAAGGTATTGCATGGACCTTGGACTCAAAGCTATGGGGAAACTAGATACTTACAGAGAAATGGAAGCATTAGACAGAACCAAGGCATTGCATGGTCCTCGGACTCAAGCCTATGGGGAAACTAACCGCTCAGCTATATCTGGGTACTAGACAGAACCAAGGTATTGCATGGTCCTCGGACTCAAACCTATGGGGAAACTAGATGCTCACAGAGAAATAGAAGCGTTAGACAGAACCAAGGCATTGTATGGTCCTCAGACTCAAGCCCATGGGGAAACTAACCGCTCAGCTATATCTGGGTATTAGACAGAACCACGGTATTGCATGGTCCTTGGACTCGAACCTATGAGGAAACTAGATACTTACAGAGAAATGGAAGTGTTAGACAGAACCAAGGTATTGCATGGTCCTCGGACTCAAACATATGGGGAAACGAACCGCTCAGCTATATCTGGGTACTAGACAGAACCAAAGTATTGCATGGTCCTTGGACTCAAACCTATTGGGAAACTAGATGCTTACAGAGAAATAGAAGCGTTAGACAGAACCAAGGCATTGAATGGTCCTCGGACTCAAGCCTATGGGGAAACTAACCGCTCAGCTATATCTGGGTACTAGACAGAACCAAGGTATTGCATGGTCCTTGGACTCAAACCTATGGGGAAACTAGATACTTACAGAGAAATGGAAGCGTTAGACAGAACCAAGGCATTGCATGGTCCTCGGACTCAAGCCTATGGGGAAACTAACCGCTCAGCTATATCTGGGTACTAGACAGAACCAAGGCATTGCATGGTCCTAGGACTCAAGCCTATGGGGCAACTAACCGCTCAGCTATATCTGGGTACTAGATAGAACCAAGGTATTCCATGGTCCTCGGACTCGAACCTATGAGGAAACTAGATACTTACAAAGAAATGGAAGCGTTAGACAGATCCAAGGCATTGCATGGTCCTCGGACTCAAACCTTCGGGGAAACTAACCGATCAGCTATACCTGGGTACTAGACAGAAGCAAGGTATTGCATGGTCCACGGACTCAAACCTATGGGGAAACTAGATACTTACAGAAGAATGGAACCGTTAGACAGAACCAAGGCATTGCATGGTCCTCGGACTCAAACCTATGGGGAAACGAACCGCTCAGCTATATCTTGGTACTAGACAGAACCAAAGTATTGCATGGTCCTCGGACACAAACCTATGGGGAAACTAGATGCTTACAGAGAAATAGAAGCGTTAGACAGAACCAAGGCATTGAATGGTCCTCGGACTCAAGCCTCTGGGGAAACTAACCGCTCAGCTATATCTGGGTACTAGACAGAACCAAGGTATTGCATGGACCTTGGACTCAAACCTATAGGGAAACTAGATACTTACAGAGAAATGGAAGCGTTAGACAGAATCAAGGCATTGCATGGTCCTCGGACTCAAGCTTTTGGGGAAACTAACCGCTCAGCTATATCTGGGTACTAGACAGAACCAAGGTATTGCATGGTCCTCGGACTTAAACCTATGGGGAAACTAGATACTTACAGAGAAATGGAAGCGTTAGACAGATCCAAGGCATTGCATGGTCCACGGACTCAAACTTTGGGGAAACTAACCGCTCAGCTATACCTGGGTACTAGACAGAACCAAGGTATTGCATGGTCCATGGACTCAAACCTATGGGGAAACTAGATACTTACAGAAGAATGGAAGCGTTAGAGAGAACCAAGGCATTGCATGGTCCTCGGACTCAAGCCTATGGGGAAACTAACCGCTCAGCTATATCTGGGTACTAGACAGAACCACGGTATTGCATGGTCCTTGGACTCAAACCTATGAGGAAACTAGATACTTACAGAGAAATGGAAGTGTTAGACAGAACCAAGGTATTGCATGGTCCTCGGACTCAAACATATAGGGAAACGAACCGCTCAGCTATATCTGGGTACTAGACAGAACCAACGTATTGCATGGTCCTCGGACTCAAACCTATTGGGAAACTAGATGCTTACAGAGAAATAGAAGCGTTAGACAGAACCAAGGCATTGAATGGTCCTCGGACTCAAACCTATGGGGAAACGAACCGCTCAGCTATATCTGGGTACTAGACAGAACCAAAGTATTGCATGGTCCTCGGACTCAAACCTATGGGGAAACTAGATGCTTACAGAGAAATAGAAGCGTTAGACAGAACCAAGGCATTGAATGGTCCTCGGACTCAAGCCTCTGGGGAAACTAACCGCTCAGCTATATCTGGGTACTAGACAGAACCAAGGTATTGCATGGACCTTGGACTCAAACCTATGGGGAAACTAGATACTTACAGAGAAATGGAAGCGTTAGACAGAACCAAGGCATTGCATGGTCCTCGGACTCAAGCCTATGGGGAAACTAACCGTTCAGCTATATCTGGGTACTAGACAGAACCAAGGTATTGCATGGTCCTTGGACTCAAACCTATGGGGAAACTAGATACTTACAGAGAAATGGAAGCGTTAGACAGAACCAAGGCATTGCATGGTCCTCGGACTCAAGCCTATGCGGAAACTAACCGCTCAGCTATATCTGGGTACTAGACAGAACCAAGGTATTGCATGGTCCTCGGACTTAAACCTATGGGGAAACAAGATGCTTATAGAGAAATGGAAGCGTTAGACAGAACCAAGGCATTGCATGGTCCTCGGACTCAAGCCTATGGGGCAACTAACCGCTCAGCTATATCTGGGTACTAGACAGAACCAAGGTATTGCATGGTCCTCGGACTCGAACCTATGGGGAAACTAGATGCTTATAGAGAAATGGAAGCGTTAGACAGATCAAAAGCATTGCATGGTCCTCGGACTCAAACCTTTGGGGAAACTAACCGCTCAGCTATACCTGGGTACTAGACAGAACCAAGGTATTGCATGGTCTATGGACTCAAACCTATGGGGAAACTAGATACTTACAGAAGAATGGAAGCGTTAGACAGAACCAAGGCATTGCATGGTCCTCGGACTCAATCCAATGGGGAAACTAACCGCTCAGCTATATCTGGGTGCTAGACAGAACCAAGGTATTGCATGGTCCTCGGACTCAAACCTCTGGGGAAACTAGATACTTACAGAGAAATGGAAGCGTTAGACAGATCCAAGGCATTGCATGGTCCACGGACTCAAACTTTGGGGAAACTAACCGCTCAGCTATATCTGGGTACTAGACAGAACCAAGGTATTGCATGGTCCTCGGACTCAAACCTATGGGGAACCTAGATACTTACAGAGAAATGGAAGCGTTAGACAGATCCAAGGCATTGCATGGTCCTCGGACTCAAACCTTTGGGGAAACTAACCGCTCAGCTATACCTGGGTACTAGACAGAAGCAAGGTATTGCATGGTCCACGGACTCAAACCTATGGGGAAACTAGATACTTACAGAAGAATGGAACGGATAGACAGAACCAAGGCATTGCATGGTCCTCGGACTCAAACCTATGGGGAAACGAACCGCTCAGCTATATCTGGGTACAAGACAGAACCAATGTATTGCATGGTCCTCGGACTCAACCCTATGGGGAAACTAAATGCTTACAGAGAAATAGAAGCGTTAGACAGAACCAAGGCATTGAATGGTCCTCGGACTCAAGCCTCTGGGGAAACTAACCACTCAGCTATATCTGGGTACTAGACAGAACCAAGGTATTGCATGGACCTTGGACTCAAAGCTATGGGGAAACTAGATACTTACAGAGAAATGGAAGCATTAGACAGAACCAAGGCATTGCATGGTCCTCGGACTCAAGCCTATGGGGAAACTAACCGCTCAGCTATATCTGGGTACTAGACAGAACCAAGGTATTGCATGGTCCTCGGACTCAAACCTATGGGGAAACTAGATGCTCACAGAGAAATAGAAGCGTTAGACAGAACCAAGGCATTGTATGGTCCTCAGACTCAAGCCCATGGGGAAACTAACCGCTCAGCTATATCTGGGTATTAGACAGAACCACGGTATTGCATGGTCCTTGGACTCGAACCTATGAGGAAACTAGATACTTACAGAGAAATGGAAGTGTTAGACAGAACCAAGGTATTGCATGGTCCTCGGACTCAAACATATGGGGAAACGAACCGCTCAGCTATATCTGGGTACTAGACAGAACCAAAGTATTGCACGGTCCTCGGACTTAAACCTATTGGGAAACTAGATGCTTACAGAGAAATAGAAGCGTTAGACAGAACCAAGGCATTGAACGGTCCTCGGACTCAAGCCTATGGGGAAACTAACCGCTCAGCTATATCTGGGTACTAGACAGAACCAAGGTATTGCATGGTCCTTGGACTCAAACCTATGGGGAAACTAGATACTTACAGAGAAATGGAAGCGTTAGACAGAACCAAGGCATTGCATGGTCCTCGGACTCAAGCCTATGGGGAAACTAACCGCTCAGCTATATCTGGGTACTAGACAGAACCAAGGCATTGCATGGTCCTAGGACTCAAGCCTATGGGGCAACTAACCGCTCAGCTATATCTGGGTACTAGATAGAACCAAGGTATTCCATGGTCCTCGGACTCGAACCTATGAGGAAACTAGATACTTACAAAGAAATGGAAGCGTTAGACAGATCCAAGGCATTGCATGGTCCTCGGACTCAAACCTTCGGGGAAACTAACCGATCAGCTATACCTGGGTACTAGACAGAAGCAAGGTATTGCATGGTCCACGGACTCAAACCTATGGGGAAACTAGATACTTACAGAAGAATGGAACCGTTAGACAGAACCAAGGCATTGCATGGTCCTCAGACTCAAACCTATGGGGAAACGAACCGCTCAGCTATATCTTGGCACTAGACAGAACCAAAGTATTGCATGGTCCTCGGACACAAACCTATGGGGAAACTAGATGCTTACAGAGAAATAGAAGCGTTAGACAGAACCAAGGCATTGAATGGTCCTCGGACTCAAGCCTCTGGGGAAACTAACCGCTCAGCTATATCTGGGTACTAGACAGAACCAAGGTATTGCATGGACCTTGGACTCAAACCTATAGGGAAACTAGATACTTACAGAGAAATGGAAGCGTTAGACAGAATCAAGGCATTGCATGGTCCTCGGACTCAAGCTTTTGGGGAAACTAACCGCTCAGCTATATCTGGGTACTAGACAGAACCAAGGTATTGCATGGTCCTCGGACTTAAACCTATGGGGAAACTAGATACTTACAGAGAAATGGAAGCGTTAGACAGATCCAAGGCATTGCATGGTCCACGGACTCAAACTTTGGGGAAACTAACCGCTCAGCTATACCTGGGTACTAGACAGAACCAAGGTATTGCATGGTCCATGGACTCAAACCTATGGGGAAACTAGATACTTACAGAAGAATGGAAGCGTTAGAGAGAACCAAGGCATTGCATGGTCCTCGGACTCAAGCCTATGGGGAAACTAACCGCTCAGCTATATCTGGGTACTAGACAGAACCACGGTATTGCATGGTCCTTGGACTCAAACCTATGAGGAAACTAGATACTTACAGAGAAATGGAAGTGTTAGACAGAACCAAGGTATTGCATGGTCCTCGGACTCAAACATATAGGGAAACGAACCGCTCAGCTATATCTGGGTACTAGACAGAACCAACGTATTGCATGGTCCTCGGACTCAAACCTATTGGGAAACTAGATGCTTACAGAGAAATAGAAGCGTTAGACAGAACCAAGGCATTGAATGGTCCTCGGACTCAAACCTATGGGGAAACGAACCGCTCAGCTATATCTGGGTACTAGACAGAACCAAAGTATTGCATGGTCCTCGGACTCAAACCTATGGGGAAACTAGATGCTTACAGAGAAATAGAAGCGTTAGACAGAACCAAGACATTGAATGGTCCTCGGACTCAAGCCTCTGGGGAAACTAACCGCTCAGCTATATCTGGGTACTAGACAGAACCAAGGTATTGCATGGACCTTGGACTCAAACCTATGGGGAAACTAGATACTTACAGAGAAATGGAAGCGTTAGACAGAACCAAGGCACTGCATGGTCCTCGGACTCAAGCCTATGGGGAAACTAACCGTTCAGCTATATCTGGGTACTAGACAGAACCAAGGTATTGCATGGTCCTTGGACTCAAACCTATGGGGAAACTAGATACTTACAGAGAAATGGAAGCGTTAGACAGAACCAAGGCATTGCATGGTCCTCGGACTCAAGCCTATGCGGAAACTAACCGCTCAGCTATATCTGGGTACTAGACAGAACCAAGGTATTGCATGGTCCTCGGACTTAAACCTATGGGGAAACAAGATGCTTATAGAGAAATGGAAGCGTTAGACAGAACCAAGGCATTGCATGGTCCTCGGACTCAAGCCTATGGGGCAACTAACCGCTCAGCTATATCTGGGTACTAGACAGAACCAAGGTATTGCATGGTCCTCGGACTCGAACCTATGGGGAAACTAGATGCTTATAGAGAAATGGAAGCGTTAGACAGATCAAAAGCATTGCATGGTCCTCGGACTCAAACCTTTGGGGAAACTAACCGCTCAGCTATACCTGGGTACTAGACAGAACCAAGGTATTGCATGGTCCTCGGACTTAAACCTATGGGGAAACTAGATACTTACAGAGAAATGGAAGCGTTAGACAGATCCAAGGCATTGCATGGTCCACGGACTCAAACTTTGGGGAAACTAACCGCTCAGCTATACCTGGGTACTAGACAGAACCAAGGTATTGCATGGTCTATGGACTCAAACCTATGGGGAAACTAGATACTTACAGAAGAATGGAAGCGTTAGACAGAACCAAGGCATTGCATGGTCCTCGGACTCAAGCCAATGGGGAAACTAACCGCTCAGCTATATCTGGGTGCTAGACAGAACCAAGGTATTGCATGGTCCTCGGACTCAAACCTCTGGGGAAACTAGATACTTACAGAGAAATGGAAGCGTTAGACAGATCCAAGGCATTGCATGGTCCACGGACTCAAACTTTGGGGAAACTAACCGCTCAGCTATATCTGGGTACTAGACAGAACCAAGGTATTGCATGGTCCTCGGACTCAAACCTATGGGGAACCTAGATACTTACAGAGAAATGGAAGCGTTAGACAGATCCAAGGCATTGCATGGTCCTCGGACTCAAACCTTTGGGGAAACTAACCGCTCAGCTATACCTGGGTACTAGACAGAAGCAAGGTATTGCATGGTCCACGGACTCAAACCTATGGGGAAACTAGATACTTACAGAAGAATGGAACGGATAGACAGAACCAAGGCATTGCATGGTCCTCGGACTCAAACCTATGGGGAAACGAACCGCTCAGCTATATCTGGGTACAAGACAGAACCAATGTATTGCATGGTCCTCGGACTCAACCCTATGGGGAAACTAAATGCTTACAGAGAAATAGAAGCGTTAGACAGAACCAAGGCATTGAATGGTCCTCGGACTCAAGCCTCTGGGGAAACTAACCACTCAGCTATATCTGGGTACTAGACAGAACCAAGGTATTGCATGGACCTTGGACTCAAAGCTATGGGGAAACTAGATACTTACAGAGAAATGGAAGCATTAGACAGAACCAAGGCATTGCATGGTCCTCGGACTCAAGCCTATGGGGAAACTAACCGCTCAGCTATATCTGGGTACTAGACAGAACCAAGGTATTGCATGGTCCTCGGACTCAAACCTATGGGGAAACTAGATGCTCACAGAGAAATAGAAGCGTTAGACAGAACCAAGGCATTGTATGGTCCTCAGACTCAAGCCCATGGGGAAACTAACCGCTCAGCTATATCTGGGTATTAGACAGAACCACGGTATTGCATGGTCCTTGGACTCGAACCTATGAGGAAACTAGATACTTACAGAGAAATGGAAGTGTTAGACAGAACCAAGGTATTGCATGGTCCTCGGACTCAAACATATGGGGAAACGAACCGCTCAGCTATATCTGGGTACTAGACAGAACCAAAGTATTGCATGGTCCTTGGACTCAAACCTATTGGGAAACTAGATGCTTACAGAGAAATAGAAGCGTTAGACAGAACCAAGGCATTGAATGGTCCTCGGACTCAAGCCTATGGGGAAACTAACCGCTCAGCTATATCTGGGTACTAGACAGAACCAAGGTATTGCATGGTCCTTGGACTCAAACCTATGGGGAAACTAGATACTTACAGAGAAATGGAAGCGTTAGACAGAACCAAGGCATTGCATGGTCCTCGGACTCAAGCCTATGGGGAAACTAACCGCTCAGCTATATCTGGGTACTAGACAGAACCAAGGCATTGCATGGTCCTCGGACTTAAACCTATGGGGAAACAAGATGCTTATAGAGAAATGGAAGCGTTAGACAGATCCAAGGCATTGCATGGTCCTCGGACTCAAGCCTATGGGGCAACTAACCACTCAGCTATATCTGGGTACTAGACAGAACCAGGGCATTGCATGGTCCTCGGACTCGAACCTATGAGGAAACTAGATACTTACATAGAAATGGAAGCGTTAGACAGAACAAAGGCATTGCACGGTCCTCGGAATCAAGCCTATGGGGAAACTAACCGCTCAGCTATATCTGGGTACTAGACAGAACCAAGGTATTGCATGGTCCTTGGACTCAAACCTATAGGGAAACTAGATACTTACAGAGAAATGGAAGCGTTAGACAGAACCAAGGCATTGCATGGTCCTCGGACTCAAGCCTTTGGGGAAACTAACCGCTCAGCTATAGCTGGGTACTAGACAGAACCAAGGTATTGCATGGTCCTCGGACTTAAACCTATGGGGAAACTAGATACTTACAGAGAAATGGAAGCGTTAGACAGATCCAAGGCATTGCATGGTCCACGGACTCAAACTTTGGGGAAACTAACCGCTCAGCTATACCTGGGTACTAGACAGAACCAAGGTATTGCATGGTCCATGGACTCAAACCTATGGGGAAACTAGATACTTACAGAAGAATGGAAGCGTTAGAGAGAACCAAGGCATTGCATGGTCCTCGGACTCAAGCCTATGGGGAAACTAACCGCTCAGCTATATCTGGGTACTAGACAGAACCACGGTATTGCATGGTCCTTGGACTCAAACCTATGAGGAAACTAGATACTTACAGAGAAATGGAAGTGTTAGACAGAACCAAGGTATTGCATGGTCCTCGGACTCAAACATATGGGGAAACGAACCGCTCAGCTATATCTGGGTACTAGACAGAACCAACGTATTGCATGGTCCTCGGACTCAAACCTATTGGGAAACTAGATGCTTACAGAGAAATAGAAGCGTTAGACAGAACCAAGGCATTGAATGGTCCTCGGACTCAAGCCTATGGGGAAACTAACCGTTCAGCTATATCTGGGTACTAGACAGAACCAAGGTATTGCATGGTCCTTGGACTCAAACCTATGGGGAAACTAGATACTTACAGAGAAATGGAAGCGTTAGACAGAACCAAGGCATTGCATGGTCCTCGGACTCAAGCCTATGGGGAAACTAACCGCTCAGCTATATCTGGGTACTAGACAGAACCAAGGTATTGCATGGTCCTCGGACTTAAACCTATGGGGAAACAAGATGCTTATAGAGAAATGGAAGCGTTAGACAGAACCAAGGCATTGCATGGTCCTCGGACTCAAGCCTATGGGGCAACTAACCGCTCAGCTATATCTGGGTACTAGACAGAACCAAGGTATTGCATGGTCCTCGGACTCGAACCTATGGGGAAACTAGATGCTTATAGAGAAATGGAAGCGTTAGACAGATCAAAAGCATTGCATGGTCCTCGGACTCAAACCTTTGGGGAAACTAACCGCTCAGCTATACCTGGGTACTAGACAGAACCAAGGTATTGCATGGTCTATGGACTCAAACCTATGGGGAAACTAGATACTTACAGAAGAATGGAAGCGTTAGACAGAACCAAGGCATTGCATGGTCCTCGGACTCAAGCCAATGGGGAAACTAACCGCTCAGCTATATCTGGGTGCTAGACAGAACCAAGGTATTGCATGGTCCTCGGACTCAAACCTCTGGGGAAACTAGATACTTACAGAGAAATGGAAGCGTTAGACAGATCCAAGGCATTGCATGGTCCACGGACTCAAACTTTGGGGAAACTAACCGCTCAGCTATATCTGGGTACTAGACAGAACCAAGGTATTGCATGGTCCTCGGACTCAAACCTATGGGGAACCTAGATACTTACAGAGAAATGGAAGCGTTAGACAGATCCAAGGCATTGCATGGTCCTCGGACTCAAACCTTTGGGGAAACTAACCGCTCAGCTATACCTGGGTACTAGACAGAAGCAAGGTATTGCATGGTCCACGGACTCAAACCTATGGGGAAACTAGATACTTACAGAAGAATGGAACGGATAGACAGAACCAAGGCATTGCATAGTCCTCGGACTCAAACCTATGGGGAAACGAACCGCTCAGCTATATCTGGGTACAAGACAGAACCAATGTATTGCATGGTCCTCGGACTCAACCCTATGGGGAAACTAAATGCTTACAGAGAAATAGAAGCGTTAGACAGAACCAAGGCATTGAATGGTCCTCGGACTCAAGCCTCTGGGGAAACTAACCACTCAGCTATATCTGGGTACTAGACAGAACCAAGGTATTGCATGGACCTTGGACTCAAAGCTATGGGGAAACTAGATACTTACAGAGAAATGGAAGCATTAGACAGAACCAAGGCATTGCATGGTCCTCGGACTCAAGCCTATGGGGAAACTAACCGCTCAGCTATATCTGGGTACTAGACAGAACCAAGGTATTGCATGGTCCTCGGACTCAAACCTATGGGGAAACTAGATGCTCACAGAGAAATAGAAGCGTTAGACAGAACCAAGGCATTGTATGGTCCTCAGACTCAAGCCCATGGGGAAACTAACCGCTCAGCTATATCTGGGTATTAGACAGAACCACGGTATTGCATGGTCCTTGGACTCGAACCTATGAGGAAACTAGATACTTACAGAGAAATGGAAGTGTTAGACAGAACCAAGGTATTGCATGGTCCTCGGACTCAAGCCTATGGGGAAACTAACCGTTCAGCTATATCTGGGTACTAGACAGAACCAAGGTATTGCATGGTCCTTGGACTCAAACCTATGGGCAAACTAGATACTTACAGAGAAATGGAAGCGTTAGACAGAACCAAGGCATTGCATGGTCCTCGGACTCAAGCCTATGCGGAAACTAACCGCTCAGCTATATCTGGGTACTAGACAGAACCAAGGTATTGCATGGTCCTCGGACTTAAACCTATGGGGAAACAAGATGCTTATAGAGAAATGGAAGCGTTAGACAGAACCAAGGCATTGCATGGTCCTCGGACTCAAGCCTATGGGGCAACTAACCGCTCAGCTATATCTGGGTACTAGACAGAACCAAGGTATTGCATGGTCCTCGGACTCGAACCTATGGGGAAACTAGATGCTTATAGAGAAATGGAAGCGTTAGACAGATCAAAAGCATTGCATGGTCCTCGGACTCAAACCTTTGGGGAAACTAACCGCTCAGCTATACCTGGGTACTAGACAGAACCAAGGTATTGCATGGTCTATGGACTCAAACCTATGGGGAAACTAGATACTTACAGAAGAATGGAAGCGTTAGACAGAACCAAGGCATTGCATGGTCCTCGGACTCAAGCCAATGGGGAAACTAACCGCTCAGCTATATCTGGGTGCTAGACAGAACCAAGGTATTGCATGGTCCTCGGACTCAAACCTCTGGGGAAACTAGATACTTACAGAGAAATGGAAGCGTTAGACAGATCCAAGGCATTGCATGGTCCACGGACTCAAACTTTGGGGAAACTAACCGCTCAGCTATATCTGGGTACTAGAAAGAGCCAAGGTATTGCATGGTCCTCGGACTCAAACCTATGGGGAACCTAGATACTTACAGAGAAATGGAAGCGTTAGACAGATCCAAGGCATTGCATGGTCCTCGGACTCAAACCTTTGGGGAAACTAACCGCTCAGCTATACCTGGGTACTAGACAGAAGCAAGGTATTGCATGGTCCACGGACTCAAACCTATGGGGAAACTAGATACTTACAGAAGAATGGAACGGATAGACAGAACCAAGGCATTGCATGGTCCTCGGACTCAAACCTATGGGGAAACGAACCGCTCAGCTATATCTGGGTACAAGACAGAACCAATGTATTGCATGGTCCTCGGACTCAACCCTATGGGGAAACTAAATGCTTACAGAGAAATAGAAGCGTTAGACAGAACCAAGGCATTGAATGGTCCTCGGACTCAAGCCTCTGGGGAAACTAACCACTCAGCTATATCTGGGTACTAGACAGAACCAAGGTATTGCATGGACCTTGGACTCAAAGCTATGGGGAAACTAGATACTTACAGAGAAATGGAAGCATTAGACAGAACCAAGGCATTGCATGGTCCTCGGACTCAAGCCTATGGGGAAACTAACCGCTCAGCTATATCTGGGTACTAGACAGAACCAAGGTATTGCATGGTCCTCGGACTCAAACCTATGGGGAAACTAGATGCTCACAGAGAAATAGAAGCGTTAGACAGAACCAAGGCATTGTATGGTCCTCAGACTCAAGCCCATGGGGAAACTAACCGCTCAGCTATATCTGGGTATTAGACAGAACCACGGTATTGCATGGTCCTTGGACTCGAACCTATGAGGAAACTAGATACTTACAGAGAAATGGAAGTGTTAGACAGAACCAAGGTATTGCATGGTCCTCGGACTCAAACATATGGGGAAACGAACCGCTCAGCTATATCTGGGTACTAGACAGAACCAAAGTATTGCATGGTCCTTGGACTCAAACCTATTGGGAAACTAGATGCTTACAGAGAAATAGAAGCGTTAGACAGAACCAAGGCATTGAATGGTCCTCGGACTCAAGCCTATGGGGAAACTAACCGCTCAGCTATATCTGGGTACTAGACAGAACCAAGGTATTGCATGGTCCTTGGACTCAAACCTATGGGGAAACTAGATACTTACAGAGAAATGGAAGCGTTAGACAGAACCAAGGCATTGCATGGTCCTCGGACTCAAGCCTATTGGGAAACTAACCGCTCAGCTATATCTGGGTACTAGACAGAACCAAGGCATTGCATGGTCCTCGGACTTAAACCTATGGGGAAACAAGATGCTTATAGAGAAATGGAAGCGTTAGACAGATCCAAGGCATTGCATGGTCCTCGGACTCAAGCCTATGGGGCAACTAACCACTCAGCTATATCTGGGTACTAGACAGAACCAGGGCATTGCATGGTCCTCGGACTCGAACCTATGAGGAAACTAGATACTTACATAGAAATGGAAGCGTTAGACAGAACAAAGGCATTGCACGGTCCTAAGAATCAAGCCTATGGGGAAACTAACCGCTCAGCTATATCTGGGTACTAGACAGAACCAAGGTATTGCATGGTCCTTGGACTCAAACCTATAGGGAAACTAGATACTTACAGAGAAATGGAAGCGTTAGACAGAACCAAGGCATTGCATGGTCCTCGGACTCAAGCCTTTGGGGAAACTAACCGCTCAGCTATAGCTGGGTACTAGACAGAACCAAGGTATTGCATGGTCCTCGGACTTAAACCTATGGGGAAACTAGATACTTACAGAGAAATGGAAGCGTTAGACAGATCCAAGGCATTGCATGGTCCACGGACTCAAACTTTGGGGAAACTAACCGCTCAGCTATACCTGGGTACTAGACAGAACCAAGGTATTGCATGGTCCATGGACTCAAACCTATGGGGAAACTAGATACTTACAGAAGAATGGAAGCGTTAGAGAGAACCAAGGCATTGCATGGTCCTCGGACTCAAGCCTATGGGGAAACTAACCGCTCAGCTATATCTGGGTACTAGACAGAACCACGGTATTGCATGGTCGTTGGACTCAAACCTATGAGGAAACTAGATACTTACAGAGAAATGGAAGTGTTAGACAGAACCAAGGTATTGCATGGTCCTCGGACTCAAACATATGGGGAAACGAACCGCTCAGCTATATCTGGGTACTAGACAGAACCAACGTATTGCATGGTCCTCGGACTCAAACCTATTGGGAAACTAGATGCTTACAGAGAAATAGAAGCGTTAGACAGAACCAAGGCATTGAATGGTCCTCGGACTCAAGCCTATGGGGAAACTAACCGTTCAGCTATATCTGGGTACTAGACAGAACCAAGGTATTGCATGGTCCTTGGACTCAAACCTATGGGGAAACTAGATACTTACAGAGAAATGGAAGCGTTAGACAGAACCAAGGCATTGCATGGTCCTCGGACTCAAGCCTATGGGGAAACTAACCGCTCAGCTATATCTGGGTACTAGACAGAACCAAGGTATTGCATGGTCCTCGGACTTAAACCTATGGGGAAACAAGATGCTTATAGAGAAATGGAAGCGTTAGACAGAACCAAGGCATTGCATGGTCCTCGGACTCAAGCCTATGGGGCAACTAACCGCTCAGCTATATCTGGGTACTAGACAGAACCAAGGTATTGCATGGTCCTCGGACTCGAACCTATGGGGAAACTAGATGCTTATAGAGAAATGGAAGCGTTAGACAGATCAAAAGCATTGCATGGTCCTCGGACTCAAACCTTTGGGGAAACTAACCGCTCAGCTATACCTGGGTACTAGACAGAACCAAGGTATTGCATGGTCTATGGACTCAAACCTATGGGGAAACTAGATACTTACAGAAGAATGGAAGCGTTAGACAGAACCAAGGCATTGCATGGTCCTCGGACTCAAGCCAATGGGGAAACTAACCGCTCAGCTATATCTGGGTGCTAGACAGAACCAAGGTATTGCATGGTCCTCGGACTCAAACCTCTGGGGAAACTAGATACTTACAGAGAAATGGAAGCGTTAGACAGATCCAAGGCATTGCATGGTCCACGGACTCAAACTTTGGGGAAACTAACCGCTCAGCTATATCTGGGTACTAGACAGAACCAAGGTATTGCATGGTCCTCGGACTCAAACCTATGGGGAACCTAGATACTTACAGAGAAATGGAAGCGTTAGACAGATCCAAGGCATTGCATGGTCCTCGGACTCAAACCTTTGGGGAAACTAACCGCTCAGCTATACCTGGGTACTAGACAGAAGCAAGGTATTGCATGGTCCACGGACTCAAACCTATGGGGAAACTAGATACTTACAGAAGAATGGAACGGATAGACAGAACCAAGGCATTGCATGGTCCTCGGACTCAAACCTATGGGGAAACGAACCGCTCAGCTATATCTGGGTACAAGACAGAACCAATGTATTGCATGGTCCTCGGACTCAACCCTATGGGGAAACTAAATGCTTACAGAGAAATAGAAGCGTTAGACAGAACCAAGGCATTGAATGGTCCTCGGACTCAAGCCTCTGGGGAAACTAACCACTCAGCTATATCTGGGTACTAGACAGAACCAAGGTATTGCATGGACCTTGGACTCAAAGCTATGGGGAAACTAGATACTTACAGAGAAATGGAAGCATTAGACAGAACCAAGGCATTGCATGGTCCTCGGACTCAAGCCTATGGGGAAACTAACCGCTCAGCTATATCTGGGTACTAGACAGAACCAAGGTATTGCATGGTCCTCGGACTCAAACCTATGGGGAAACTAGATGCTCACAGAGAAATAGAAGCGTTAGACAGAACCAAGGCATTGTATGGTCCTCAGACTCAAGCCCATGGGGAAACTAACCGCTCAGCTATATCTGGGTATTAGACAGAACCACGGTATTGCATGGTCCTTGGACTCGAACCTATGAGGAAACTAGATACTTACAGAGAAATGGAAGTGTTAGACAGAACCAAGGTATTGCATGGTCCTCGGACTCAAACATATGGGGAAACGAACCGCTCAGCTATATCTGGGTACTAGACAGAACCAAAGTATTGCATGGTCCTCGGACTTAAACCTATTGGGAAACTAGATGCTTACAGAGAAATAGAAGCGTTAGACAGAACCAAGGCATTGAACGGTCCTCGGACTCAAGCCTATGGGGAAACTAACCGCTCAGCTATATCTGGGTACTAGACAGAACCAAGGTATTGCATGGTCCTTGGACTCAAACCTATGGGGAAACTAGATACTTACAGAGAAATGGAAGCGTTAGACAGAACCAAGGCATTGCATGGTCCTCGGACTCAAGCCTATGGGGAAACTAACCGCTCAGCTATATCTGGGTACTAGACAGAACCAAGGCATTGCATGGTCCTCGGACTCAAGCCTATGGGGCAACTAACCGCTCAGCTATATCTGGGTACTAGATAGAACCAAGGTATTCCATGGTCCTCGGACTCGAACCTATGAGGAAACTAGATACTTACAAAGAAATGGAAGCGTTAGACAGATCCAAGGCATTGCATGGTCCTCGGACTCAAACCTTCGGGGAAACTAACCGATCAGCTATACCTGGGTACTAGACAGAAGCAAGGTATTGCATGGTCCACGGACTCAAACCTATGGGGAAACTAGATACTTACAGAAGAATGGAACCGTTAGACAGAACCAAGGCATTGCATGGTCCTCGGACTCAAACCTATGGGGAAACGAACCGCTCAGCTATATCTTGGTACTAGACAGAACCAAAGTATTGCATGGTCCTCGGACACAAACCTATGGGGAAACTAGATGCTTACAGAGAAATAGAAGCGTTAGACAGAACCAAGGCATTGAATGGTCCTCGGACTCAAGCCTCTGGGGAAACTAACCGCTCAGCTATATCTGGGTACTAGACAGAACCAAGGTATTGCATGGACCTTGGACTCAAACCTATAGGGAAACTAGATACTTACAGAGAAATGGAAGCGTTAGACAGAACCAAGGCATTGCATGGTCCTCGGACTCAAGCCTTTGGGGAAACTAACCGCTCAGCTATATCTGGGTACTAGACAGAACCAAGGTATTGCATGGTCCTCGGACTTAAACCTATGGGGAAACTAGATACTTACAGAGAAATGGAAGCGTTAGACAGATCCAAGGCATTGCATGGTCCACGGACTCAAACTTTGGGGAAACTAACCGCTCAGCTATACCTGGGTACTAGACAGAACCAAGGTATTGCATGGTCCATGGACACAAACCTATGGGGAAACTAGATACTTACAGAAGAATGGAAGCGTTAGAGAGAACCAAGGCATTGCATGGTCCTCGGACTCAAGCCTATGGGGAAACTAACCGCTCAGCTATATCTGGGTACCAGACAGAACCACGGTATTGCATGGTCCTTGGACTCAAACCTATGAGGAAACTAGATACTTACAGAGAAATGGAAGTGTTAGACAGAACCAAGGTATTGCATGGTCCTCGGACTCAAACATATAGGGAAACGAACCGCTCAGCTATATCTGGGTACTAGACAAAACCAACGTATTGCATGGTCCTCGGACTCAAACCTATTGGGAAACTAGATGCTTACAGAGAAATAGAAGCGTTAGACAGAACCAAGGCATTGAATGGTCCTCGAACTCAAACCTATGGGGAAACGAACCGCTCAGCTATATCTGGGTACTAGACAGAACCAAAGTATTGCATGGACCTTGGACTCAAACCTATGGGGAAACTAGATACTTACAGAGAAATGGAAGCGTTAGACAGAACCAAGGCATTGCATGGTCCTCGGACTCAAGCCTATGCGGAAACTAACCGCTCAGCTATATCTGGGTACTAGACAGAACCAAGGTATTGCATGGTCCTCGGACTTAAACCTATGGGGAAACAAGATGCTTATAGAGAAATGGAAGCGTTAGACAGAACCAAGGCATTGCATGGTCCTCGGACTCAAGCCTATGGGGCAACTAACCGCTCAGCTATATCTGGGTACTAGACAGAACCAAGGTATTGCATGGTCCTCGGACTCAAACCTATGGGGAAACTAGATACTTACAGAGAAATGGAAGCGTTAGACAGAACCAAGGCATTGCATGGTCCTCGGACTCAAGCCTATGCGGAAACTAACCGCTCAGCTATATCTGGGTACTAGACAGAACCAAGGTATTGCATGGTCCTCGGACTTAAACCTATGGGGAAACAAGATGCTTATAGAGAAATGGAAGCGTTAGACAGAACCAAGGCATTGCATGGTCCTCGGACTCAAGCCTATGGGGCAACTAACCGCTCAGCTATATCTGGGTACTAGACAGAACCAAGGTATTGCATGGTCCTCGGACTCAAACCTATGGGGAAACTAGATACTTACAGAGAAATGGAAGCGTTAGACAGAACCAAGGCATTGCATGGTCCTCGGACTCAAGCCTCTGGGGAAACTAACCGCTCAGCTATATCTGGGTACTAGACAGAACCAAGGTATTGCATGGACCTTGGACTCAAACCTATGGGGAAACTAGATGCTTACAGAGAAATAGAAGCGTTAGACAGAACCAAGGCATTGAATGGTCCTCGGACTCAAGCCTCTGGGGAAACTAACCGCTCAGCTATATCTGGGTACTAGACAGAACCAAGGTATTGCATGGACCTTGGACTCAAACCTATGGGGAAACTAGATACTTACAGAGAAATGGAAGCGTTAGACAGAACCAAGGCATTGCATGGTCCTCGGACTCAAGCCTATGCGGAAACTAACCGCTCAGCTATATCTGGGTACTAGACAGAACCAAGGTATTGCATGGTCCTCGGACTTAAACCTATGGGGAAACAAGATGCTTATAGAGAAATGGAAGCGTTAGACAGAACCAAGGCATTGCATGGTCCTCGGACTCAAGCCTATGGGGCAACTAACCGCTCAGCTATATCTGGGTACTAGACAGAACCAAGGTATTGCATGGTCCTCGGACTCAAACCTATGGGGAAACTAGATACTTACAGAGAAATGGAAGCGTTAGACAGAACCAAGGCATTGCATGGTCCTCGGACTCAAGCCTATGCGGAAACTAACCGCTCAGCTATATCTGGGTACTAGACAGAACCAAGGTATTGCATGGTCCTCGGACTTAAACCTATGGGGAAACAAGATGCTTATAGAGAAATGGAAGCGTTAGACAGAACCAAGGCATTGCATGGTCCTCGGACTCAAGCCTATGGGGCAACTAACCGCTCAGCTATATCTGGGTACTAGACAGAACCAAGGTATTGCATGGTCCTCGGACTCGAACCTATGGGGAAACTAGATGCTTATAGAGAAATGGAAGCGTTAGACAGATCAAAAGCATTGCATGGTCCTCGGACTCAAACCTTTGGGGAAACTAACCGCTCAGCTATACCTGGGTACTAGACAGAACCAAGGTATTGCATGGTCTATGGACTCAAACCTATGGGGAAACTAGATACTTACAGAAGAATGGAAGCGTTAGACAGAACCAAGGCATTGCATGGTCCTCGGACTCAAGCCAATGGGGAAACTAACCGCTCAGCTATATCTGGGTGCTAGACAGAACCAAGGTATTGCATGGTCCTCGGACTCAAACCTCTGGGGAAACTAGATACTTACAGAGAAATGGAAGCGTTAGACAGATCCAAGGCATTGCATGGTCCACGGACTCAAACTTTGGGGAAACTAACCGCTCAGCTATATCTGGATACTAGACAGAACCAAGGTATTGCATGGTCCTCGGACTCAAACCTATGGGGAACCTAGATACTTACAGAGAAATGGAAGCGTTAGACAGATCCAAGGCATTGCATGGTCCTCGGACTCAAACCTTTGGGGAAACTAACCGCTCAGCTATACCTGGGTACTAGACAGAAGCAAGGTATTGCATGGTCCACGGACTCAAACCTATGGGGAAACTAGATACTTACAGAAGAATGGAACGGATAGACAGAACCAAGGCATTGCATGGTCCTCGGACTCAAACCTTTGGGGAAACGAACCGCTCAGCTATATCTGGGTACAAGACAGAACCAATGTATTGCATGGTCCTCGGACTCAACCCTATGGGGAAACTAAATGCTTACAGAGAAATAGAAGCGTTAGACAGAACCAAGGCATTGAATGGTCCTCGGACTCAAGCCTCTGGGGAAACTAACCACTCAGCTATATCTGGGTACTAGACAGAACCAAGGTATTGCATGGACCTTGGACTCAAACCTATGGGGAAACTAGATACTTACAGAGAAATGGAAGCATTAGACAGAACCAAGGCATTGCATGGTCCTCGGACTCAAGCCTATGGGGAAACTAACCGCTCAGCTATATCTGGGTACTAGACAGAACCAAGGTATTGCATGGTCCTCGGACTCAAACCTATGGGGAAACTAGATGCTCACAGAGAAATAGAAGCGTTAGACAGAACCAAGGCATTGTATGGTCCTCAGACTCAAGCCCATGGGGAAACTAACCGCTCAGCTATATCTGGGTATTAGACAGAACCACGGTATTGCATGGTCCTTGGACTCGAACCTATGAGGAAACTAGATACTTACAGAGAAATGGAAGTGTTAGACAGAACCAAGGTATTGCATGGTCCTCGGACTCAAACATATGGGGAAACGAACCGCTCAGCTATATCTGGGTACTAGACAGAACCAAAGTATTGCATGGTCCTTGGACTCAAACCTATTGGGAAACTAGATGCTTACAGAGAAATAGAAGCGTTAGACAGAACCAAGGCATTGAATGGTCCTCGGACTCAAGCCTATGGGGAAACTAACCGCTCAGCTATATCTGGGTACTAGACAGAACCAAGGTATTGCATGGTCCTTGGACTCAAACCTATGGGGAAACTAGATACTTACAGAGAAATGGAAGCGTTAGACAGAACCAAGGCATTGCATGGTCCTCGGACTCAAGCCTATGGGGAAACTAACCGCTCAGCTATATCTGGGTACTAGACAGAACCAAGGCATTGCATGGTCCTCGGACTTAAACCTATGGGGAAACAAGATGCTTATAGAGAAATGGAAGCGTTAGACAGATCCAAGGCATTGCATGGTCCTCGGACTCAAGCCTATGGGGCAACTAACCACTCAGCTATATCTGGGTACTAGACAGAACCAGGGCATTGCATGGTCCTCGGACTCGAACCTATGAGGAAACTAGATACTTACATAGAAATGGAAGCGTTAGACAGAACAAAGGCATTGCACGGTCCTCGGAATCAAGCCTATGGGGAAACTAACCGCTCAGCTATATCTGGGTACTAGACAGAACCAAGGTATTGCATGGTCCTCGGACTCAAACCTCTGGGGAAACTAGATACTTACAGAGAAATGGAAGCGTTAGACAGATCCAAGGCATTGCATGGTCCTCGGACTCAAACCTTTGGGGAAACTAACCGCTCAGCTATACCTGGGTACTAGACAGAAGCAAGGTATTGCATGGTCCACGGACTCAAACCTATGGGGAAACTAGATACTTACAGAAGAATGGAACCGTTAGACAGAACGAAGGCATTGCATGGTCCTCGGACTCAAACCTATGGGGAAACGAACCGCTCAGCTATATCTGGGTACTGGACAGAACCAAAGTATTGCATGGTCCTCGGACTCAAACCTATGGGGAAACTAGATGCTTACAGAGAAATAGAAGCGTTAGACAGAACCAAGGCATTGAATGGTCCTCGGACTCAAGCCTCTGGGGAAACTAACCGCTCAGCTATATCTGGGTACTCGACAGAACCAAGGTATTGCGTGGACCTTGGACTCAAACCTATGGGGAAACTAAATACTTACAGAGAAATGGAAGCGTTAGACAGAACCAAGGCATTGCATGGTCCTCGGACTCAAGCCTTTGGGGAAACTAACCGCTCAGCTATATCTGGGTACTAGACAGAACCAAGGTATTGCATGGTCCTCGGACTTAAACCTATGGGGAAACTAGATACTTACAGAGAAATGGAAGCGTTAGACAGATCCAAGGCATTGCATGGTCCACGGACTCAAACTTTGGGGAAACTAACCGCTCAGCTATATCTGGGTACTAGCCAGAACCAAGGTATTGCATGGTCCTCGGACTCAAACCTATGGGGAAACTAGATACTTACAGAGAAATGGAAGCGTTAGACAGATCCAAGGCATTGCATGGTCCTCGGACTCAAACCTATGCGGAAACTAACCGCTCAGCTATATCTGGGTACTAGACAGAACCAAGGTATTGCATGGTCCACGGACTCAAACCTATGGGGAAACTAGATACTTACAGAAGAATGGAACCGTTAGACAGAACGAAGGCATTGCATGGTCCTCGGACTCAAACCTATGGGGAAACGAACCGCTCAGCTATATCTGGGTACTGGACAGAACCAAAGTATTGCATGGTCCTCGGACTCAAACCTATGGGGAAACTAGATGCTTACAGAGAAATAGAAGCGTTAGACAGAACCAAGGCATTGAATGGTCCTCGGACTCAAGCCTCTGGGGAAACTAACCGCTCAGCTATATCTGGGTACTCGACAGAACCAAGGTATTGCGTGGACCTTGGACTCAAACCTATGGGGAAACTAAATACTTACAGAGAAATGGAAGCGTTAGACAGAACCAAGGCATTGCATGGTCCTCGGACTCAAGCCTTTGGGGAAACTAACCGCTCAGCTATATCTGGGTACTAGACAGAACCAAGGTATTGCATGGTCCTCGGACTTAAACCTATGGGGAAACTAGATACTTACAGAGAAATGGAAGCGTTAGACAGATCCAAGGCATTGCATGGTCCACGGACTCAAACTTTGGGGAAACTAACCGCTCAGCTATATCTGGGTACTAGCCAGAACCAAGGTATTGCATGGTCCTCGGACTCAAACCTCTGGGGAAACTAGATACTTACAGAGAAATGGAAGCGTTAGACAGAACCAAGGCATTGCATGGTCCTCGGACTCAAGCCTATGCGGAAACTAACCGCTCAGCTATATCTGGGTACTAGACAGAACCAAGGTATTGCATGGTCCTCGGACTTAAACCTATGGGGAAACAAGATGCTTATAGAGAAATGGAAGCGTTAGACAGAACCAAGGCATTGCATGGTCCTCGGACTCAAGCCTATGGGGCAACTAACCGCTCAGCTATATCTGGGTACTAGACAGAACCAAGGTATTGCATGGTCCTCGGACTCGAACCTATGGGGAAACTAGATGCTTATAGAGAAATGGAAGCGTTAGACAGATCAAAAGCATTGCATGGTCCTCGGACTCAAACCTTTGGGGAAACTAACCGCTCAGCTATACCTGGGTACTAGACAGAACCAAGGTATTGCATGGTCTATGGACTCAAACCTATGGGGAAACTAGATACTTACAGAAGAATGGAAGCGTTAGACAGAACCAAGGCATTGCATGGTCCTCGGACTCAAGCCAATGGGGAAACTAACCGCTCAGCTATATCTGGGTGCTAGACAGAACCAAGGTATTGCATGGTCCTCGGACTCAAACCTCTGGGGAAACTAGATACTTACAGAGAAATGGAAGCGTTAGACAGATCCAAGGCATTGCATGGTCCACGGACTCAAACTTTGGGGAAACTAACCGCTCAGCTATATCTGGATACTAGACAGAACCAAGGTATTGCATGGTCCTCGGACTCAAACCTATGGGGAACCTAGATACTTACAGAGAAATGGAAGCGTTAGACAGATCCAAGGCATTGCATGGTCCTCGGACTCAAACCTTTGGGGAAACTAACCGCTCAGCTATACCTGGGTACTAGACAGAAGCAAGGTATTGCATGGTCCACGGACTCAAACCTATGGGGAAACTAGATACTTACAGAAGAATGGAACGGATAGACAGAACCAAGGCATTGCATGGTCCTCGGACTCAAACCTTTGGGGAAACGAACCGCTCAGCTATATCTGGGTACAAGACAGAACCAATGTATTGCATGGTCCTCGGACTCAACCCTATGGGGAAACTAAATGCTTACAGAGAAATAGAAGCGTTAGACAGAACCAAGGCATTGAATGGTCCTCGGACTCAAGCCTCTGGGGAAACTAACCACTCAGCTATATCTGGGTACTAGACAGAACCAAGGTATTGCATGGACCTTGGACTCAAACCTATGGGGAAACTAGATACTTACAGAGAAATGGAAGCATTAGACAGAACCAAGGCATTGCATGGTCCTCGGACTCAAGCCTATGGGGAAACTAACCGCTCAGCTATATCTGGGTACTAGACAGAACCAAGGTATTGCATGGTCCTCGGACTCAAACCTATGGGGAAACTAGATGCTCACAGAGAAATAGAAGCGTTAGACAGAACCAAGGCATTGTATGGTCCTCAGACTCAAGCCCATGGGGAAACTAACCGCTCAGCTATATCTGGGTATTAGACAGAACCACGGTATTGCATGGTCCTTGGACTCGAACCTATGAGGAAACTAGATACTTACAGAGAAATGGAAGTGTTAGACAGAACCAAGGTATTGCATGGTCCTCGGACTCAAACATATGGGGAAACGAACCGCTCAGCTATATCTGGGTACTAGACAGAACCAAAGTATTGCATGGTCCTTGGACTCAAACCTATTGGGAAACTAGATGCTTACAGAGAAATAGAAGCGTTAGACAGAACCAAGGCATTGAATGGTCCTCGGACTCAAGCCTATGGGGAAACTAACCGCTCAGCTATATCTGGGTACTAGACAGAACCAAGGTATTGCATGGTCCTTGGACTCAAACCTATGGGGAAACTAGATACTTACAGAGAAATGGAAGCGTTAGACAGAACCAAGGCATTGCATGGTCCTCGGACTCAAGCCTATGGGGAAACTAACCGCTCAGCTATATCTGGGTACTAGACAGAACCAAGGCATTGCATGGTCCTCGGACTTAAACCTATGGGGAAACAAGATGCTTATAGAGAAATGGAAGCGTTAGACAGATCCAAGGCATTGCATGGTCCTCGGACTCAAGCCTATGGGGCAACTAACCACTCAGCTATATCTGGGTACTAGACAGAACCAGGGCATTGCATGGTCCTCGGACTCGAACCTATGAGGAAACTAGATACTTACATAGAAATGGAAGCGTTAGACAGAACAAAGGCATTGCACGGTCCTCGGAATCAAGCCTATGGGGAAACTAACCGCTCAGCTATATCTGGGTACTAGACAGAACCAAGGTATTGCATGGTCCTCGGACTCAAACCTCTGGGGAAACTAGATACTTACAGAGAAATGGAAGCGTTAGACAGATCCAAGGCATTGCATGGTCCTCGGACTCAAACCTTTGGGGAAACTAACCGCTCAGCTATACCTGGGTACTAGACAGAAGCAAGGTATTGCATGGTCCACGGACTCAAACCTATGGGGAAACTAGATACTTACAGAAGAATGGAACCGTTAGACAGAACGAAGGCATTGCATGGTCCTCGGACTCAAACCTATGGGGAAACGAACCGCTCAGCTATATCTGGGTACTGGACAGAACCAAAGTATTGCATGGTCCTCGGACTCAAACCTATGGGGAAACTAGATGCTTACAGAGAAATAGAAGCGTTAGACAGAACCAAGGCATTGAATGGTCCTCGGACTCAAGCCTCTGGGGAAACTAACCGCTCAGCTATATCTGGGTACTCGACAGAACCAAGGTATTGCGTGGACCTTGGACTCAAACCTATGGGGAAACTAAATACTTACAGAGAAATGGAAGCGTTAGACAGAACCAAGGCATTGCATGGTCCTCGGACTCAAGCCTTTGGGGAAACTAACCGCTCAGCTATATCTGGGTACTAGACAGAACCAAGGTATTGCATGGTCCTCGGACTTAAACCTATGGGGAAACTAGATACTTACAGAGAAATGGAAGCGTTAGACAGATCCAAGGCATTGCATGGTCCACGGACTCAAACTTTGGGGAAACTAACCGCTCAGCTATATCTGGGTACTAGCCAGAACCAAGGTATTGCATGGTCCTCGGACTCAAACCTCTGGGGAAACTAGATACTTACAGAGAAATGGAAGCGTTAGACAGAACCAAGGCATTGCATGGTCCTCGGACTCAAGCCTATGCGGAAACTAACCGCTCAGCTATATCTGGGTACTAGACAGAACCAAGGTATTGCATGGTCCTCGGACTTAAACCTATGGGGAAACAAGATGCTTATAGAGAAATGGAAGCGTTAGACAGAACCAAGGCATTGCATGGTCCTCGGACTCAAGCCTATGGGGCAACTAACCGCTCAGCTATATCTGGGTACTAGACAGAACCAAGGTATTGCATGGTCCTCGGACTCGAACCTATGGGGAAACTAGATGCTTATAGAGAAATGGAAGCGTTAGACAGATCAAAAGCATTGCATGGTCCTCGGACTCAAACCTTTGGGGAAACTAACCGCTCAGCTATACCTGGGTACTAGACAGAACCAAGGTATTGCATGGTCTATGGACTCAAACCTATGGGGAAACTAGATACTTACAGAAGAATGGAAGCGTTAGACAGAACCAAGGCATTGCATGGTCCTCGGACTCAAGCCAATGGGGAAACTAACCGCTCAGCTATATCTGGGTGCTAGACAGAACCAAGGTATTGCATGGTCCTCGGACTCAAACCTCTGGGGAAACTAGATACTTACAGAGAAATGGAAGCGTTAGACAGATCCAAGGCATTGCATGGTCCACGGACTCAAACTTTGGGGAAACTAACCGCTCAGCTATATCTGGATACTAGACAGAACCAAGGTATTGCATGGTCCTCGGACTCAAACCTATGGGGAACCTAGATACTTACAGAGAAATGGAAGCGTTAGACAGATCCAAGGCATTGCATGGTCCTCGGACTCAAACCTTTGGGGAAACTAACCGCTCAGCTATACCTGGGTACTAGACAGAAGCAAGGTATTGCATGGTCCACGGACTCAAACCTATGGGGAAACTAGATACTTACAGAAGAATGGAACGGATAGACAGAACCAAGGCATTGCATGGTCCTCGGACTCAAACCTTTGGGGAAACGAACCGCTCAGCTATATCTGGGTACAAGACAGAACCAATGTATTGCATGGTCCTCGGACTCAACCCTATGGGGAAACTAAATGCTTACAGAGAAATAGAAGCGTTAGACAGAACCAAGGCATTGAATGGTCCTCGGACTCAAGCCTCTGGGGAAACTAACCACTCAGCTATATCTGGGTACTAGACAGAACCAAGGTATTGCATGGACCTTGGACTCAAACCTATGGGGAAACTAGATACTTACAGAGAAATGGAAGCATTAGACAGAACCAAGGCATTGCATGGTCCTCGGACTCAAGCCTATGGGGAAACTAACCGCTCAGCTATATCTGGGTACTAGACAGAACCAAGGTATTGCATGGTCCTCGGACTCAAACCTATGGGGAAACTAGATGCTCACAGAGAAATAGAAGCGTTAGACAGAACCAAGGCATTGTATGGTCCTCAGACTCAAGCCCATGGGGAAACTAACCGCTCAGCTATATCTGGGTATTAGACAGAACCACGGTATTGCATGGTCCTTGGACTCGAACCTATGAGGAAACTAGATACTTACAGAGAAATGGAAGTGTTAGACAGAACCAAGGTATTGCATGGTCCTCGGACTCAAACATATGGGGAAACGAACCGCTCAGCTATATCTGGGTACTAGACAGAACCAAAGTATTGCATGGTCCTTGGACTCAAACCTATTGGGAAACTAGATGCTTACAGAGAAATAGAAGCGTTAGACAGAACCAAGGCATTGAATGGTCCTCGGACTCAAGCCTATGGGGAAACTAACCGCTCAGCTATATCTGGGTACTAGACAGAACCAAGGTATTGCATGGTCCTTGGACTCAAACCTATGGGGAAACTAGATACTTACAGAGAAATGGAAGCGTTAGACAGAACCAAGGCATTGCATGGTCCTCGGACTCAAGCCTATGGGGAAACTAACCGCTCAGCTATATCTGGGTACTAGACAGAACCAAGGCATTGCATGGTCCTCGGACTTAAACCTATGGGGAAACAAGATGCTTATAGAGAAATGGAAGCGTTAGACAGATCCAAGGCATTGCATGGTCCTCGGACTCAAGCCTATGGGGCAACTAACCACTCAGCTATATCTGGGTACTAGACAGAACCAGGGCATTGCATGGTCCTCGGACTCGAACCTATGAGGAAACTAGATACTTACATAGAAATGGAAGCGTTAGACAGAACAAAGGCATTGCACGGTCCTCGGAATCAAGCCTATGGGGAAACTAACCGCTCAGCTATATCTGGGTACTAGACAGAACCAAGGTATTGCATGGTCCTCGGACTCAAACCTCTGGGGAAACTAGATACTTACAGAGAAATGGAAGCGTTAGACAGATCCAAGGCATTGCATGGTCCTCGGACTCAAACCTTTGGGGAAACTAACCGCTCAGCTATACCTGGGTACTAGACAGAAGCAAGGTATTGCATGGTCCACGGACTCAAACCTATGGGGAAACTAGATACTTACAGAAGAATGGAACCGTTAGACAGAACGAAGGCATTGCATGGTCCTCGGACTCAAACCTATGGGGAAACGAACCGCTCAGCTATATCTGGGTACTGGACAGAACCAAAGTATTGCATGGTCCTCGGACTCAAACCTATGGGGAAACTAGATGCTTACAGAGAAATAGAAGCGTTAGACAGAACCAAGGCATTGAATGGTCCTCGGACTCAAGCCTCTGGGGAAACTAACCGCTCAGCTATATCTGGGTACTCGACAGAACCAAGGTATTGCGTGGACCTTGGACTCAAACCTATGGGGAAACTAAATACTTACAGAGAAATGGAAGCGTTAGACAGAACCAAGGCATTGCATGGTCCTCGGACTCAAGCCTTTGGGGAAACTAACCGCTCAGCTATATCTGGGTACTAGACAGAACCAAGGTATTGCATGGTCCTCGGACTTAAACCTATGGGGAAACTAGATACTTACAGAGAAATGGAAGCGTTAGACAGATCCAAGGCATTGCATGGTCCACGGACTCAAACTTTGGGGAAACTAACCGCTCAGCTATATCTGGGTACTAGCCAGAACCAAGGTATTGCATGGTCCTCGGACTCAAACCTATGGGGAAACTAGATACTTACAGAGAAATGGAAGCGTTAGACAGATCCAAGGCATTGCATGGTCCTCGGACTCAAACCTTTGGGGAAACTAACCGCTCCGCTATACCTGGGTACTAGACAGAACCAAGGTATTGCATGGTCCATGGACCCAAACCTATGGGGAAACTAGATACTTACAGAAGAATGGAAGCGTTAGAGAGAACCAAGGCATTGCATGGTCCTCGGACTCAAGCCTATGGGGAAACTAACCGCTCAGCTATATCTGGGTACTAGACAGAACCACGGTATTGCATGGTCCTTGGACTCGAACCTATGAGGAAACTAGATACTTACAGAGAAATGGAAGTGTTAGACAGAACCAAGGCATTGCATGGTCCTCGGACTCAAACCTTTGGGGAAACTAACCGCTCCGCTATACCTGGGTACTAGACAGAACCAAGGTATTGCATGGTCCATGGACCCAAACCTATGGGGAAACTAGATACTTACAGAAGAATGGAAGCGTTAGAGAGAACCAAGGCATTGCATGGTGCTCGGACTCAAGCCTATGGGGAAACTAACCGCTCAGCTATATCTGGGTACTAGACAGAACCACGGTATTGCATGGTCCTTGGACTCGAACCTATGAGGAAACTAGATACTTACAGAGAAATGGAAGTGTTAGACAGAACCAAGGTATTGCATGGTCCTCGGACTAAAACATATGGGGAAACGAACCGCTCAGCTATATCTGGGTACTAGACAGAACCAAAGTATTGCATGGTCCTCGGACTCAAACCTATTGGGAAACTAGATGCTTACAGAGAAATAGAAGCGTTAGACAGAACCAAGGCATTGAATGGTCCTCGGACTCAAGCCTATGGGGAAACTAACGTTCAGCTATGTCTGGGTACTAGACAGAACCAAGGTATTGCATGGTCCTTGGACTCAAACCTATGGGGAAACTAGATACTTACAGAGAAATGGAAGCGTTAGATAGAACCAAGGCATTGCATGGTCCTCGGACTCAAGCTTATGGGGAAACAAACCGCTCAGCTATATCTGGGTACTAGACAGAACCAAGGTATTGCATGGTCCTCGGACTTAAACCTAAGGGGAAACAAGATGCTTATAGAGAAATGGAAGCGTTAGACAGAACCAAGGCATTGCATGGTCCTCGGACTCAAGCTTATGGGGCAACTAACCGCTCAGCTATATCTGGGTACTAGACAGAACCAAGGTATTGCATGGTCCTCGGACTCAAACCTATGGGGAAACTAGATACTTACAGAGAAATGGAAGCGTTAGACAGATCCAAGGCATTGCATGGTCCTCGGACTCAAACCTTTGGGGAAACTAACCGCTCAGCTATACCTGGGTACTAGACAGAACCAAGGTTTTGCGTGGTCCACGGACTCAAACCTATGGGGAAACTAGATACTTACAGAAGAAAGGAACGGTTAGACAGAACCAAGGCATTGCATGGTCCTTGGACTCGAACCTATGAGGAAACTAGATACTTACAGAGAAATGGAAGTGTTAGACAGAACCAAGGTATTGCATGGTCCTCGGACTCAAACATATGGGGAAACGAACCGCTCAGCTATATCTGGGTACTAGACAGAACCAAAGTATTGCATGGTCCTCGGACTCAAACCTATTGGGAAACTAGATGCTTACAGAGAAATAGAAGCGTTAGACAGAACCAAGGCATTGAATGGTCCTCGGACTCAAGCCTATGGGGAAACTAACGTTCAGCTATATCTGGGTACTAGACAGAACCAAGGTATTGCATGGTCCTTGGACTCAAACCTATGGGGAAACTAGATACTTACAGAGAAATGGAAGCGTTAGATAGAACCAAGGCATTGCATGGTCCTCGGACTCAAGCTTATGGGGAAACTAACCGCTCAGCTATATCTGGGTACTAGACAGAACCAAGGTATTGCATGGTCCTCAGACTTAAACCTATGGGGAAACAAGATGCCCATAGAGAAATGGAAGCGTTAGACAGAACCAAGGCATTGCATGGTCCTCGGACTCAAGCCTATGGGGCAACTAACCGCTCAGCTATATCTGGGTACTAGACAGAACCAAGGTATTGCATGGTCCTCGGACTCGAACCTATGAGGAAACTAGATACTTACGGAGAAATGGAAGCGTTAGACAGAACCAAGGCATTGCATGGTCCTCGGAATCAAGCCAATGGGGAAACTAACCGCTCAGCTATATCTGGGTACTAGACAGAACCAAGGTATTGCATGGTCCTCGGACTCAAACCTCTGGGGAAACTAGATACTTACAGAGAAATGGAAGCGTTAGACAGATCCAAGGCATTGCATGGTCCTCGGACTCAAACCCCTGGGGAAACTAACCGCTCAGCTATACCTGGGTACTAGACAGAACCAAGGTATTGCATGGTCCACGAACTCAAACCTATGGGGAAACTAGATACTTACAGAAGAATGGAAGCGTTAGACAGAACTAAGGCATTGCATGGTCCTCGGACCCAAGCCTATAGGGAAACTAACCGCTCAGCTATATCTGGGTACTAGATAGAACCAAGGTATTGCATGGTCCTCAGACTCAAACCTATGGGGAAACTCGATACAGACAGAGAAATGGAAGCGTTAGACAAAACCAAGGCATTGCATGGTCCTCAAACACAAGCCCATGGAGAAACTAACCGCTCAGCTATATCGGGTACTAGACAGAACCAAGGTATTGCATGGTCTTCGGACACAAACCTGTGGGGAAACTAGATACTTACAGAGAAATAGAAGCGTTAGGCAGAACCAAGGCATTGCATGGTCCTCAGACTCAAGCCTATGGGGAAACTAACCGCTCAGCTATATCTGGGTACTAGACAGAACCAAGGTATTGCTTGGTCCTTAGACTCAAACCTATGGGGAAACTAGATACTTACAGAGAAATGGAAGCGTTAGACAGAACCAAGGCATTGCATGGTCCTCGGACTCAAGCCTATAGGGAAACTAACCGCTCAGCTATATCTGGGTACTAGACAGAACCAAGGTATTGCATGGTCCTCGGACTTAAACCTATGGGGAAACTAGATACTTACAGAGAAATGGAAGCGTTAGACAGATCCAAGGCATTGCGTGGTCCTCGGACTCAAACTTTGGGGAAACTAACCGCTCAGCTATATCTGGGTACTAGCCAGAACCAAGGTATTGCATGGTCCTCGGACTCAAACCTATGGGGAAACTAGATACTTATAGAGAAATGGAAGCGTTAGACAGATCAAAAGCATTGCATGGTCCTCGGACTCAAACCTTTGGGGAAACTAACCGCTCAGCTATACCTGGGAACTAGACAGAACCAAGGTATTGCATGGTCCTCGGACTCAAACCTCTGGGGAAACTAGATACTTACAGAGAAATGGAAGCGTTAGACAGATCCAAGGCATTGCATGGTCCTCGGACTCAAACCTCTGGGGAAACTAACCGCTCAGCTATACCTGGGTACTAGACAGAACCAAGGTATTGCATGGTCCACGGACTCAAACCTATGGGGAAACTAACCGCTCAGCTATATCTGGGTACTAGACAGAACCACGGTATTGCATGGTCCTTGGACTCGAACCTATGAGGAAACTAGATACTTACAGAGAAATGGAAGTGTTAGACAGAACCAAGGTATTGCATGGTCCTCGGACTCAAACATATGGGGAAACGAACCGCTCAGCTATATCTGGGTACTAGACAGAACCAAAGTATTGCATGGTCCTCGGAATCAAACCTATTGGGAAACTAGATGCTTACAGAGAAATAGAAGCGTTAGACAGAACCAAGGCATTGAATGGTCCTCGGACTCAAGCCTATGGGGAAACTAACCGCTCAGCTATATCTGGGTACTAGACAGAACCAAGGTATTGCATTGTCCTTGGACTCAAACCTATGGGGAAACTAGATACTTACAGAGAAATGGAAGCGTTAGACAGAACCAAGGCATTGCATGGTCCTCGGACTCAAGCCTATGGGGAAACTAACCACTCAGCTATATCTGGGTACTAGACAGAACCAAGGCATTGCATGGTCCTCGGACTCAAGCCTATGGGGCAACTAACCGCTCAGCTATATCTGGGTACTAGATAGAACCAAGGTATTCCATGGTCCTCGGACTCGAACCTATGAGGAAACTAGATACTTACAAAGAAATGGAAGCGTTAGACAGAACCAAGGCATTGCATGGTCCTCGGAATCAAGCCTATGGGGAAACTAACCGCTCAGCTATATCTGGGTACTAGATAGAACCAAGGTATTGCATGGTCCTCGGACTCAAACCTATGGGGAAACTAGATACTTAGAGAGAAATGGAAGCGTTAGACAGATCCAAGGCATTGGATGGTCCTCGGACTCAAACCTTTGGGGAAACTAACCGATCAGCTATACCTGGGTACTAGACAGAACCAAGGTATTGCATGGTCCACGGACTCAAACCTATGGGGAAACTAGATACTTACAGAAGAATGGAACCGTTAGAAAGAACCAAGGCATTGCATGGTCCTCGGACTCAAACCTATGGGGAAACGAACCGCTCAGCTATATCTTGGTACTAGACAGAACCAAAGTATTGCATCGTCCTCGGACTCAAACCTATGGGGAAACTAGATGCTTACAGAGAAATAGAAGCGTTAGACAGAACCAAGGCATTGAATGGTCCTCGGACTCAAGCCTCTGGGGAAACTAACCGCTCAGCTATATCTGGGTACTAGACAGAACCAAGGTATTGCATGTACGTTGGACTCAAACCTATGGGGAAACTAGATACTTACAGGGAAATGGAAGCGTTAGACAGAACCAAGGCATTGCGTGGTCCTCGGACTCAAGCCTATGGGGAAACTAACCGCTCAGCTATATCTGGGTACTAGACAGAACCAATGTATTGCATGGTCCTCGGACTTAAACCTATGGGGAAACTAGATACTTACATAGAAATGGAAGCGTTAGACAGATCCAAGGCATTGCAAGGTCCTCGGACTCAAACTTTGGGGAAACTAACCGCTCAGCTATATCTGGGTACTATCCAGAACCAAGGTATTGCATGGTACTCGGACTCAAACCTATGGGGAAACTAGATACTTACAGAGAAATGGAAGTGTTAGACAGATCAAAGGCATTGCATGGTCCTCAGACTCAAACCTTTGGGGAAACTAACCGCTCAGCTATACCTGGGTACTAGACAGAACCAAGGTATTGCATGGTCCATGGACTCAAACCTACGGGGAAACTAGATACTTACAGAAGAATGGAAGCGTTAGACAGAACTAAGGCATTGCATGGTCCTCGGACTCAAGCCTATAGGGAAACTAACCGCTCAGCTATATCTGGGTACTAGATAGAACCAAGGTATTGCATGGTCCTCAGACTCAAACCTATGGGGAAACTCGATACAGACAGAGAAATGGAAGCGTTAGACAAAACCAAGGCATTGCATGGTCCTCAAACACAAGCCCATGGAGAAACTAACCGCTCAGCTATATCGGGTACTAGACAGAACCAAGGTATTGCATGGTCTTCGGACACAAACCTGTGGGGAAACTAGATACTTACAGAGAAATAGAAGCGTTAGGCTGAACCAAGGCATTGCATGGTCCTCAGACTCAAGCCTATGGGGAAACTAACTGCTCAGCTATATCTGGGTACTAGAAAGAACCAAGGTATTGCATGGTCCTTAGACTCAAACCTATGGGGAAACTAGATACTTGCAGAGAAATGGAAGCGTTAGACAGAACCAAGGCATTGCATGATCCTCGGACTCAAGCCTGTGGGGAAACTAACCGCTCAGCTATATCTGGGTACTAGACAGAACCAAGCTAATGCATGGTCCTCGGACTTAAACCTATGGGGAAACTAGATACTTACAGAGAAATAGAAGCGTTAGACAGATCCAAGGCATTGCATGGTCCTCGGACTCAAACATTTGGGGAAACTAACCGCTCAGCTATATCTGATACTAGACAGAACCAAGGTATTGCATGGTCCTCGGACTCAAACCTATGGGGAAACTAGATACTTACAGAGAAATGGAAGCGTTAGACAGATCCAAGGCATTGCATGGTCCTCGGACTCAAACCTTTGGGGAAACTAACCGCTCAGCTATACCTGGGTACTAGACAGAACCAAGGTATTGCATGGTCCACGGACTCAAACCTATGGGGAAACTAGATATTTACAGAAGAATGGAAGCGTTAGATAGAACCAAGGCATTGCATGGTCCTCGGACTCAAGCCTATGGGGAAACTAACCGCTCAGCTATATCTAGGTACTAGACAGAACCAAGGTATTGCATGGTCCTCGGAGTCAAACCTCTGGGGAAACTAGACACTTACAGAGAAATGAAAGCGTTAGACAAAACCAAGGCAGTGCATGGTCCTCAAACTCAAGCCCATGGAGAAACTAACCGCTCAGCTATATCGGGTACTAGACAGAACCGAGGTATTGCATGGTCTTCGGACACAAACCTGTGGGGAAACTAGATACTTACAGAGAAATAGAAGCGTTAGGCAGAACCAAGGCATTGCATGGTACTCAGACTCAAGCCTATGAGGAAACTAACCGCTCAGCTATATCTGGGTACTAAACAGAACCAAGGTACTACATGGTCCTCGGACTCAAGCCTATGGGGAAACTAACCACTCAGCTATATCTAGGTACTAGACAGAACCAAGGTATTGCATGGTCCTCGGACTCAAACCTATGGGGAAACTAGATGCTTATAGAGAAATAGAAGCGTTAGGCAGAATCAAGGCATTGCATGGTCCTCGGACTCAAGCCTATGGGGAAACTAACTGCTCAACTATATTTGGGTACTAGACAAAACCAAGGTATTGCATGGTCCTCGGACACGAACCTATGGGGAAACTAGATACTTACAGAGAAATGGAAGCGTTAGACAGAACCTAGGCATTGTATGGTCCGCAGACTCAAGCCTATGGGGAAACTAACTGCTCAGCTATATCTGGGTATTAGACAGAACCAAGGTATTGCATGGTCGTCGAACTCAAACCTATGGGAAACTAGATGCTTACAGAGAAATATAAGCGTTAGACAGAACTAAGGCATTGCATGGTCCTCGGACCCAAACCTATGGGGAAACTAGATACTTACAGAGAAATGGAAGCGTTAGACAGATCCAAGGCATTGCATGGTCCTCGGACTCAAGCCTATGGGGAAACTAACTGCTCAACTATATTTGGGTACAAGACAAAACCAAGGTATTGCATGGTCCTCGGACACGAACCTGTGGAGAAACTAGATACTTACAGAGAAATGGAAGCGTTAGACAGATCCAAGGCATTGCATGGTCCTCGGACTCAAACCTATGGGGAAACTAACCGCTCAGCTATACCTGGGTACTAGACAGAACCAAGGTATTGCATGGTCCACGGACTCAAACCTATGGGGAAACTAGATACTTACAGAAGAATGGAAGCGTTAGACAGAACCAAGGCATTGCATGGTCCTCGGACTCAAACCTATGGGGAAACTAACCGCTCAGCTATACCTGGGTACTAGACAGAAGCAAGGTATTGCATGGTCCACGGACTCAAACCTATGGGGAAACTAGATACTTACAGAAGAATGGAAGCGTTAGACAGAACCAAGGCATTGCATGGTCCTCGGACTTAAGCCTATGGGGAAACTAACCGCTCAACTATATCTGGGTACTAGACAGAACCAAGGTATTGCATGGTCCTCAGCCTCAAACCTATGGGGAAACTCGATACTTACAGTGAAACGGAAGCGTTAGACAGATCCAAGGCATTGCATGGTCCTCGGACTCAAACTTATGGGGAAACTAACCGCTCAGCTATACCTGGGTACTAGACAGAACCAAGCTATTGCATGGTCCACGGACTCAAACCTATGGGGAAACTAACCGCTCAGCTATACCTGGGTACTAGACAGAACCAAGGTATTGCATGGTCCACGGACTCAAACCTATGGGGAAACTAGATACTTACAGAAGAATGGAAGCGTTAGACAGAACCAAGGCATTGCATGGTCCTCGGACTCAAGCCTATGGGGAAACTAACCGCTCAACTATATCTGGGTACTAGACAGAACCAAGGTATTGCATGGTCCTCAACCTCAAACCTATGGGGAAACTCGATACTTACAGAGAAACGGAAGCGTTAGACAAAACCAAGGCATTGCATGGTCCTCAAACTCAAGCCCATGGAGAAACTAACCGCTCAGCTATATCGGGTACTAGACAGAACCAAGGTATTGCATGGTCTTCGGACACAAACCTGTGGGGAAACTAGATACTTACAGAGAAATAGAAGCGTTAGGAAGAACCAAGGCATTGCATGGTCCTCAGACTCAAGCCTATGGGGAAACTAACCGCTCAGCTATATCTGGGTACTAGACAGAACCAAGGTATTACATGGTCCTCGGACTCAAGCCTATGGGGAAACTAACCACTCAGCTATATCTAGGTACTAGACAGAACCAAGGTATTGCATGGTCCTCGGACTCAAACCTATGGGGAAACTAGATGCTTATAGAGAAATAGAAGCGTTAGGCAGAACCAAGGCATTGCATGGTCCTTGGACTCAAGCCTATGGGGAAACTAACTGCTCAACTATATTTGGGTACTAGACAAAACCAAGGTATTGCATGGTCCTCGGACACGAACCTATGGGGAAACTAGATACTTAAAGAGAAATGGAAGCGTTAGACAGAACCAAGGCATTGTATGGTCCTCAGACTCAAGCCTATGGGGAAACTAACCGCTCAGCTATATCTGGGTATTAGACAGAACCAAGGTATTGCATGGTCGTCGAACTCAAACCTATGGGAAACTAGATGCTTACAGAGAAATAGAAGCGTTAGACAGAACTAAGGCCTTGCATGGTCCTCGGACTCAAACCTATGGGGAAACTAGATACTTACAGAGAAATGGAAGCGTTAGACAGATCCAAGGCATTGCATGGTCCTCGGACTCAAGCCTATGGGGAAACTAACTGCTCAACTATATTTGGGTACTAGACAAAACCAAGGTATTGCATGGTCCTCGGACACGAACCTATAGGGAAACTAGATACTTACAGAGAAATGGAAGCGTTAGATAGAACCAAGGCATTGTATGGTCCTCAGACTCAAGCCTATGGGGAAACTAACCGCTCAGCTATATCTGGGTACTAGACAGAACCAAGGTATTGCATGGTCGTCGAACTCAAACCTATGGGAAACTAGATGCTTACAGAGAAATAGAAGCGTTAGACAGAACTAAGGCATTGCATGGTCCTCGGACTCAAACCTATGGGGAAACTAGATACTTACAGAGAAATGGAAGCGTTAGACAGATCCAAGGAATTGCATTGTCCTCGGACTCAAGCCTATGGGGAAACTAACCGCTCAGCTATATCTGGGTACTAGACAGAACCAAGGTATTGCATGGTCCTCGGACTCAAACCTCTATGGAAACTAGATACTTACAGAGAAATGGAAGCGTTAGACAGATCCAAGGCATTGCATGGTCCTCGGACTCAAACCTATGGGGAAACTAGATACTTACAGAGAAATGGAAGCGTTAGACAGATCCAAGGCATTGCATGGTCCTCGGACTCAAGCCTATGGGGAAACTAACCGCTCAGCTATATCTGGGTACTAGACAGAAGCAAGGTATTGCATGGTCCACGGACTCAAACCTATGGGGAAACTAGATACTTACAGAAGAGTGGAAGCGTTAGACAGAACCAAGGCATTGCATGGTCCTCGGACTCAAGCCTATGGGGAAACTAACCGCTCTGCTATATCTGGGTACGGGACAGAACCAAGGTATTGCATGGTTGTCGGACTCAAACCTATGGGAAACTAGATGCTTACAGAGAAATGGAAGCGTTAGACCGAACCAAGGCATTGCATGGTCCTCGGACTCAAGCCTATGGGGAAACTAACCGCTCAGCTATATCTGGGTACTAGACAGAACCAAGGTATTGCATGGTCCTCGGACTAAAACCTATGGGGAAACTAGATGCTTACAGAGAAATGGAAGCGTTAGATAGAATCAAGGCATTGCATGGTCCTCGAACTCAAGCCTTTGGGGAAACTAATCGCTCAGTTATATCTGGGTACTAGACAGAACTAAGGTATTGCATGGTCCTCGGACTCAAACCTATGGGGAAACTAGATGCTTCCAGAGAAATGGAAGCGTTAGACAGAATCAAGGCATTGCATGGTCCTCGAACTCAAGCCTATGGGGAAACTAACCGCTCAGCTATATCTGGGTACTATACAGAACCAAGGTATTGCATGGTCCTTGGACTCGAACCTATGGGGAAACTAGATACTTACAGAGAAATGGAAGCGTTAGACAAAACCAAGGCATTGCATGGTCTTCGGACTCAAGCCTATGAGGAAACTAACCGCTCAGCTATATCTAGGTACTAGACAGAACCAAGGTATTGCATGGTCCTCGGACTCGAACCTATGGGGAAACTAGATACTTACTGAGAAATGGAAGCGTTAGACAGAACCAAGGCATTGCATGGTCCTCAGACTCAAGCCTATGGGGAAACTAACCGCTCAGCCATATCTGGGTACTAGACAGAACCAAGGTATTGCATGTTCCTCGGACTCAAACCTATGGGGAAACCAGATGCTTACAGAGAAATAGAAGCGTTAGACAGAACCAACGCATTGCATGGTCCTCGAACTCAAGCCTATGGGGAAACTAATCTCTCAGCTATATCTGGGTACTCGACAGAACCAAGTTATTTCAAGGTCCTCGGACTCAAACCTATGGGGAAACTAGATACTTACAGAGAAATGGAAGCGTTAAATAGAACCAAGGCATTGCATGGTCCTCGAACTCGAGCCTGTGGGGAAACTAACCGCTCAGCTATATCTGGGTACTAGACAGAACTAAGGTATTGCATGGTCCTTGGACTCAAACCTATGGGGAAACTAGATGCTTACAGAGAAATGGAAGTGTTGGACAGAACTAAGGCGTTACATGGTCCTCGGACTCAAGCCTTTGGGGAAACTAACTGCTCATCTATATCTGGGTACTGGGCAGAACCAAGGTATTGCCTGGTCCTCGGACTCGAACCTCTAGGGAAACTAGATACTTACAGAGAAATGGAAGCGTTAGACAGAACCAAGGCATTGCATGGTCCTCGGACTCAAGCCTATGGGAAAACGAACTGCTCAGCTATATCTGGATACTAGACAGAACCAAGGTATTGCATGGTCCTCGGACTCAAACCTATGCGGAAACTAGATTCTTACAAAGAAATTGAAGCGTTAGACAGAACCGAGGCATTGCATGGTCCTCGTACTCAAACCTATGGGGAAACTAACCGCTTAGCTATACCTGGGTACTAGACAGAACCAATGTATTGCATGGTCCTCGGACTCAAACCTATGGAGAAACTAGATACTTACAGAAGAATGGAAGCGTTAGACAAAACAAGGGCATTGCATGGTCCTCGGACTCAGGCCTACAGGGAGAGTCACTATAAAATATCCCAAGTTAGGAAAGGATCAAGCCCTACCTAGCCCTTTAGACGTTAGAGGGCTGCCCATGCATACGTTCTCTCCCCATTATCGTGGTTCCTGGCACAGTTGGCCGAGATATGACTCATGCAAATAAAAAGAAAAGAAAGGAAGCAGATAGCATGCGCACAAATAAACAACCCAAAGTAGATGAGAAGTGAAATTTAATTCGCATTATAATAATGAGTCCATAAAAGTTGCATGGCAAGAGCCACAATACATAGAGGAGAAGCACATCAAAATAAGATAAAATGATATGAGAGTAGGAAGACCCGAGGCGCCGGGGAATCTACTTATTTTGCTCAGGTTGGATAGGGGCAACCCCTGACCCCTTCGAGCCCTGGCCTGAGGGGACGGCCTGCAAGGGTACGGCGAGAATAGCTGCGTCCTCGGTCGCGGGGGTTTGTTCGTCGGAAGGGGTCTCCACTATCTCTTGGGGCACCTCCTCGCTCGAGTGCTCCCCTAGTTCAGCGGCCTCCACCTCCTCAACAATCTCCCCAGCCTTAGCGCCATCAGGGGCGGCCTCGCGGATAGCAGGGGGGTAATATACGCTCTCCGCCTTCCACAGGTCGGACGTGGCCTCCACCCCAACTTGTTTGAGGGCCTCAGCCCAGACCTGGGAGCAGTATCGCCTACATACCCTCGGGACTTGAACTTTGTAGAGGGCCTCTACCGCAACCACCCCATCAGCGTAGGCTGAGGTCTTAGCCTCCTCCTTGGTAGTCAGGGCCATCTCCCTGCCATAGTCTGCCTCGTCCTTAGCCTGCCGAGCCTGGTCTCTAGCCCATTCTGCCTCCCTCTGGGCCCCCTCGGCCGTTGTCACCTTAGCTCGCAGATCTGCGATCAGATCCCTCGCGACTTGCAGCTGCTCCTCCGCCTCGCCCAGGCGCCTTGTCTGCTCCTTGGCCTAGTTCTGGGCGCCCTCAAAACTAGACAGTGCACTGTCCCGCTCCCTGGTCACTGCCTTCAAATCCTCTCGGGCCTTGGCGAGGTCAGCCTCGAAATTCTTCAGAGCCCGGGTAGCCTGAAAGCGCCAATCACGCTCCTGGTTGAGGGCCTTCCTTTGGTCGTTCGCTGCCCCCTCCAACCTAAAGATAGCCTGGACAGCCTGCCAGAATAACCAATGTGCTATAAGCCCTATAAAAGAAAAAGAGTGGGAGAAGAGTCGAAGTTACAGCCCTTACCATCCCCACATATCGCTTAAGACTGAGGAAAACCTGCTTGCTCGTCAAAGAGTTAAGCTCGGCCATGTCCGCCGGGAGCAGCAGCCCCTCTCCAGCGCATCGGCCACGTGCGCACCTTCGCCCTCGCTGAAGTCCCTGAGGGAGGCGTTATCCCTCAAGGGCTCCCCGCGGAGCATCAGAGCTCGGAGCCAGGCCTGGGCCTCGGAAGAGGTGGTGTCGACGACCTGCCTCTCCTGGCTCTTGTCGCCTATTTTAAGCTGCTTGGACGGCCGCAAAGTAGTGTCCTCCTCCTGCGAGGACACCGTCTTATCCTCCATAGGCCTTTTACCCTTATCCTTCTTCTTCTTGGGGCCAGCAGGCATGGACCCAGAGGGCGAGCGCGTCTGAGAAGGAGGAGGAGGGAGTTTCTGCTGAGCGGAAGTCGACCTAGTCTTTGGAGGAGGAGGGGGAAGTTTCTGTTGGGACTTCCCTGGCTGACCCTCAATCAGGTCCAATAAGTTGGTGGCGGGCTTCCTCTTGTAACCCATTGTTGGAGGAGAAGGGGCTTCTGAAGCAAGGAGGTCTGCTTCGCTCAAATTAGGGTCACCTAAGTCCCAGGGAGGGTCCTCGGACTGATCAGGCTGAGCGAAAATGCCAAACACGTCTCCTTCTCTCTTTGGGTCTTCCTCGGCGGCCTCGGCGAACGGTTGGGAAGAGGGCTTCCTGGTCAGAGGGCTTCTCGGGGAACGAAAATCCGTCCTCAGTCACAGTAATCCTCTGAAGCCGAGGATCGTTGGCTCGAATAACGTGCTTTGGAACCGGGAACGATTTTTGGGCAGGTTTATACCCCAAAATTATATGGGCGGCCCTAACCTGATTGTCGTCCTCGTTTACGTACACCAATGCCCTCAGCACCTTCTGCAAATCTTCCCAGTTGACCAAATGGAAGTGACGCTCAAAAGCGTGCGAGTTTGCAAACGGAAAGCACTACCGCGTTAGTAAAAAAAAAGGGGGGGAAGAAAAAAGATGAGAACTTGAAACCCCTCCTGTTTCCCACTGCCCCACTTGGTATTCCCTTTGTCGTTGGACAGTGAAGACCATCGTGCCACTCCCCTGACATGATGAGGAAATCCTCGTTGAGCCCTTTGTTGGACTCGGGGAGGCACTGAATGAGCCGCACCCTGCCATCTCTCGTCTTCAGGTAATACAACTTGTCCTTAAGAAGCTGAAGGTTGTAACACCAGTTCACGTCGTGGTGGGTCAACCTCAGCCCCATCTTCTCGTTCAGGGCGTCCACACAGTCCAGAATCCTAAAGATGTTTATCCCACACTAGGTGGGGGCCAACAGGAAGTGCGTGAGGTAGTCCCTTATCACCGGCCCCATGGGGATCGTCATCCCCCCTTCAAGGAAGGCGACAATGAGAATTACCACCTCGCCCTCCTGTCTGTGTATGCGCCAAACCCCGTCCTCACAATGTCTCAGACTTACATTGCCGGGAATTCTGTAGTCGGTGATGAATTTCTCCATTACCTCCTCAGTATCGACGTATTTCTTAAACCTACCAATTCTAGTTGACACCTAAAAGAACTAAGAAAGAACAGGCGAAGTAGAAGAAAGGGTGAAGAGAGACCTCAGAGAGGGATAGAGTGACTTACTGAAAAGAGGAGGAGCTCCTCGGACAGGCCTTTTGTGCTGGAGATGCAAGTGAGAATGTGGCTGAACTCAGGAAGGACGCACAAGAATTCTTGATTACAAATGAGGAACGGGAAGAAATGGTTCGTATGGGTATTTATACCCCAAATCGAGGAGCCATGCGGGTTTTCCCGCCCATAAATGTGAGACGAACCTCCACCGTTGGATTGGTAACGCCTCATTAAACGTGGGGAGCACAGAGCCGCCTGAATTTAATGATGGGCACGTTACGTGCTCCGAAACATCAGCGACGTGCCTTGGGCAGATGAATAGACCCCAGTGCTGATGGGGGGGTAAGGCCGAGGATGTAAAAATCCTTCTCCCCGCCCGAGGATGCGTGCAGCAAGATTTTGAGGGGCTATTGTGGGGCCAGAAAATCAGGCAGCCTTGGCCCACTCTAAGCCAGGCCCAAAAGGCCCACGCTGAGGATTCGTGAATGGTCCGAGGATGAAAGCGTGAAGACTGACTCCCGAGGATCATATCCGAGGAGTGCCCGTCCTCGGGCATCCAAGACCTCGGGGGAACACGAGGGCCACCCTACCAGAGGACGCTTTAATATCCGAGGAGGAGAGGACCCAGTGCCACGCGTCGGCGACAGGAGAACGGCGAAGGAGCAAGTCTAAGGTGAACTGTCACCTCTGCATTGAATGTGCTCACCTAACCCTCTTGGCCGCATTAATGGGGATGTAACCCCTTGGCAGGGCAACATCGATCATGGTGAGCCGCTTGAGTACAGATAAGACCCCTAATGGGACAGAAGGTCAGAGAGGAGGCAGATGGATGATCAGCAGAAGGAAATGAGAAGGATATAAGGAAGGAGAGTAAAGCAATAAAGAGGGGAAAAAGGAGAGGAAAAAAGGGGGCGTGAGCTTGAGGGAGAGGGGTCTCCTTGGACCATTACCGAGGAGCTATCTTCAGTTGTAAACTGGGCTCACTCCCCTTCAATGAAAAGGAAGTGATTTGTATCCCGTTGCTAGTCTGTGAGGGCCTAAACCTTCAACCCACTCTCTAAAAATTTATTGTTGGGGAACCTTTACAAAATGAGCCCCTACACATGTACTTATGTAATTTTCATGCATTTGCACGGGTTTAAAAGTTAGTCTATATCTATATATATATATATATATATATCTAATACTATATATAATAGCATAAGCTTTTACGAGGTGCTGACATCTTAGCAAAAATGGCCACTTAAAATGCTGACACGTTTACAATTTCTTCTTTAAAAAACCGTACATTGCAACATTTGACTTTCAAAACTCCGCTACACTTAGGGATGGCAATTTAGATCTGACTCGCGGATACCCGGCCCGGCCCGACCCTACCCTAATGGGCCAGATTTTACCCTGCCCGATAAAGAATAGGGTCGGGTATGGGTTTAAAAAAAAAAAAAAAAACCCAGAGCGGGTCTGGGTTTTATCAAAAAAACCCGAAACTCGACCCGAATAAGACCCGGTTATATATATATATAACCACTAAATTACCCTCACCTATATATATTTAAAAACCCTAAATATTTCTACTCCACTCCTCATTTCAGCTCACACTTGACCTACACCTCTCCCTTTTCATCTCTCAGCTCTCTCAAACGCACGGCCACAAGCCTACAACACACACGGCCACAGTCAGTCCTCTGCCCCTATACTCTCTCAACTCTGTTTCATCTTCCTCGCATATGGCCATAACTACAAGCGTGACACGACCTCACTCCACCTCATTCTCCATTTTTTTTCTGGGTTTAGTTCGCCTCAATCATTTGAGTTTGTGTTTATGTTTGTGTTTGTGTTTATGATTTCTAAAAAGGGAAAAATGAAAATCATAGATCTGAAATTTGTGTTTGGTTTGTGATTTTGAAAGAGAAAATCATAGATCTAAAATCTGTGTCTGTGATTTCTGTGATTATTTTGTGATTGTGTTTGGATTTGTGTTTGTGTTTGTGATTTTGGGCCAAAAAATCATAAATCAAAATTTTTGTTTTTGACTTTGGCTGGGCTAGTCATGAGGGATGGGGCCCACGGGGCCTGACGGAGGCAGGTTCGGGTCCTGAAAAAAAAATCCGTTTAGTAAACGGGTCGGGTTTGGCCCATGGGTCTTGACCCGCGGATCGGGTCTAAGAATGAAAAAACCCGGCCCGAACCTGACTCATTACCATTCTTAACTACACTTGCAATTAAAAAACCGGTTAGAAAAAAACCCCGTTAAAATTAAAAAAAGAAAAGGCGTTGCTATTAAGAAAACCCGACCGATTTCTTTTCATTAGACTGCTTAATATTTTCTCTCTCTAAACAAAAAAAACATGCGATACTGCAATACAGAGAAAGGGAAGGAAAAAAAAAAAACTTGCAATCCAGTGAAGAATCATGTGATCAAACGTTCGTCCCAGAGGTATTGAGAGAGAGACTATGAAGACACACAGAAAGAAGCAGAAAAAGAGAGCAGCAATGAAGACACGGTGAAACAAACAGAAAAAGAGAGAGGTGATCTTGGTACACGGAGAAAGAAGAGATCGCCTCTCTGTTTCTGACAAAACGCCTCTCTGCCCACAAACAACGCATCTGATGGGTTCTATTCTTTCTCTGATTTTTTGATAGGTAAATTAGATCTGTTATATGCATTCAATTTTTTCAATTTGGTTCTATATTTGGATTCAAAAATTAGGGCTAAGGAAATCAAGTTCTTATATGTGACTATTCTTTTTTTTAATTTTTTCGGTAATAGATTTTTTTCAATTCGTCTATTTTGGAATTAAATCATTCAATTTCAAAAATTAACCTGTTAAAATACTATGCACACAGAGATAGAAATAGAGAGAGAGAGGCGATGAGGCCTGGGACACGGAGAAAGAAAAAGAGAAAGAGGCAGAGTTCAGTTTCCCCACCACCGTCCATTCCCTTTCCAGATTTAGACCACCAGATCGCTGGAACCGACATCGACAACGATACATTTTTTTCCCAATTTTGTAGGTTTGGTATAAAGTTTAGATTTGATTCGTTTTTGTTATGGGTTTTTGGATTCTCTATCAAAATGTTTGTTTTCTCAATTTTAGATATATGCTTTTGTTTTGTTTTTTTTAGGTTACAGATATCACTAAAAATATTGATTTTAGTTTGGGTACTGCTGTTTCTAATCTTAACAAAATCTTTGGGATTAAATAAGTATAGAGTTGAATGTTGCATTGATATTTATTTTAGGTTTTCTTGCCGTATACCCATAACCAGTAAAGTTTTTGTGTGTGTGTGTGTGTTTTTTTTTTCTCCCTTTTCTTTTTCAAATCTGGGGATTGAATATGATTTAGGTTTGAATTTTTTGGTTGGATTGCTTTACCCTCGCCAGACTTAGACCACTGGAACAACAATCACAAAGAGAAACAGTTCTTAAGGCCCACATTGGAATGAGAGAAACTAAAAGTTTTAAGGAAAAAAAATCAGTTCTAATTCTTATTTTTAAGATTTGTATATCCCTTTTTTTTGTTAATGCTATTGTTCTCTTCTTTCTTTCTTCTTATTCTTTGGATTCTATTTGGTTTTTCTTTTCTTTCTTCCTAACTTTTTTTTTTTTTGGGTTTGCAACCGTTCTATGGCAGTTTTTGTTGAAAGGAAAAACATCAGTTGCTGTAAAAAACTGTTTCAGTATCAAATAGAAAAAAATTGGGGCTTTTAGAATAACGATGTAGAGATTTGAGATTTTAAAGTAGAGAAAGAAAAATCAAAGTCTTCACACACACTTAGATTGCCGAAATCGTTACCTGTAAAGTTTTGTTTTTAATTCTTAAAATCTTTGAAATACTTTGGTTTGATAGGGGCACATTTGCATTAGATGAAATTTTTGAAGAACAAAGTGGATTTTAATCAGAAAGTGTTGAAGCCCAACTGAAGATTTTTGGCAAAAACAAGTTTGAAAAGAAGCCAGTAAGCACCACAGTTTTGAAATTTTCTAATTTGCATTTTTTTAATAGAATAATTTGCATAAGTTCATGATTTGTTTTTAGCATGGCTCTTCATTAAAATTTATCTTTATACTGTTGGAAGCAACAATGTGTGCTAATTAAAAAGTAGATTTGGGTGTTTTGTCATTTGATGAGTTGCCTTGAATGTGTTTCAATATTTGATTATAGTTGTCAATCAGACTTGCATTAGAGTTGTGACTGAGATTTATACTACTTTGATTCAAAAGAACAAAAAACAAGCCCTCTCTCAAAACTCTTTTTTAAAAACAGAGAATGCCAAGAAGAAACTTGCACTTGACCATAAATTAGGATTTGATTTATGATTATTTCAATGAATGAATTATGTAGATTGCTTAAACTATCTTTTGGAATTGTCTTCCCAGTTTCAAGCTTCTTTTTTTCTTCTTCCTTGGGTAAACAATATTAAACTTCTTCTTTTCTTCGTTTGCAGTGGCTAAAAAGCACTTAGCATCCAAAAAAGGATTAAAGGTAACATCCTAACAAACCTGCAAGATAGCCTGAAGGGGATATTCTGTGTAGTTGAGAGGGAATTATTAGCTGGAAAGTGGATGGATTTGGGGACTACTACCTCTGACTTGGCTCATCAGATATGTACTGAGTACCTACTTTACAATGAGCATAAAGCGTGATAATAAATCTATATCAATGAAAATGGTGTCCTCACACACTATATATAAAAGAAACTGAGGAAACATTAAATTTTTATAGTTATATTTTTCCAGTTTCTTTCATTCTTATTGTAACAGATAGACAGAGCTAAGTTAAACATGCAAAGCATTAAACTTTATTTGAATTTTCATGTTTTATTAATAATTTTGTTGTGTCTATTGCTATGAAACAAATTGGAAAGCTTGGAAAGGGTACTTTTTACATCTCTGATTCCTACGTTTTTTTTTTTTTTCCCGACTGAGCCAGTATAGCATATTTAATTGTATTGTGACTGTCTATATCAGTTATATATTTGCTTCAATGCATCAAAATTTTCCTTATAATGTCTATTGAATTTTGCATAAGATTTTGAATCATGACTATAATGTAGTGATGTTAAATTTGGTTCACCATATTTTCATATTTTCAAGGTAAATTGTTAAAGCAATAAAACACAATCTTGATACAGAAGTTTGTGCCACTTCTTCTTTGCTAATTGCTTACTATAAGTTTATACCAAATGCATGTTTGAGTCTAGGAATATCCTTATCCTTTGTTCTGTGTTTTAGGACTATGCATGATTTGTTGTTTTGTTTGAATTTTTTTTTTATAATTATTTTTTTGAGAGAGGAGATGAATTTTTTATTAGTTATGTACACAATGCAAGTTATATTATAATGAAAGTTTTTTGTTATGTTCTATAATTTCACAGCTCTAACACAAGAGTTCCTTTTCTGCCCCTACTTGGATCAAGCTGCATTGGTTTTTGGTGGACTTAGGAAGAATTTTGCAGGGGTGGGTCATTTCAATTAAGCATATAATACAAAGTTTAATTTATTATCTATGTTTTTTTTTTTTGGGGGGGGGGGGGGGGGGGTTTCTTTTAATGTTTGATATGAAAAGCTTAAAACAACCATGCTAATGGTTGGAGAAATTGGAGGGAATGATTATAACTATACATTGTTTCAAGGCAAAACAATTGAGGAGGTTAGACACATGGTTCTAGAAATTGTCCAAGCAATAAAAGATGTTGTTACAATAAGTTTTTTTTTTTAGTAAGCAAAATAATTTTTTTTTTCCTTGCAAAATGACTTTCTATAATTATTGGTTTTTTATGTTAATTACTGAATTTTTGGTTCTCTTTAGAATAGCGTTTTGTTATTTCCTGTTGGCTCTTCTTTCATATATGGTTGTTAGAGATAATTTTGTGATGCTATCTCTAATCACCTATCCTCTAATCACCTATCTTTAATCACCTATCTTTAGTATTTTATGTTTTGTTAATAGCCATATTTGTAAGATGGATGGTTTAAAATCTAAATGTTTCGGGAGTACAGTTATTTTGTAAGTAAAATTATTGGATTTTTATGTTAATTACTGAGTTTTTGTAGATTGAACTGCATTTTCTCTGATTGCCTTTGTTGTTTTTCTTCTTGATATTTAATTTTACTATTATTTCTCTATTGATATATGTCCCTGATTTAATGCTTATTTTGTTTTTTTTTTTTTTTTTTGGGAGCATCTTACGCTTTCCTTTTGCGTTAAGAATAATTTCTCATATATTTCAAAATTGTTTTATTAGACTTTGTTTTTTTTTAATTTTTGTACTGCTCAGGCTATTAGGCTTAGTTTATTGGCAAGTTTTTTTTAATGTTGTTGTTAGCTTTGTTTATTTTGTTTATTCATTTGTTTTTATTGTGTATGTCTTAGTGTTTAGGATTGAGTACTTATAGATGCTTTAATTTTATTTATTTATTTTATGAATAGAAGATTACATAATAATGGGTGAAAAGATTCATGAATTCCATAACTTGGGTGTGTGTATAATCTAATCTATCTATTACATAATAATGGGTGAAAAGCTTCATGAATTTCATAACTTGGGTGTGTGTATAATCTAATCTATCTCTTTGTGTAATTTTGAAGCAAAGCCTAAAAAATTTGAGGAACTTTAGTGTAATTAATCTTGATTCTTGCTGTCTTATTGAGTGCTTATGTTTAGGTGCTTTTTCAATAAAGGTATTTCAGTTAGTAACGATTTCTGCTTATTGTAGTTGTTTTGATTTGGTTTGGTTTTGGATATATGGTTAATATGGTTTTGGGCAATTTTTCAATCTGCATAAGAGTTTTTGCCTCTGCATATGCATCATGCTTCTTGAATGACCATTTCAACCTAAGAGTTTACTAACTTTTCACTCAACTTTCATCCAGAACAATTTTAGGTTTACTTATCTCTCTTCATTTATTATTGATTTTTTTCCCCTGGGTTTGTAGGTGGAAAGGCGTTTCCTTAATGCAATCCAATCCAAGTCTTAGAAGATAAGGTATGACCAATGTATAGTTTTTACTTTATTGAAATCTCTTTGATTTTGTGCTTTCATAGATTGTGGTGAAAAGGTTCAAATTTGTTGAATCGGAAGGTTTTGAATCTTTTGATACAATGATTTGTTTTGATCTTTAATTTGCATATTTATGTAAAAATAATTGAATTGTCTATTCAAATTGTCAGGTTACAGAGAGGAATTACCATATTCATCTTGCTTAATTTGTTTCTTAATATTTTGAGTTACATTGTTTACTAAAATGGGTTTATTAGTGGGGACTGAAAATGTTTCCAATCCTTAGATAGTTAAAAGTAGAAAACATAGACATGTTTGATGCTTGCAGCCCATTGTTATTAATTTGAGTGACATCTTTGAGAAGAGGATCCCATGAAAATTGCATTATCAAAATTTAAACCATAATTGAAATATAAAAGTTGCATTTTATAATTTAAAGATATAACATTAAACCTAAATCATAAGAGCTGGACATAAAGAAATTACAATCTCCATAGACTTATGGGGGATAAACTTGGTAATAGATGTGTTATCTCATATAAATTGTGTATTCATTTATTTACATTTTGTATACAGGTGAATATTATGATGAGGAGGTTGTTGAAAGTGTAATACTCCACCTACTTTTATTTGAGGTTATCATAAAATTTTCTTTTAAATTTAATTGATGGGCCATGGGCATTATTTTTATTAGTAACTGCAGCCCGTTAACCCACTAAGCCCATATCTCTAATACAAACTACAGGGTAGAGGAAGAGATAATCAAGGTTTTCATAGGAAGGGTTTTATCAAAGAGGCTAAGAGGTTTTTTTTTTTCTTGGAGTTAATTGAAGAGACAACCGATTGTTCAGGTATGATTTTTCATCTGTTAGAATCAAAGAATTAAAAGAATTAGTGATGTGTGGATTTGTTTCAAAGAGATATCTTTTCCTAGAATTTGGTTTACACTTTTGCGTTAGTCTTTGAATCCTAGATTGAGCCACGGAATTTCAATGAATCCGTGATTTTGGCTTAAGTCTTCTTCAATTTTGTACATATAAATTATATAAATAATGAGACAATGATGCTGCCACCGTTCCAGTGGGATTATGCTATTAAAATCATTGAGGTTATATTAAAGATTAGAATTGGCTTCCTATTAGATTTGTATATATTGAGGTTTTGTATATATTGTTCTCTGTGGGTCCCTAGATTTGTTTATATCGGGTCTTCTATTAGATTTATATATATTACGTCCTATTAGATTTTCCACGTTTTCTTGATTATATTATTAGTTTAGGATTGACCCTAAAGAGAAGGTGGCGATCAGTAATAACATGAGATCTTGTGGTTGGTTTAATTTGATATTTGATATATTGGTCAATTGTTTTAGAATAACTAATAGGTATATTCGGATTTGATGTTTCTACGTATGGGAACTAGTTCTGCCTATATTATGACTCTAGGAAAATAAATAGAAGGTTGTGGAGGATTATAGTGTTTTAGGAAGTAGTTTATGATCATGAAATTTCATGCTTATTGATTAAAGTAATTTTCTGTTTAGAGCTTACGGAAGACTAAAAGTGCTCGGCTGTGTTCAGATATATTAGCAAGAGAGGTAAGTAATTATGCATAATATGCACAGGTTTTGTCATTTAGGTTCTTAGATGTCAAAGGTTTTCAAAAGCCATATTTTTAAGCTTACGTTTTCTAAAGTTTATTGAAAGCATTATTTTTACATTATTGAAAGAGAAACTTCAACTTTTAGACAATGTTTTAAAGAGAAACTTCGAATTTTAAATAACATTTTTGAACGTCCAAATCTCATTTAAAAGATGATTTCTATACTAAACTATTTTTCAAAAATAATTGAGTTTCAAAGTAAGTTTTCTAAAAAGGTTCTTGTCCTTTAAATTTGTTAAAACCAAGTGATTTCAAAGTCATGTTCCTATTCTCCAAATGGTATTTAAAAAGTTTCTTTTAGCAAATCAAATTTTCAAATTTACTCAAGAATTGTAATATATTTATATAAACTTCTCAGTTTCTATTTGTTCCCATGAGAGTCAAGCATCCTTTGATTTATGTTCAATTCGATATTGTGATATTCGCTATGCCTGTATATTTGGAATAATTGTTAATATTAAGAAAATTATTCTATTTTGTATATATTTCGTTTTGTGATATGTGACTCAGAATGAATGTTTTTAGAATTGATCAGATGTATCAGGTATATGTGTAAATCCGCTTACAGGATTGTATGTGAGAATATGTGCTAATCCCTCACCAGCAGGGGTTAGATGTTGGTATCCGCTCACAGGATTGTATGTGAGAATATGTGATGTGTATATGTGACACTGTGCTCTGATCAATTATATGTATGTGATTTCTAATGATTTTAAGATGTGATTACATATGTATTAAGCGATTCATTATATGTTTTGAAATAATTATTTTTGATATCATTAAATGAGTTTGTGAAAAATCAAAATACTCGTGCGTTGCTTGACTCTGTTCTTTTGTGTATTCTGTATAATTACTTACTAGATGTGGCTCACCTCATCAATTACTATTTTTCAGATTGAAGTATAGTGGGGAATATAGGACCTTCTGATTGCTTTGTAAGGTGCAAGGTTGAGCATGGAAGTTGTAGGCGATTTTCTATATTACCTGAAGACTTATAGAATTTTAGTTATCCTTATTTTGTAATTCATGATTTATATTTTGGAGATTATTTCCAATTTGTGGAGTTTAGATTTTTGTAAGAGGTTATTTATTAAGAGCATTGTTTATTTGGAGTTTTGAATTATATTTAAACTAATTGTGTTCATTGGGTTATATAAGTTCAGTAGGTTAGTCATGTATCTAAATCCATGTTCCATGGATTTGGGTCGTGATAGAAAGAGCGCATGATCTTGCTACCTTAAATAGACAATCTATATTAGTAGTTAAATGAATAACATATTTGGTTTTATACAAGGTTGAGATTTCTCAATTATATACAAAAAATTGTAATATTCAGTTTGATTTTTATACATTGTTGAGATTTCTCACAGTTAAACTGGCCTTCATTTGGGTTCTATTCAATATTTTGTTGCTTTAATACAATTGGTAGGCTTCACCCAAGGTTTCTTATATTTTCATATTTTTACATTATAAACATTGTCTACATTTTCCTTTGGTGTAGTAGGTATTGTCATTAAAAAAAAAAAAAAAAAGAAGTGAAATTGATAATTTGGTATAAATTAGTGGGCACTACATTTTTGGAATCACTCTTATAGTGAAAATCCAATTTTTTTTTTTTTTGGGCTAAGTGAATTCTGTGAGACTATTTACTACTGTAGTTGACCTAATTCATAGGTTATTACTATAGGATTTGAATTTCATGATATTTTAACTATTAATTATTGTTAGTTGAAGACATTGGTAATTTGGAACATGTTTTAAATAATTAACTCTTTTTTTTTTAAGAAACAAAATAATTAACTCTTGGAGTTGAAAGAAAGAAAAAAAAAATCACTTTCTTTCATTTTCTTGAGTGCATGTGTGATGAAGGAAAACATTTTTTTTTTTTTTTTTGGGTCCATTTCAAATTTTGTTGAATGAGCAAGAAATTTTAAGATTACATTTCATTGCCTCTACGTAAAACTCCTTGAATTTAGGTTTTTTTTTATCTAATTATGAAAATTTTAAATTTTCACCTATGGTTTGTCTTTTGTAATAAATGAAAGTATCCCGCACATTGTGCGGGTTATAAGCTAGTTTATATATAATAGTAGAAGCTATGAGAAAATGGGTGCCTGCAATTAAGGAGACGGTGACAAATAAGAAAAGTGATGTAACTTTAAAAAGCAATTATCTATATATATATATATATATTTTTATATATATATAAAATTAAAATTTTCAAAACTCTCACAATTTTTCACATCATTATTTTTTTTTTTAAGATTCTTTTTATTTTATTTATTTAAGTTAATTTTTTTTTTATAGAATAACCCGACTATTCTATCTCTGTCCCGACTCCCTCATTCGGTCATTCTTTAAATCTCTACCCTTCCCCCAAATCCTTAACCTCACGCACGCAATCTCTTCCAAAAAAAAATCCTAACGCTAATGCAGAAAGAGACCTAAGGGGGCGATGATTGTTGTGAACCTTTGCCACAGTCCATTCGTGGGAAGAAGGGGCTGGGGCTGGGGCAGAGGCTGTCTCTCTCGAAGCTGAGGAGGAGCCAAAGCGAAAGCGAAAGCTATGAATGTTCTGAACCATTGTCACAGTCCCAAGGTAAGTTTAATTTATTAGCAAATTTGTAATTAAGCATATTTAGATCAAGGTTGGGTTTTTTGTTTCTTTTATCTCTGTTTTGTTTTTTCTTTATATATTAATTAGAAAGAATGCAGAAATTAAGCATATTCAGATTAGGGTTGGGTTTTTTGTTTTGTTGTGAAGGCAATAATATACCTCTAAATCCATGTAAAAGGCAGAAGATAGCTAAAGTTGTTTCTTTTATCTCTATTTTGTAAGCATATTCATATCAGGGTTGGGTTTTTGCTTTGTTGTGTAGGTAATAATATACGTCTAAATCCATGTAAAAGGCAGGAGATAGCTAAAGTTAAAGAATTGTAGAGTAAAAGATCATTCTCATTGATGTCCACTTTCATTAAGTGTTGTTTCTCTTACACGTACACAAGCTGTTTGATAAAATTCCTAAGTGATTTTTTGTTGTTGTTCTAGAACTCATAATACATGGAGAGTGGTAAGGAGGAAGATAAGTAGGTAATGTGATGCTGTGTTGTTGATTTAATCAAGGTGAGATGTTTTGTTGGCCTTATTTTCTCAATGTCATATGTTTGATATAGGGATTGGTATTGGTATTGATGGTGAGATTTTGATATGATTCCCTTTGAGAAGTAGGTTTGATTTTTTTAATGATTTATTTTATGGTGGGATTGTGCATTAAGATTAGAGTTTGTTACCCCCAATAACTTCAAAGGAATCAAAGCTTTTAGAAAGTTTTGTTGGCATTGATGGTGAGATAGGTTTATATAGTAGAAAACAACATTTAGATAGTTTTGGTAATAGTTGATAGTAGTGTACAAATGTTTTTTGTTTTTGACTGTACTATTGTAACAATGATTTACCATATTGATTAGTAGTCTGTGGACTGGTGTCACTTTGGAGCTTTAGGGGCCTCTGTTGGGCTGCTATTGCTGTGGACTAGAAGAGTAGTAAAGAAAGTTGATGGTCCCAATACAAGTCGGTGTTTCAGGTGCCTATGGTCCCAATTCTGAGCATGACAGATACTTTTGAGGTGTCTATCACTATGGGGTTTTGGTGGAGTCTTGGAAGAGATTTTGATATGATTCCATTTGAGAAGTAGGTTTTATTTTTTTAATGATTTATTTCATGGAGTTTGTTACCCTTATTAACTTCAAAGGAATCAAAGCTTTTAGAAAGTTTTATTATTTTACTTAGAAAGACGATTCCCTTATAGTAGCTAAATCCAAAATAATAATAATTTATAATGGAAGCCACAAGATCAAGCTAACTTGAGTTACTCTAAAAACAAGTTCATAAAACCCTATTAAATTTGATCAAGAGTGTATGTCAATTGTTTACAAAGTGAAACAACGACTATTGATAATGGTTTCAATATATTTTCCATAGTTTGTCAACTGATTAATTCTGTTTTCTATTCAGTTCATGACTTCCTGCAATGCTGTTCAGTGATATAATTCTTAATGCAACTGTTTAAATCCGTGGTTTTCTTTGTGACAAGTTTAAATGCCATTTTAGCAGATAATCTAAAGAAGTCCTAAAATTTTAAGTGTTTTGTTGTTGTTATAATCATTATTATCTTATTCTACATTGTAGTCTTTTCCAAATGGTTGGAAAGAATGAAAATTGAAAGAAAAGCTTGATTTACAACAATATGACTGTTGTTGCATGTCCTTAACTATGTTAAGGAACAGGTGTAGATGATTTTCAATTGTATAGGTTGGTGATTCTTTCCTCTAGACATTATAATATATAGTTTTTGCATCTGTAGCTCAAAATTTTGATTTTGTTCAACAGGGCAAATAGGTTATGCCATTATTCCTATGATTGCAAGGGGAATCATGCTGGGTCCTGATCAGCCTGTGATTTTGCACTTGCTTGATATTGAATAGGCAGCTGAATCCTTGAATGGGATAAGAATGGAAATGACTGATGCTGCCTTTCCTCTTCTGAAAGGTATGTCCCTTATCTTGAGAGCTAATTATAGGTAGGTAGAATTATTCTCTTCCCTCAAGTTTCTTCACTCATGTCATGAATATGGTTCAATAGGTGTGGTTGCTACCACAGACATTGAAGTGTGTAAAGATGTCAATATTGCCGTTATCCTTGGTGGATACCCATGGAAGAAAATTATGTTAAGGAAGGATATGTTGTCTACAAATGTGTTTATTTACAAGGCTCAAGCTTTGGCCTTGGAGGAGCATGTTGCTGATGCCAAAACAATTCAAATCACAAGTGACAATTCAAGAAGAGAATAGTTTACATCTTCATATACAATTAAAGAGGAAGTAAAAAAGAATAGTTTACATCTTCATATACAATAGCTTTCCCGTGCATTGCACGGGTTAGCGACTAGTTTATATTGATTTCCAAGGGTAATACCATTTAACAGTGATGGTGTATATATTAAAAAAAAAAACGTCAACTAAAAAAACCCTAGGGGGTGTTTGGTTTGTGTTTTCAAACATCTATTTTCAGTTTTTAAACAACATAAGTTACCCCTGTTTCCGTGAATTTGCAGAATATTGTAGATCTGTTTTGTGACTAAAACCCTAGCGATCTCTTCTCTTCAGACTCTGCGAACCAGTGGATATTCATTCGACCGGCCACCGCCATATCCTGCCGGACTTAGACCATCACAATCGGTATCTGTCAAAGCTAAATACGATTAAATGTCACAGAGGTTTTGAGATACGGAGTTAGAGATTGGTGCTATTCCGACGAAAGGTACGCATCAATTCTGTGTTCATTCTTCTCCTTTTGGTGCTTTGTTGTGAAAATTGATTCTTACGGCATGAACAAGAATGCAGAACCCTAGAATATTGATTCTTCAAATTTCTGCAGTAATTTTCCTGCATAATTTTGCTTTAGAACTATAAGTTTCCTCTGTTTCTGTGAATTCACGGAATATCCTAGATTTGTTTTGTGATTAAAACCCTAGCGATCTCTGCTCTTCAGACTCTGCGAACCAGTTGATATTCGTATGACCGACCACCGCCATATCCTGTCGGACTTGGACCATCACAATCGGCATCTGTCAAAGTTAAATACGATCAAACGTCATAGAGGTTTTGAGATATGAAGTTAGAGATCGATGCTATTCTGATGAAAGGTACGCATCAATTCTGTGTTCATTCTTCTCCTTTTGGTGTTTTGTTGTGAAAATTGATTCTTACGGCATGGACAAGAATGCAGAACCCTAGAATATTGATTCTTCAAATTTCTGCAGTAATTTTCCTGCATAATTTGTTTTTAGAATTATTGTTCGATAAATCTATGTGTTGTGATTGATATATGTGATATATTCATTCAATTTTTGGATACTATGGCTTGGCATGTATATAATTTTATATGGGTACAAACTTGATTCATAAATGCTATGGCTACAGATGCACATTGCTAATGAGATTGCTAGGTTTGTTGAGATAGGATATAACTTTTTTGTTTTGTCATGTAATAGTTGAAGCACTAGAGTCTTTGTTATGATTATGATATTTCTATGGAATTATATGCTTGACATCATTCGTATGCTTTTATATCCTTAGATTAAATGAATATGTATAGATTCATGTACGGATATATAAAATATATATTTTTTTAACTATTGGTTTTTTGATATCAGTTCATGATTATATGGGTTAGATTTTGTTTTAGCTAAGGTTTTTGGGTTAGAATTGTTTTTGTTTTGGGTATTTGGGTTAGATTTGATTCTTTTTGAGATTATTGTTTTTTGGTAAAAGAAATTGAAATGGTGTTGAATCGCACCAAACTGTTAATCTTCTACTATTTAGAAATCTCCCTTTGAAGATACTTGCAGCCAATCACAGGTTCTTTACAAATACAATTTCTTTGTTTTCAGTAAATATAAATATTTGGATGGCTGAAATAGATAGGAATAGGTCCAGTGACTAAGAGTGGAGCAGCATCCGTTGATCAACTCCAGTGTTTGGGAGGGAATTCATGAGAGGCAGGCATTAAGAAGTGTAGCAATTTAAAAATGAATATTTAATGTGAGATTCAATTCTTATGTATATTTGTGTTGTTAGTTAATTGCTCTCTTCTTGCATTTAGTATTAGTATCTTTCTATGATTTCACTTCTACTTGAGTTAGATTGGATTGGTGTTTAGTGATCTTCTTCAACCTAACTTAGAAAAGTCTTTTAATAATAATATTTAAACATATTTATTCCGGTTTCTCCTACATCTTCATGCCTACTCCATTATTATGTAGGGTTTCCTTGACAGTAAGAACACCATATAATCAAAAAAAAAAAAAAAAAAAAAAAAAAAAAAAAAAAACCCAAAATAGAGGTTTTCATATCCATTGAATATTTTTTTCAAAGGGTAAACAGAGGCAATACCAGGTCATATGGTGCCAATGTTGTTGAATAGTAGTTAACCTTCAAACTTCCAAAATTCTTATTCCTTTTAAGTTTGATATTAATTATGATTTAATCATAGTCAAAGCTGACAGTTTTTTAAACTGCATTATTAGTCTATTGAGGAAAATGACTTAGACGTGGTTATTTTGGTTTGATTAATTCTGATTTAGAATTGGCTTGAGAGAGAGAACCTATTTCTTTAAATTAGTAAGTTTTATTTAAAATGAGGTATGACTTTAATTTGTATTAGTCTGTATCTGTCAATTTTGTTTCGTTTGTTCACCTGTCTTTTGTTTATTTATTGTTAAAATACTTTCTTTGTTTTCATAATTATAATTGTTTGTTCAATGTTGTTCAAGATCACCTTTTGTAAGAGCTGAATCTATCTTCATCAAAATGTATAAATATTGTCTAAATTTGTTGGATTCTTCTTCATTTGCAAAATTTATGGTTCTTTGTTTTAATGTGTTGGTGTATTTATTTCCTAATTGTTTAATTGCTCATTTGTTAGTAGAATAGCGACTACATATATCTGTAAGTTCATGGAATTAAGTTAAAGCACTAAATATATACTAAAACTTAGAAGTTGGCATATACAATTTCCCTTAGTCTATTGGTTGTTGCTGTGATTTTGAATGAGGGAAAATATATACTAAGTTTACTTATTCATAAAAGTCGCTGGTCATATGATATTGAACTATTATGTTTTATTTACAAAATATTTGACGGTAAAAGCATTATCATACAAAATTGGTTGAGAATTTATTAGCACTTTTGAGTTTGTACTGATTGGTTGTGGCCAAAGCTAATCAGATTTACGCCCAGGCTTAATGATTGACATTAATTAAGAAAGAAGGGAAAATTGATGGTCTTTTTGTTTGTAATCTTTATGTATACAATGAAAACAAACTTTCCAGTTCAAGTTTGTGCCAAAAAGTGTTACTGTTTGATGTTAATTTTGCTTTAAGTATTTGTTTTATATATCCTTCGCTAATGGAAGCCAAATTCTTTGCCATCATCATATGGGAAATAGCCAGTAGATTGTTAAAAACTAAATCAATCTTTTATATTTTTTGCAACTCAAACCATATTACAATGTTTGGTTTTGATTAGGTTCTGAATTGCATATTTTAATCTGCTTTTTTGTTCATTTTTTTAAAATTCTATGAATTCTTATTTTGTATTTTACTGAATTGTAAAACTGTCATGAGTTTTTTAAATTCTATGCTTTTAGTGGCCTACATTTGGTACCTCCACCATTTTCACATAGTGGCCTGCATTTGATGCTTTCTTCTTGATTTATCATAATCCAGTTTCTTTGTGAGTGGCGTCATGGGGTTTTGCCTTTGAATATACGTAGGGAAAAACATGTTTGCCATTTATTTAGTAAATATTGTTGTGTGGTGTGCACATTAATGTTTCAATTAGTTGGTTAATCTTTAGAAAAAACTTTTTATTTTTAAAGCCAATAAAATATCATGCAAACATCTTTAATTCTTGGTTCCACCTGAATGACCAAAGAACAACAATATTCTGCCTACTTCTGTTGATCCACTAATTCACTAATTGTCTTCGATTAATGTTTTACATTAGTCCGTGGATCTTGATTATTATGTTTGCTCGGCTTTGCAATTAAATTGGCTTATTTGTTTTAGTTCAATTTTGCTATGCGGTGTTGCTCAATGATTACATTGTGTTGGTTTTGAAGGATTTGAATTTCTATTAGTGATGATTATGTAATCATTAATTTCAGTTTCAAACCAGGTTTTATATTTGGTTTGTGGCCTTTACAACATTTATTCTTTCTTGGTTTTTGTTGGTTTTGGTCTTTTGATTTCATGGAAAACAATTCCAGTATTCTATTATTTACTAATTTGTTATGAATATTAATGCTTACGGCATGGACAAGAATGACAGAATCCTAGAATCATGAAAGGCCATCTATAAATCAAATCGATCTCTACATATGCTGATTATTGAAAAAACAGACCGACCTCTTCATTTAAAAGGAACATTGACAAGATAATTGAAAGATAAAACCATTTAACAATTTAATACAGTTTGCTTGAATGCTGATTTTCTTTATACTTATCTTATACTTAGTATTACATTTTGTTCATTTACTGTAATCCTATTTTAATTGGCTTTGATTTGCATGTTTTAGCCAGCTTCTGTCTTTACAAATTGATTTCTTCAGCCAATTCTCCCTTCTACTTATTTCACATCCTCACTGCTATTTTTTGTTATTTGAATTTGAATTAAAATCCTGATGTTTATTCTCTCTCTTTCAAAGTTTTGGCCTCAAATTATAATCTTTGACTATTTAATGTCATCAGGGACAATCTAAAGTCATTAGATGATCTACGTTTATAGGGATAGGCAATTGGTAAAAGTAAAAAGGGCAAAATAAAACCTCTCCCTCCTTCCAATAATAAATTTGACATCCAACTACTTAATTCTACAAAGGGTCCTCTCACTGATAAGACCATTTATTATACTTCAATAAGAGTTATTGATTTAATTTGTAAGGTCAAACCCTGGTAAGATGAAGCTTCTTCTTTGTGTCCATTAAGGGTTGATTTTCTTAATAGGTCGTAGCTTTCTTTTAAGATTTTTTGTGTTGGGGTGTAATAATTTTTCCTAAGGGGATCTTTGCCTATATACATATACACTTAATATTTAACAATGCTTTTACTTGGTTCTCTTTTAGAATAGTGTTTTGTTGTTTCCTATTGGCTTTTCTTTTATATATGGCTGTTAGAGCCATATTTGTGATGCCATCTCTAATCATCTATCTCTAAGCACCAATGTTTTGTATTCTATGTTTTGTTAATAGCCATATTTGTAAGATGGATGGTTTAAGATCTGAATGTTTTTCGGAGTAAAGTTATTTTGTAATTTTTAGTAAGTAAAATTATTGGTTTTTAATGTTAAATTACAAAGTTTTTGCAGATTGAAATGCATTTTCTCTGATCGCCTTTGTTGTTTTTCTACTTGATATTTAATTTTACTATTATTTCCTTATTGATTTATGTCTCTGATTTTCTAGAATGCTTATTAGACTTTGTTTCTTTCAATTTTTGTACTGCTAAGACTATTAGGCTCAGCTTATTGGCAGGCTTTTTTAAATGTTGTTGTTGTTAGCTTTGTTTATTTTGTTTATTCATTTATTTTTATTGTGCGTATCTTAATATTTTCGATTGAGTGCTTATAGATGCTTTTATTTTATTTATTTATTTTATTAATAGAGGATTACATAATAGTAGGTGAAAAGCTTCATGAATTCCATTACTTGGATGTGTGTATAATCTGATCTATCTCTGTGTAATTTTGAAGCAAAGCCTAAAAATTTTGAGGAACTTCAATGTAATCAATCTTGATTCTTGCTGTCTTATTGAGTGCTTATGTTTAGGTGCTTTTATTTCTTTATGTTTTGGCTTTCATGAAAGTGTTAAGAAAAAATTCAAGAGGAAGGAATATTTGATTAAATGAAGGGTTTGTAATAGCCAAATCATGATTACCAATTGAAAATCAGTCTCTTAAATAAAGATTGACTATGTCAACGACGTATATTATTACTTTATTAATTTGTTTTAGATATGATCAAACATACTTGCAAATTAGAACAGCATTGTTTATATATGTATTTCGGTCTCTTGCATTTATCCCCACCAATGTTTGTTTGGTGTTGATTCAAAATTTGTAATATTTCATTTATATAAACTTGCCATGTTTTCTGAATTTTAAATAATTATAATTAATTATATAATGCACAAACACATGTTTTATAGGATCTTAGTTTGTAGCAGCTCATTTCTGACTTTTAAAAAAAAATGGAAAATGCAAGACAAGCGCGATTAAAAAGAAGGATGCTAATGTTTGAGAGGCAATCCAGCAGAAAATGGCATGAAAGGAAAAATAATAATCTTACCCTGGCTAGGAAATCCAGGGAAATGGTCATTGTTGAAAAGAGGAAAAAAAAAAAGAGGGATAGAGGATGGATTCAATAATTGTGATATACGTCAAGAAATCCAAGAATCAGAAAATGAGAGTGGTTGTGAAGAATATCCAAGTAAATGACTTAAATTTACAAGGAAAAAAATATTGATATTCATTTTTGTTTACATCATTATTGTTGTTCTCATATTTTAAAATTCATATAGGAAAATTTACTGAACCTTGGAATTTCGGCTCGCCTTCTTATGTATGCGAGCATTGCGGTTCAATTTTATGGTATGAAGAGAGAACTCTTAAATCTAAGAGGCCTAGGAACCCAAAATTCTCTCTGTTGTATGGAGGGTAAGGTTAAGTTACCTTTGCTTAGGAAAGCTCCTCCTTTTATTGATGAGCTTTTAGATCCTCTTGGTAGTCAACGATCTAAAACGTTCAGAACTCTAATCAGAAGTTACAATGCAACGTTCGCAATGACATCTATGGGTGGCAAAGTAGATAGTAGAATTTTTTTTTTGATAAATAACGAAATTGTATTAACCAAAAAGTCCAAGTACACTGGGGGTGTACAAGGAAAACAGTACATCAAACAGAAAAATTACAAAGATCCAGCATTTCTAAAAAATTAGAACATGAGAAGAGATTAAAGGAAGAACTCCACTCTAGCAAGGTGTGAAGAAGAAGAGATTTAATTTCTAGAATAGACCATTCCTTTCCTTCGAAACATCTTGAGTTCCGTTCTCGCCAAATACACCATAGGACACAATGAGGGACAGCCCTCCATAAATCAATGCTCCGACACCCACCAAATGAACCTTGCCAACTCGAAAATAAATCTAAGACACCACGCGGCATAACCCATTGAAGACCAAATAGAGCCCACACCATAGACCATAGTTCATAAGCAATAGGACAATGAAGAAGAAGATGATTCACCGATTCTCCACTCTTTTTACACATATAGCACCAATCTACAACGGCTACACCCTTATACCATAAATTTTCAGTAGTCAAAATCTTACCTAAGGAGGCAGTCCAAGAGAAGAAAGCAACCTTAGTAGGGATCTTTGACCGCCACACAGGCTTCCAAGGGAAAGAAATGTCTATAGTAGAGGAAAGAGAGAGATAGTACTCACTCACTTTAAAATTCTTATTCCCAGTTGGTTTCCAGCAAAGTTTGTCCTGACCTTCACCATTAAGGGGCATTGAATTGATAAGATCAAGAAAAGTGTAAAAATGCTCTGTTTCCCAATCTTGGGGAGTTCTAGAAAAAAGAAGATCCCAGTGAAGCCTTTGGTTAGGAAAGGACATAACATCTGCAATAGATGACTCCTTATTACAACTAATATTATAGAGTTCCGGAAAAGCCTCCCGGAGGGTGCAACTCCCATACCACACATGATGCCAAAATTTAATTCTATCACCAACACCAACCTCGAATTGAATGGATTTTGAAAAGGCTGGCTAGCCTTGTCTTATGGTTCTCCAAAGACTAACGCCATAAGGATTAGAGACTTCTTTTGTACACCAACCTCCCCAATCATTCCCATATTTAGCCTCAATAACCCGCCTCCAGAGATGGGTTGTCTCTCTTCCATATCTCCACAACCATTTCCCCAACAAAGCTTGATTGAAGGTTCTCAAATTTTTAATACCCAAACCACCATACTGCAATGGAGAACAAACCTGGGCCCAATTTACTAGTTGGAATTTAGGAGACTCATCTATCCCACCCCAAAGAAAATTTCTTTGTAGCCTCTCAATACGAATAGCAATATCCGCAGAAATAGGAAAGAAAGATAGGAAATAAGTTGGCAAACTTGAGAGAGTGCTTTTGATTAAGGTAATCTTACCACCTTTTGATAGGTATAATCGCTTTCAACTCGTTAATCTTCACTCCATTCTTTCTAAGATAGAGTTCCAAATCGCCCTGTCCTTGAATTTAGCACCCAATGGCAGTCCCAAATAAGTCATTGGCAAAGATGACTGTCTACAACCCAGCAATGCCACAAGCTCCCCCATATTAGTCACCTCTCCAACTGGGACTAATTCTGACTTAGCCAGGTTAATATGCAACCCTGACACCGCCTCAAAAGAGGCTAAAATTTCCCGCAAATATTCAATCTGACTTGCTGTAGCATCACAGAAAATTAAAGTGTCATCCGCAAAGAGAAGATGGGTCACCATGAGGGGAGTATTAGATCTGGTACCAACAGTGAAACCTGAAATGTGTCCAGCCAGAACCGCCCCATCCAACAGACGGCTTAATGCCTCCATAACAATAGCAAATAAGAGTGGGGAGAGAGAATCTCCTTGGCGCAGCCCCCTAGAGCTCCCAAAGAAATCCTTAGGGGAGCCATTTATCAAGATCGAAAATTTCACTGTGGAAATACAGAACAAAATCCACTTTCTCCATTTCTCAGAGAATCCACAACGCTGCAACATATACATAAGAAAATCCCAGCTGACATGATCAAAAGCTTTCTCCACATCTAGGATTTGTCTATCCAGAACAAAAGCATTTTGAGACTCAGAGATAATTCCAGTAATCACCCTTCTCAGCCTATTAGCCAGCAATTTGGAAATGACTTTATAAATGCTACCCACAAGACTAATAGGTCTAAAATCTCTCACACTGACAGCATCAACTTTCTTTGGAATTAGAGCAATAAAAGTCGCATTAAGACTTTTCTCAAAGACAGCTTGTGAATGGAAGTTGGCAAGAATCTCCATAATTTCAAGTTTTAGAAAGTCCCAACAAGCCTTAAAGAAAGCCATTGAAAAACCATCTGGTCCTGGAGATTTATCGCCATTACAACCTTGGACTACACCATATACCTCCTCTTCCTCAAAAGGTCTTTCTAACCAGGCAGCTTCCTCCTCAGAAATCATAGAGAATTCCACTTCATCAAGCACAGGTCTTTGGCCCTCATTTTCAGAGTACAATTGTTTGAAGAAGTGAGAGATGCAAGCTGCTATTGAATTAGGATCTGAAGTCAATTCACCTTCCACCATCAGATTGTCTATATTATTAAATCTTCTGTGGGAGTTTGCTGTTCTATGAAAGAATTTAGTATTTCTATCCCCCTCTCGGATCCAAAGGGCCCTAGATTTCTGCCTCTAACATATTTCAACCATAAGAGTTACCTTTTCAAGTTCAATGCGAAGCTGTTCTTTTTCCAAAGTCTCATCATATGATAGAGGACAAGTATCTTCCAGCAAGTCAAATGCTTCAAAGTTCTTCCATAACTTGTTCATCTTATCCTCCACATTGCCAAATTCTTCTACATTCCATTTCTTTAAGTCTAGCTTCAAAGCTTTCAATTTGCTTGCAAACCGAAAGCTAGGGGAACCTTGAAAATGATAGGACTCCCACCAAGTTCTCACTTTCTCTACAAAACCCTATGCCTTTAATCACATATTCTCAAATCGAAAAGGATGGCTGCCTCTGTGAAAATTTCCCCCTTCTAACAGAACTGGAAAGTGGTCTGAAAGTAATCTATGCAATCTTTTTTGACGAATATTAGGAAATTGCTCTTCCAAATCAGAAGAGAGAAGAAACCTGTCAAGCCTAGACCGCGAAGCCACTGCTCCAGAATTAGACCAAGTGAAAGTACCTCCCTCCAATGGTAAATCAATAAGATTGTGTTCAGAAATGAAATCTGAAAAATCAAGCATGGCTGAAGAGAAAGAGTCTGCACCAAGTCACTCCGAAGGAAATCTCACAACATTAAAATCACCTCCAATGCACCAAGGCACATTCCACCAACTATGAATACCAGCCAGCTCTTCCCAAAGCAGTCGCCTGTCACGATCAGAATTTGGTCCATATACACCAGTGAAAGCCCAAACAAAATGATCTACTACATTTTTAAATTTGCAAGAGACAGAAAACCTTCCCACTGCTTCGTCAATTTTTTCCACCATCCTTCTATCCCACATCACCAAAACACCCCCCGAAGCACCTATAGAACCCAAATATAGCCAATCCAAATGTTGACAACCCCACAAGCTCCAGATCTCTCTCCTTGTTATCAATTCCATTTTTGTTTCCTACAAACAAATAATGTCAGCACCCCATCCTCTGATCATATTCCGAATTCAGAGTCTTTTTTCAGAGTCATTTAGCCCCCTAACATTCCAAGAGATAATTTTCAGATTCATTGAGGCACCACAGAGTCCCGTTCCCCACTGCCATCTCCTACCAAATCAGAATTATTCTCGAAGTTCCAAGAATTTAGCAGACTTTTCAACTCCCGACGCCCTTTAGAACTTGTCTTAGGCTCTCTCTTCTAGGAGCAATCTACCTGCATTTTAGCTTTCTTCCTAGCTTCCAAGGCTAAAAAAATCCCAGTAATTTCCACTTCGAAGCCTTCCAAGGAAATACCCACAGATTTCCTAAAGGCTTTAATTTGTTTCTCAATCCATGGAGATAATTGGGTGGAAGCATCTGCCACTTTCACAAGTGGAGCAACTGGGTTAGCCATTGCCAACGGTTGCACAACCAATGGTTCTTTAACATTTTCCCAATTTACAAGACCTCCATTAGATCCCCCCAACTCACAATCTGACCCAGAAACAGCAGAAACATTATCCAGAACACCATCACATTCATCCGCCTAACTAACAATATGCCTTTCTTCCTTGAAGGTGTTATTACCCTGTCTCACAGCTCTCTCGAGGTCGGAGCAGTCCGACAAGCTCCCAGGTGAGTGGTAAAGTGAGAGAGGAATAGCTATCTGCCTACCTCCACGAAGCTCTAAGACCCATTTCTCAAAATCACCCCAGGTGTGCTCCAAATCTTCAACAAAATTCTTAATGGAGGGATGAGTAGTTGGGCCAGGTATTTGAGCTCCCTCAAAATCATAAGTACCCGGTCCTTCCAAACCCACAAAATCCTCCTCCCCAACCTTTGAAGCCACTTGAGAATCCAGAGAAACTAACGCCGGTACTATCGGGTTCATTACCGGTTTCGATATCATGGCCGATGACACCACCGGCACCAACTTCGACCCACTCAGCTCACTGATCGGCGATATCTGATCGTGGGAGGCTTGGGCAACCACCGCTAGTCCAGCCGACGCAGTGGGTGGCTGAGCTAGTGGCTCTCCGCCGTTACCCGCCACTTCCGTCACTGCTAAGGCTGAATTTATGCCCACTGATACCCACGACGACGTCGCACGTTGCTCCAATATGGTGGGTGTGGTCCTTGAGCTCTCAAAATCCTTTGTGGCACTCCCACCTGAGCTCGGCAAACTTAACCCATTCTGGTAAGAAGCCTCCAGAGCCTTAAGTCCACTAGATGAGCTCTCGCCAGCCTCAAAAGAAAGTGGGCTTGACAGACCCAGGCCCAAAATGGGTTCTTTATTACCCATCAAGGCTTGGGCATTTTGCTTAGATGAGCCCAGGCCCACACTAATACTATGGGCAGTATTACTCACCCATTTGCCAGCCTGTTTAACACCTTTACCACCCTCCCAAAATACCCGCCTCTTTCCATATTCATTCACATTCATAGTCAGCCCTCTCCCTAGCCAACGTCCCTTCCTCCTATCACGTAACTTTCCAAATTCAATCTTATTTGAATTCAAATTGGGCTTCAAGGAAATATTGAATTTATTTCCTTCCGAGATTTTCTCCTCAAATTTATTCTTGCCATTAATGCCACCCTTCCCACCCTCACCACCACCCACGGTTGACTGAGGAAAGCTACCAGCTTGAGTTTCAAAATCTGCTACCTGTGTGCGAGAATTATCATTCGGAAATTCCACAAAATTCTTCACGGTACCAGCCTGAATCTTGTCTTTGCTGAGTGTCTGCTGAACATGCTTCAACCTTGCCTGTACCGGAGCTTTGACAGCCTCCACATAACACCTAGCAGGTTGGTATTTTGGGATTTTCTTAAACCTATACGGTACAAACTTCAATCCACCCAACGCATATTGAGAAGGTTCCAAAAGCCTTCTTAATTCAATCCCAAAAGTTCTCCACCCTTGTAGTAATTTTCCGGCAGGAATAATGATAGTTCGCCGCAGCCCTCCTACCTTAAGCTCTGTCACTGATAAGTACTGCCCAAATGAGTTGGATCCCCGTTGCATCGTGTAAGCAGTATCACCTTCCCTGAACGTGAAGAATTGCTTAGGACTAGCCCCACTCACAGTGTGTTCCAGATTCCGCATTGTCTAAAGAGTTGCACTCTTGCCCATAAACACCGATTGCATATAGTATTTTCCCCATTCAAAGATCTTAAGGGAGAAAAAATTCCCACCTTCCTCAATCACCAACTGAAACAACTTAGATTCAATAAAGAAACTTCGAAATCCCCCCATACTGTCCCTAAGAAATGAAAACTAAAACAGAATTTGTGGCTAATTCGAGGTAGCCGGGCCTCCTCTCAACTCAGAGAGAGAGAGAGCTTGTAGTAGATAGTAGAATTAACGATGGAGGACACCCTTACATTTTCAAACTTAATGGCCAAAACCATCATAGAATTGGAACTCTTCTTCCTAATGATGGTCAGAATCCACAATTTGCACAATTATATTTCTACGATATTGAAAATGAAGTTCAACATAGAATGAATGTCTTTAGCGATGGTCAAATTAATAGTGACCTTGATCCATCTATTGTTGGTGCATTGGTCCAAATGTTTGATGAATCAAACACTTTGGTGAAGGTATTTCGGATGTCTAGAGACCGTTTCATTGATACTGATGTTCACCGTTTAATATTACGACTTATTGGCTCCCGAACTACAGATGGAAGAGAATATAACCTGCCTACATGTTCAGAAATTGCAGCAATTATCGTTGGTGATAAATTGCAGCAATTATCGTTGGTGATATATTGCGTTTCTCTAACTCAAATAGTGGGGAGACATTTTTCGGAGGAAAAACTATTGTTCTTGGTGGTGATTTTAGGCAAATATTACCAGTGGTATCTAAAGGAAGAAGAGAACAAATAGTTGAAGCGTCAATTAACAAGTCATCATTATGGAATAGTTGCAAAGTTTTCATTCTAACAATAAATATGAGGTTGACACAAAACCCAGGTGATATTGTAGCAAGGGAATTTGCTGAATGGATATTGAAAATTGGTGATGGTGAACTTGGTAATAGTGAAGGGGAAGCATTGATTGAAATACTGCATGATTTACTAATTCAGCCCGGTGCTCATCCTTTCAACGATATTGTAAAATCTACCTATCCTGACTTCGATAAAAAATTTAACGATTCCAAGTATTTAGAAGAGAGCAATTTTAGCTCCAACAAATGAAGTAGTTGAAGACATAAATGGTTACATGATTGATCTTATTAATGTTGATGAAGAGACATATCTTAGTGCAGATTCATTATGTAAAGCTTCAAGCAATATTCTAGACCAAGATGTCATGTATCCAATAGAGTTTCTCAATCATTGAAGTTCCCTGGTATTCCAAACCATAAACTCAGATTGAAAGTAGGTTTGCCAATAATGTTACTTCGAAATTTAAACCAAAGTAATGGACTTTGTAATTGTACTAGACTCTTGGTCACTCAATTATCAAAATGGGTTTTGGAGGCTCAAATAATATTAGGAACTCATATTGGAGAAAAAGTGTTTATTCCAAGAATAGTCTTATACCCTTCTGATTCCAAATGGCCCTTTGTACTAAAAAGAAGGCAGTTTCTAGTATCAGTTTGCGTTTCTATGACAATTAATAAGAGCCAAGGTCAATCTTTGCAATGTGTTGGGCTTTATTTAGATAGACCAGTTTTCTGTCATGGACAGTTATATGTTGCTGTATCCAGAGTTACAAGTAAAGATGGCCTTGGGATACTTATTGTAGAAGATGATTATGGTGATCGTTTTCATACAAAAAATATTGTCTACAAAGAAATATTCGATAATTTGCCTAAAGGTAAGACATACCATCTGTTAAAATTATTTCAAATTGTTTATAATGTAAACTAGATTGTCACTTATATTGTAAACAGTTGATTTTTCTCCATTGTTGTATATAAACTTTACTAATGTTTAAAATGTTCTAATATTATAGATTCATATCACAATGAAGTACAAAACTTTGAAGCAGATATCAATGAATGTGGGATGCAGTTACCGTAGCAAACAACCATGATCTGATCAATATTGCTATGATCTCGGTTGACTAACAGGTAAGTTTTAAATTTTTTTTAAACAGAAAATAATATTAAAAAAAATGGATACAGAAATCTTTTTTTTTTTTTTTCCCATATCTGCATCTTTAACTTGCAGAACTATTTTGTTTAATTAGCTTATTCATTCCTAATATTTTTTTTGACATAATAATTTTTAATTGTTTCCAGGGAACCTCATGTGTTTATAATTCTTTCTTCGGCCTTATGTGGCTAGACATGAAGGGGAAATTGATCACACATTATTTTAGTTGAGAGTTGAGGTTGGGGATATTACAATTCTGTATTGGCAAAAGGCTGTGAGTTTTGGCCAAACAAAGTTTTTTGAGATTCTGTAGTATGTTTCTTCCCAGTCAGCATCACAGCCTAAATCTGATAAGGTATCCATTGACAAGGAGAAGTAATATCTGCTCTAGGGATCAGAAGTCATTTGTTTAGTGCATTTTACACTGTATTCTTCTGATGGTAATTGTTAAAATTGGGATAAGAATATTGATTACTCTTTCTTTGGCCGTAAGTTCATTATGCAGAAACTGTGTATACTTGATCCTTATACAACAATGTAAATTTTTTTTTTTTTTTTTTTTTTTTGAGGCCCTTTTATATGGTTTAGCACTGAACCTAAGTAGTTGGAGTTAGGGCATTGTTGTGTTAGGCAAACTTTATTTGTTAAGACAAGGTATTGAGATTGTATTTAACTAAATTTAGAGTAATAACTGAGAGAATATTCGTTTTGTTGCACATCAATCCATAGCCCATTTTGACATAATATGATACGATGAGTTGAAGGCCTTTTACTCTATGCGTATACAAGCCTGAAATTTTATAAAGCAATTTTTGGCCAGAGTAATTCACAAAGTTAAATATAGTCAAATATTTAAAGGAGAAAGCTTTATAGTCTTTTGGTCATGCTTTCTTTAGTTTTGTTTTTGCTGTGATTGTTTAAATCTGAGCTATTAAAACAAGTTTGAGTAAAAAGTGAAAAGCATAGAAGTAATACAATGCTTGAATGAATTATCTAAAAGATCTCAGATTTAGTAAGAGATCTCAGAGTTAGTAGTAAGAAGAAGAGTACTAATTTTGAGAAAATCTTAGTGTAAAAGAGAAAAATGAACTATTTAATTTATTCTTACTTTATGTAGAACATGTTGGTTTATCTCTCTCCTATGGATTGTCCATGAACTTTGTGCTGTTCTGGGCCATATATATGAGCTGCTTTGTGGAAAATCTAATGGTTTCTGTTGAGAGGATAAAACAGTTTACAAATATTACATCAGAAGCAGCTTGGGAATTTAAAGACTGCATTGCTCCTTCAAATTGGCCTGCCCGTGGCAATATTGACCTTAGAGACTTACAGGTAACTGGCCTCTAACTAATTCTATTTAATTTTTCTGAAAAAATAAACCAAAGTTAGCCACGAGCTTTATGGCTTGGCAGCACTGTCCTGTCTCCCCATTGGGTGAACCTGAGCTCATATCTCTCCCCTCCCTCACTTGAAAAAAAAAAAAAAAAAAATTCATGTCTTCAACTTCCTAAACTAATAAACCATGGCTAGAGTTTGGGTTGTGATTTACTTCTTATCAATTATTATATTACTGTTTGAACCTAATAGAATTTGTATTGCTTTTTATATTTCTTTGGATTGGTTGGTCAAAATATTTTGGTACTGTTTGATTTTGTAATTATGATATTGAAATATGCTATCATGATCTATATGTCTGATTGATTTCCTACTTAAAAAGTATCTACCAGTGGGTTATAGAATGAGTTAATGGAGTTTTATGATTTCATCCATTAGTATTTTAAGGAAGTATATTGATGCATCTATGTCAAGATTGAGATTTCCTTGAACTATTCGTACATGGGTGAAGAGGGATGTTTCATTGTAAAAGGGGAGAGCTTCTATTTTGTTTTTGATATAATTTGTAGTGTAGTTTTTTGGCCTTTTAGAATCTAAAAGTTACGGAATACTTAAAATGAGGGGTTCGTTTTTGTGATCACATGATTATTACATTTCCTTTTTTTTCTTTTGCATCCTATTGATCTTATGGTTCATTTTCTTTAATAGGGGACTCTGTTTTTATTGCTTTTTAGAACTATACTATAATTTCTGACATGTAACTTTCTGAATTCTTAACTAAATTTTGTGGGATGTGTATGGTTGTGGTGCAGTGGGTATTCTTTGCTTAGTGATCCCCAGTACAACAAAGTACTTACCAATTTTTTGATCATTCAGTTGACTCCTTACTGCCAGTCTGTACTTGCTGTCATGCTAGCAAAAACGAGGGTTTCAGCCCGTTTTACTTATTATTGGATTTGAACCAATGACTTACCATTTACTATTCAAGGAGAGGCGGAGCGCGAAAAAAGAGAGTATTATCACTATTTGAAACTATTTTCCATCCTACCTGATCTACTGTTTTTGAAGAGTGATTGAAATTGTAAAACTTTGAAATTTGAAGGTGTAATGTATTTTTGTTATTGTAGCTTTATGGTTGTTGGTAGTTGAATTTTCATTTATAAAACAATGAATGTGATTGCTATTAAATTTACAGAAATTGCATGTAATTCATTTAGTAGATCATGTTTTGTTGGAGGACGCCTCTTTTTCTTTTAAGTTTCACACTAAAGAATACATTCAAAGATTGTGTGTGCAGCAGCCAATGTGGCATGACCACAAAGCTGAAGCTGCAAAGGGGTATCAAACATTTAATTGATTTACAGATACTTCTTCTAATTTGCTAAAAATTCTACTGCACCAATAAAATATATGCACCTGTAGGCCACGAGCATGTGCTTTGGCAACAAGATCTGTAACTTCATTCAAATAATTGTTTTTGTAGTAACAATTGTATCCTTCCAAGGTTCAATCCCAACCAGATAGTTCTTTATGAAATCAAGATAACTATCTGAAGTAATATCATAGTATGTCTGCACAAAACATTTATTCAATCAAGAACACAACTAGAAAAGTTACTGTATGGAACAGGTAATTTTAAAAAAGTGACTGCATCAGAAGTACAGTTTTGGAGCTAATAGAAGATATGGAACAAAATTCACCTAAAATATGATTTAACAAAATTCACCTGAAACTATATTGGAAAATACAACACTGCCTCTCATAGATATTGAATAATAGTTATGCCACCTAATTTAAAAAAAAAAAAAAAAAAAAAATGCCTAACATCCCTACTATAATGCCAGCCATGCGCATATGGCTAGCAACATGATTCACGCTTAAAAGTTAAATATTTTCCAGCTTATTTGTCATGTTAATCAACAAATTATTGAAGTTGATCTGCTTGCCAACAACAAAGTCAATTGGATTTTCAGAATGAGAACAAAAAACAAACCTGATTCGTATCTTCTGTTAGTACCGTAGGAATAGCCTCATTTTTTTCCTGTTTATGTCATCTTTACTTTGATTCAATTAAAACTTTATTTTGAATTAAATTTACATGTATAATTATTATGTCCCAATTAATTTATTCCCCTTTCATTGAATGTTTTAATACATACTATAAATTAATTTAAAACTGTGAATAATATAAGTTAGATTGTCACTAATGTTGCAAATGATAGATTTTACTCTGTAATGATATATAAATTTTACTGATGTTTAAATTATGCAGATAATACAAAGTCATACGAATATGGAGTACACAACTTTAAAGCAGACATCGAGAGACAAAGATAACTCAAAAGTGAAAGTTAGAGTTTTATGAATGTGGGATGCAATTAATATAGCAAACAACCATGATCTGATCAGCCTCGATATGATATTGGTTGACGAAGAGGTAAATTCATAATTGATTTCTTTCTAGAATAAATTTTACAAATATTATTTTATTAAAATTTGCAGTCAGTTAATGTAAATTGATTGTTATGTACTGCTATTATTGATTAAGGGATAATTCATTTAAAATGTTCGTAGGGAACATTGAAACATGCAAGCATTAGAAAGAATCTTGCTCAAAGTTATCGTCCACAACTAAATGAAGGGAGCATATATACAATTACAAATTTCTTGGTTGAAGAAAATAAAAGGAACTGTCGTCCAGTACATAACAAACTCAAAATACTTTTCAATTCAACAACTTCAGTCTCAAAATTCAGTGGATTTGATCATTCAATACCTCAATCCCAATTTGAATTTGTTAATTATGGAACAATAGCTTCCTGTTGCTATGACACTACTTACTTGACTGGTAATTTTAATTTTTTTACAAGCCAAGCATCTACTTTTACAAAGCTAAAAAACAATGCAATTCATAACTTAATACTGACTCTTATTTAAAAAAAAAAAAGTGTTCTTACTAGATGTGATTGGCATATTGGACTACATTGGAGCCATTGAGGAGATCAAAACAAGAGGGCGTCCAACAAAGATGAGAAACATTCAACTGTTGTTAGAAGAGTAAGATATATATACATTTTTTTAAACTCATATGTTATAATTTTTAAATAACTCAAACTTACATATAAACAACTTCAGGAACAAATTAGTTCAAACAACTTTGTGGGGAAATACTGCACAACAAATAGATGATGATTTTTACAAAACAAATAAAGGGCCATTCATTGTAATAGTCACTTCAACTATTGTGAAAACTTTCAAAGGTAACAATTGATTAACTCATTTATTAAATACATAACATTTATGTATCTATAATGCTTAGAAATTTTACAACTTTTTTGTAGGTCATTATCAATTGTCATCCACTTTTGCAACAAAGCTATATGTCAATTTAGACATTCCAGAAGTTGCAAAAATTAGAAACAAGTAACTACTATTACACTTTCTCTTTTTAAGGGTGTACCTATTTAGCGATATTCCTTAAATGATAGATAGCATAAAAACTGTTTGTTTAGATATATATATATATACATATAGAAACTGTTCTGTTATTGTTTTAATGAGTTATACCTAATTTTTGGTTAGATACACCACAATGGACATAAACGTAAAAGAAATACTGCCAAAGGGACTACCTAAAATACAAGATGGTGTACTTGCCTTAAATAATAAAAAGCAGTTGTTGAAATAAAGGGCTTGGAATGGAACTCAAAGGTATCAACTATATTCTGACATTGTTAATTTATCATAATTAGTAACTGTTTATGTGTTTTATAATAAGATATAATTTTATAAGCTGACTAAACTTTGTATTATAGGACTTACTGGTAACATGCAATGCCAAGATCATTACTCTCAATAATAAATATGGATGGTATTATGTTGCATGCCTTATATGCAAGACGAAAGTGAAACAAGTCAAAGGAGTTCTATGGTGTGAACGTTGTAAAAATGAGCCAAAGTTTGCAGTCCCAAGGTAATTAAAAAAAAAAAAGATTTGTAAATTCTCAAACACACACAAAATATATATAATATTCTACTAACAACTTTGTATCTAAAATAGCTATAGAATACAAGTCCAAGTACAAGATGAGACCGGTTCAACCACATTCATATTGTTTGACAAAGGAGCTAAGAAAATTATATCTAAGATTGCAAAAGAACTTGCAAAGATGAAAGAAGGGGTAATTTCATATATAAATGTTAGCACTATATCTTTATTATCTGAAAATTTAAGTTTTAATACATATTTTGCTAATTGTATGATACATTGTTCATACAGATTTTGAAATTAGATGAGAATATTTTACTAAAAGAGATTCAAAAAATAATTGGCAATGAATATTTGTTCCAACTGCATCTTGATGAATATAATTTGAAGTATGGAAAAGAAAATTACACGGTTTCGAAGATTTTGGAGATGGAAATTTCACATAAGCAAAATGACTCACGTAAAGTTGAAGAACATCAGGTAATTGAAGCATACTTCACCTTGCTTACTATATGATTCAAGCATTAGTCTACACATAATTTACTATACATATCTAACTGATACATAAGAATGCAAATTATTGCAGGACACAATGGAGGAAATTGTAAGAAAATCAAGGAAGGACAAGTACATAGCCAGTCAAAAAATAGAAAAAGGAGAAACATCTGTTGAAAGACCTGAAAAAATGCCGCTCCAAATGCTTCAAAAACATCAAAAGGGTACTAAGCAAATTGCATCAAAGAAGAAAAAAACTGAACTCTAATGTATATACTACCTTACGCTCTGAGTCTTTCTGTATTTCATTGTATTGTTGTTGTTGTTGTTTTTTTTTTTTTTTTTTTTTTTATTTTTTTTTTATAATTTCTTGAGAAAAGTAAACTAAATGTACTGTTAAGTTACTGCGACTGTCCTTTACAAATTATCATATTAAAGCTCCAATATACATATGTTTTTGTTTTAAACTGTTAAAATTTGAGAATTCGGTAATTTTAACAAACTTTCTTATCCTGTTATTTCGTTAAAATTCAAATTTGTAGTATTCACCAAGTGTTCTCAAGAAACATTACTGGATAAAGCTAACATCCTTACTATCATTCTTATCCTTTTGAATTCTACTCTTTTCAATTCCATATTAATATGATAAGATTTTTTAATGTTCTAAAACATAAACTCAGATTGAATGAAAGTCTCCCAAAAATGTAATTATATTTCCCAATTCGGTATGTTAGATACTGTGATGGTCCTAAAGTGGTTGATTTCAAAGTGTACAAGCTGGATGAAGAGTGTGGTTGATGGGAGTTGGAGAAAAGCTTGGTGATCGAGTTTTTGTTTTGGGTAATGATTGTTGTTTTTCGAACATCATGAAATTGATATTTTATTATATTTTCTCCTTGAAACTTGATTTGCTGTAATGTTTAATAGCATAGTCAAATAATTAAAATAAATACATTTCCCCCTTTTGTTATGTTGTTGTAAAGTGAGTAGTATGATGTGTTGAGGTTTGAGTACAAAGTAGATTTACCTGCTAGGCTGACCATTATTTTAAGTTATGTGTGTTCGGCTATCTGCATAAGTTCATTAAATAATTAGATATGTAAATGATGCTATATTGAGCCATTTTGGTGAATAGGTATAGTTTTGCTGCTGACAAAATGCATCCATCCGGATAAATTGACTCAAGAGTCTCTAATAAGTGTATATAGGATGATTAGGATCTTGACCAGATAAATTGACATTGAGAAATGAAATTTGCTGATTACTTAAAATGAGGGATTCGTTTTTGTGATCAAATGAGGGATTATTACACTTTTTTTTTTTCATTTGCATCCTATTGATCTGATTCTGAACTAGATTTTGTGGAATGTGTATGGTTGTGGTGCAGTGGGTATTCTTTGCTTAGGGATCCCCAGTACAATAAAGGACTTACCAATGCTTTGGTCATTCAGTTGATTCCTTGCTGTCAGTCTGTACTTGTTGTCATGCTAGCAACAAAAGGAGTTGCAACTGTTTTTTCCTATTATTGGATTTGAACCAATGACTTACTACTTACTATTCAAAGGGGGGCGGAGAGCTAAGAAAGAGAAAGTGTTATCACTATTCGAAATGATGCAGCAACTAGCATGCTAAGATCAGAAGGGAAATAGCAACTATAAAATACAATTTAATTTTCAGTTTCTATTTTCCATCCTACTTAATTTGTTGTTTTTGAAGAGTGATTGAAATTGTAGAAATTTGAGATTTGAAAGTGTAATGTTTTTTATACAAAGTTGATTATCACTTAGATTTTAGTTAATATTCCACTCTATCTACATAATTATCAGTGTCAGCTAATTATGGTTAAAGAACATTTTTAAAAACTGCCAGTCATTGGTCATATGGAATTTTCAACTTAGTGCTATTTTCACCATATTTTTAACATGTGAAAGCAATTAGTTGGATAAAGTTTCAAAATATTAAAATAATAGCCAAATTCCTCTTCTACTTATGAGATTTCAAATGATCCCGTACATTGCACGAGTTAAACGCTAGTATATAATAATAGATGAAGCTGAGAGAAACTTAAATTAAAATTCCAAATTAGAGTTTCAATTTTGCGCCATGTGTCCTAAATATTTATTTTTAAAGAGTTTTATTTCTCAATTTTAAAATCAAATGTGAGAGACATCATAAATATTCATCCAAATGAGTTATTAAGTATAAAAACCAAAGAGTCTAGAATAAATGAATCGTAAAAAAAAATTAAAAAAAAAAGTGCTTTACAATAATAAATAAATAAATAGACATGGACAATTTACATTTTATATCTAATAATATCCTTACAAAATATTTTAAAGAGTTAAAAAAATATAAAAATGACTATCAATAGTATTTAAATTATATATATAGGATTTATATTATGCATCTTATTGTATATCTTTAAGTGTATCCATGTATATATATGGGGTTATAAGCTAGTATATATTAATAGACAAAACTCAGAGAAAGTTCAATTAGATTTTAGAATTGAGATCTAGTTTTGTGCCATTGAGTTATTGGTTGAAAAGCCAAGAGTCTATCCATTTTCAATTATACATTGTGTTTTTTTTTTTTTTTCTTTGATGAGTCAATTATACATATTGTTGGCCCGTACTCAATAATAGTCAGCTAGATCATGACTTTCATTTGCTCTTTTTTTGAATTTTTCCGAATGTTTCGCTATAGTCAAAATTAATGGAGTTGAATACACTCTTAATTTTATTTCTTCTCATTTATTCATGTGTCGTACTTCTTTTTGAAGATTGAAACACATAGTATGAATATATAATAGTCCATATCTGAAGGAGAACTACGTAGAGCCAATGGTGAAGGTTCATTTAGATCATGTGATGATTTTGTTAGAACAATATTTGACTATAGGGGTAAAAATAAATTGTCATTAGCAACAGAGGCTTTTGAGGATGCCTTGGATTCTTGGTCATCTTCCTCTTTTTTTGAGTTAGCATTTGCTCTGGTATCAGAGCCATCTCTTTCTGGCTAGTCATAGTTGTGTTGTGTTCTTTTTACTCTATCTTTTCCTGTTTGAATCTTTAATTTCTTACTCTTTTGTGTCTTCTTTTTGTCTCCGTTGGTGTCACCCTCATCATAAAGTGAATTCCCATAATTGAACTGTTAGGCTCGTGTTGCTAGGAGAGCGTTAGGGCATGAGAGGTATATGGTTGAATAGGGTATGTGTTATTGTTAGAACATATGTGATTCACTTGTTAGGAACATATGTCACTATTTTATGTAATTGGCTAATCCTTTGACAAAACGCACTTTACTTGTAATTGGGTAGATCTAGGATGCGTTTAACACTTCAAGAAACCTTGTTTCAAGTTGAAGTGTTGAAGGCATGCAAGTTTGTCCAAGATTCAAGTGTGAGAAGTGTTGCTCATTAAAGCTCGACAGCTAGCTATCTATCGAGACCTGTACAGTTGTTAAAGCCCGTGACTCAACAGCAGCTTGACAGATAGGGTATCTGTCGAGGTTTATGAAGTTTAGTTTTTCAAGACTTTTTTCAGGACTGTTTTTCATTCAATCCATGATTGTATGTTTGGGTTTTCTTTTCTCACAACCCTAGACATATAAAATGATTATTTTAAGGGCCGTCAAAGGTGGAACAAGTTGCACAAGTGTTGAGCAAAGTTTGTTCAAGCAAATTGTGACCAGAGACAGAATTTGCCCTAATTCATCTTTCTTGTGAAAAAGCTGTTGTGTTTGTGCACCATAGGGTTTTGTAACCAAGGAGCTTTTCGATCTTCATCGTTTAGATGAATTGAAGAACTTTGCAACCAACAATCTTCTCTAGTTGGTGATTGAAGTCGTGTACTGGGATCCACGCAATTGGTTAGTCACATACTGGGAACCATGCATTACAAGGAGAGATTGTCACTACAAAACAAGTCCAATTGGGTATTGGGGTAAGGGTTCAACTGTAGGTTGGTATAAGGTACTGGTATTCCTTTACTTGTAACCGCTTGTTGTGATAATAGTGGATTCTCAAGAGTGGTGACCTTAAAATCACCCGATGGGGTTTTTGCTGTGTAAGTTTTCCCCATTCGTAAACAAACCACTGTGTCAACTTATTTTCTGCTGCATACTTAGTTTAATTAGTGATTTGTTAGTGCTACCACGAGTTAGCATGTTAATTTGATTAATTAATAAACTTGGCTAATTAATCAATTAATTTCATCACAAGGGGTCAATACGTTTTTGGCCTATCAGTTATGAAATGCAATGGTGGTAAGAAAGAAAAACACGATAAGTGAGTTTTAAACCTAGGCAGTATGGATAGATTATTTAGATCCAACTCTTTTTTTAACTCTGGATCTAGTATACCTCATGATATTATAAATGTGGAAGATTACTTTGTTGAAGATAATGATTTCACTAAGTTTAAAAAATGGTGCATTCCTAAAGTTGATGCTAAAATCTATATATAAAACAAATTGGATTCAATCTACTTTTAATAGTGAGTCTAATGTTACTCTATCTCAAAAACTCAGGAAAAATGTTGGCTTTTTAATAGAAAATGCATTAATGACTTTCTTGCTAAAGGATACAGTTTTTTGCATATTGGCATGGTTCAGGTTGCTGTTAAACCTTTTACTTGAAAAGGTATTAAGGCTTTTGTTCTTATATGCTTAAGAGATGCTAGATTTAAAAATTTTCATACTAGTATTTCTTGTCTGCTTAAGAGATGCTAGATTTAAAAATTTCATACTAATATTCTTGGCATGATTCAATTGTCTTTGTTTGATGGCCCTATTTATTTTGATTGTTACCATGATCCAACTCTTGCTTTAGATGATCCTAATATTGCTAAGGCTTTGACTTTAAATATTTTATCACTTGTTATGATATGGATGAAGGAAGTAAACCTCTTGCTACCATTTATCGCATTTATTATAGATTGTTAAAAACTACTCTTAATCCAAGTGTTGGACTTAAAAGTACTGGCCGCAAGACTTTATTAATCCAATGCTCCATTCCAGATGCTAAGGTTCAAATTCCAAAAATTATTTGTTGGAAAGATATTACCCTTCCTAATGAATGGTTGTTGGAATGAGAAACCAAGCCTACTAAATTTGCTTTTGATGAAATTAATCTTGATTATATCCAATAGTATCTTAATGGAAATGTTAAAATAAGTTTTGGTAATAATAAAAATAACAAACCTTTAATGATCAATGAAAGAAGACATTCTTTTGTTGGATTTGCTGTTTCTTAAAACCTATCAAGAAGAGATCAAGGTCTTAGTGATTTTTTACAAAATAATAGAAATTTTGAAAACCTTGATTTAAAGCTAAAAGAGTTGCAAGTGATAACTCTCAAGTAAGCACTACTTATTATTCTACAAAAACTAAGCATGGTAAACATGCCATTGAAGAAGAAGAAGAGATTGAATCTGGGTCCCCTACTGCTTCTGATTTTTAAGGTCCTACTACTACTTCTAATTTTCAAGCTCCTACTAATTCTGATTTTCAAGCTCCTATTATCCATAGTCAATTAATTGTTTTAAATAAAGCTTTTCATATAGACATGGTTGCTTTATTTATTGAATATAGATATGTTAAAAATAATGGAAAAAGAAGATCTTATCTTGCTACTTTCAAAAATCAAGAAAAAACCTGTGTTAAAAGAAAATGGAAAGAAAAAATGCATGAATTACAAAAACATGTATTGTTCTTTGATTTTGTTGAAAACTATTATATTCCACAAAATATTTCAAAAAAAAAAAAAAAACAATTTAAATATGGTAAACAAATCAAATTTTGTTAAAGAGGATAAAATTGTTGTTAGATCTAGCCATCCACCCCTTTAAATGGTTATTATTACCTATAAAGGAACAGAGGTTAAAGTCTCTCCTTTTAAAGTTGCTGGTGATGCTAACACACCAGTTTCTACTGAAACCAAAAAAAGAAAAAAAAAAAAAAAAAAAAGAAAAAAAGAAAGAAAGAAAGAAATATTGAGTAGAGCAATTTTGTTAGTAACTCTTTACATGTTATTGGTCACCAATATGATCTTATTGATGAAAAAATTGAAAATCCTACCTCTATTAAAATTGAAAAATCGTTGATTGGCTTACTTGATAAAAGGCGTAATTTGAATCTTGAAACCACTCAAGTGAAAACTATTGAGAAAGTTGAAAAAATGTTTGCTGATTTACAAAAAATAAAAACTGAGTAGAATAGTACCTTTACTAGAATTGCACGTGCTATTACTAGGAAAGGTAAAGAGGTTGTTCAAACCGAAGATTCAAATTCAGATTCTTTGTCCTCCTCTCCTATTGATTTTCAAAAATATAAAAGTATTGGTAAACTTACTCTTGACATGCCTTAAGTAAAAAGGTTTGTTGGAAAACATAATCCCATGACCTTTACAAAAAAATTGGTATTCAAAAACTACTCCTGATATGCAGTTTGAAGAAAGATTTTTTCAAACCCAATTTTCAGTTTTTGCTAATAAACTCTATGTGTGGAATATTGATGGTTTATCAAAACAAGGTCTTAAAAAAAATGAATCATATGTCTATGGTTTCTAATGCTTATGTTACCAATCATAACCTTGATCATGCACCAAACTCAAAAGGGACCAAAGCATGAGAAATACATCCCAAAGGTACCTGTAGATTTTTCCTTTTTGACAATTCAAACTATATGATATCTTTCTTTTCCTTTCTTTTCCACATGATAAGAATATATAACCATACTAAAATCACCACATTACAAGTCAGAGTTTTATAACACATTTATAAACAATAACTAAAATCATGTGCCTCCATATAATACATGAATATATTACAAAACTCTAATTGGATTACACCAAGTCACAATCTTATCAAGAATAAGGAACCTTAACATCTAGTCTGGCCTACCATGCCTAAGGCTAACAAACCTCAAGTGCCCAACCTCCTAGAGAATTAATCATGGCCTCGTTGAACATAGTAAGATCGAGTCACCAACCATTTACATCATAAGTCTCCAATTTAACATAGCACTCTAATCATCACCAAAGAAGTAAGCTCCATACCCAAGGTATAGCAAATTGATCTAAAAAACTATTAAAGGGTGGGATGAGTTAAAGCCTAGTAAGTAGCATAATTAATTGGGGTGGGGGATATGCAAGTTTCATGATGATGAACCGTTTACAAAGCATTTTTTAATTTGGAAAATTTCTAATTGAATACTGCAAGATACTTTTCAATAATAATATGACAAGAATGATAAATAAAGAACACAAAGTTTCTCAAAATAATACCATGAAACTATATACTATAATATATGAGCACTAATAATATAATCCCAAAGCCATAAAATCTAACATATGGTAATTTATCACAAATATACCACACTACTACATAGACCGGTCAAGGGATCCACCCATCCACAACTGGCATGATATTGTCATCTCTATTATGCAGTCTTTTGGCCCCATGGGCAACAGTCTCACTCACACACAATTAAGGAACCTCTTCCCCCCCCATGGGCAGAAAGGAAGAACATGTCATCCAAAGTGAAAAGGCACTGACCTAGATTTGATTCCGTTGTCACAAAGACTACAGAAACCAAATCGAGTGATCACCTGGAAATCACATATGACATAAGGTTAAAACAACATAAAGCTCATAGGTTATATATACTTTCAAATACATAGTTTATATCCAAGTAGTTTCAGAAAAACCTTAAACAATCAAAACTTCCATAAAGTTTGTAAGGTTTTCAACTTCATTCTTTTTCAAAAAGATTTTCTATCAATTTCCTAAATAATACAAGATAAGATAAGTACCTTTAAATTTTCCAATATACCATAAAATCCATGAATTCCTTATCAAAGATTAAATAAAAAATACTAATATTTTTCATGTCAACAATTCATGCATTTCCCTAAATGCAATACCAAATATGATGCACTTTTCATATATAATAATATATAATAGGGTCACAACACCACACAACACTTTTAAGAAAACATATATCCATATATAATTTTCCAAAATGTGTTTGACCCAAAAACAACGTTTATGCAACACAGTTATTTTCCAAAAATCCCATTAAAAGCTACTTACCTTGCAACCCATAAAAAGCCTAATTCTCCAAGCTTCAAAGGAGATTAGCTAGAACTTAAACAATATCAAGCAAACCTATCACAATAAGCATAAAGCTTAAAATTGTATCTAGCTACAAATTAGGAACTGCCAAATAAGCACTTAATTAGGCAAGCCTAGTATTTAGCCTCACAAATATTATTTTCCACTTCCACAGTTTCTCAATAAATTAATTTACAAGGCATAGACTCCCATTATACTCATGAATCATCCAAGGTATTATTTCTAACATCAAAACCTCAACAATTTATAAGTACTTCCCACAATATTTACATCACATCAACAAGAGACCCATGATACAAAAAATCATAATATCCTCCAAAACAAACAATTTAAATCTTTGACTAGCTCCAAATAGTCAATAATTTAAAAACTATATACCCACTCATCAAATAATTTCACCAATACAAAACCCATACATATAAATACATGAATATCACTTCCAAAGCTTATAAATCACATGAGTATCATTATCAAAGCTTAGATAAAAATAACCTCAAGCAAAAGTATAAAACTTGCCAAAAAGATTAGAAATTTTTACCTCAAAAAAATATGTGCAAGTACTTAGAAGTTCATAAGGATTTTCCGGTGATCTTGCCGGCAAAATGACGGTTGAGATGGTGGTATGGAGTGGCATCGGTGGGAAAGTGTGAGGGAGTGAGAAGAGTATTTGAGAGAAAAAGAAAAAGAAGAAAAGAAAAGAGGAGTGAGATGGCCGGTCAAGAGGGAGAGAGGGAGATATTTGTGAGATGTGTGGTGGGGATTAAGTGGGGGTTGGTGGGAGCATGTGTGGCCCAAAAATAAATCTGTCTTCCTCTTTTTTTTTTTGGTGACTGGGACATTACTTTCTTCCCCTCTTATAAAAATTTTGTCCTTGAAATTTTACGTACCTTGATCCTTAAAAAGGTTTGAGTATCTTGACAGCATATCATCCTCAAGCTCCCAAGATGCCTCTTTCACCAAATGATTCTTCCATAACACCTTTACCCAAGATATTGTTCTATTGTGTAGCACTTGCTCCATATGATTCAAAATATCTACTTGAATTTCTTCATATGACAAATCATCCCTAATCTGAAGAGGTTCATAGCTCAATACATGCGAAAAGTCAGGAATGTATTTCCTTAACATAGACTTGTGGAAAACATTATGAATTCCTATTAGGGCCGGTGGTAGGGCAATTCTATATGTAACTTCTCCCATTCTCTCCAAGACCTCAAAAGGCCCTACAAACTTAGGGATTAACTTACCCCTTTTTTCCAAATCTCATTACTCCTTTCATAGGTGTGACCCGTAGGAAAACTTTATCTCCACTTTCAAGTTCCAAAGCCTTCCTTTTAATGTCATAATAGCTTTTCTGTCTACTTTGGGCCACTCGTAGTCTATCACAAATCTGATTTACCTTGTCACAAGTCCTTTGAGTTAATTCTAGTCCCAAGATTTTTTTATTCTCCAACCTCATCCTGAAAAATTGGTGATCTACACTTTCTTGCTGCTCTAAAACTTGAATGGTAACTATTATTGTAAGCAAATTCCACCGAAGGTAAGTGACTAGCCCAACTCCCCCAAAACAAATACTTTCAACATATCTTCTAGTGTTTGAATAGTCCTTTTAGATAGTCCATCTGTCTGAGGGTGGAAAGTTGTACTAAAATCAAATCTAGTACCCAAGGCCTTTTGCACACCACCCCAGAAATGAGAAGTAAACCTTGGATCCCTATCTGAAACAATAGAAGTAGGTACTTCATGAAGTCTTGCTAACTAATTAAGGGAGTAGTTCATCCAAATATGGAGGAAAGGAGCTGATTTTGTCATTCTATCAACGATCACCCAAATAGCATCATGACCCTTAAGAGATCTCGGCACTCTAGAAACAAAATTCATAGTAATTTTCTCCCACTTCCATTGGCGAATAGGAAGTGGTTGCAACAAACCTAAGGGTCGTTGGTGCAACACCTTAACTTGCTGACAAGTCAAGCATTGTTGTACAAAGTTGTTGGGGTTTATGCCCTAAAATCCAATTTATTGGCATGTCATAAATAATTAAATTGTTTAGTTATATGAGACTATCTATAAATGAATTAATGAGACATTATTTTAGTACATGAGATGCATAGTATGTGATTTAGTCACAGGAGATATAAATCACAAGTTCTTTGTAAACTCAGAATTTTAGTTCGTAGTCAGTGATGAAATTGGGCATTTCATCTACGAAGACTATAACATATCAACTAAGATGATTTATCTTGATCATGGAAGTGGAAACTTTTAGTTGATATGTTGATATGTTTGAAGAGTTAAGACATATTGAATTGGACTGTTATGAGATTTATTATTCTCCTAACAACTATCAAATGAATAATAAATTTCATGACTTCTATTTACATCAACTCTAAATCCTGAGAGAATAATGGACCTGATCATGAGATGTAGGTTGCTTTGATATATCAAGAGTGAGATCTATAAGTCACGATCAAAACCTCAGTATGTTGGATAGTTGCATTTAGTGTTTATGGAACATATATTCTTAAGAGTGAGATAAGTTTAATGGGTTTGGTTATTCAGAGTGTTGGGCCTAATCACTTTTGTAAGGAGTTACTAAAGTATATATTTATGGAATTGGATTTCATAAGTATATGATGAATAACATAAAGGATTAAATCGGATACTCAAGGATTAAGATGTAGTAATCATCAAAGTGGCGGTCTATATTCATGACTTTATATTACTACGAATATTTTAATGAAGGGGTTGCATGTATAATAAAGTCTTAGGATATAATTTATTAATAAGACCTAGAGTGCAATTATATTCTTATAGTGGTATTGAATATAATTAATGGTATCTTTAGACTTGTCAAGAGTTGACAGAAAAGCCCAAGGCCCATTAGAGCTAGAGTCTTATTTGTTCCCTTTTGGTTCCACTCCAAGCCACATATTAGAGCTCGATTGGAATGGCCCAAAAGGCTAGCCTAGTTAGATAATTAGTTATATATAAGAAGAGAAACATACAGAATTTTATAAGTGGTTTTCATTGAGATCTTATAAGGAATGAAATGGTATATGTGAGTGTTAGACACTCTTTTATTTTCTCCTTGGAAACTGATTGAGAGACCACACTTCTTGGGCATTGAATGGAATTGGAGTGAAGATTAAAAGTTTTCCTAAGTACTTCTAATCTTTTGTTTTGAATTTTACCGCACCAAGGTATGCAATCTTGTTCTTAAATTCTGAAATTTACATAGTGCATGTTATCAATAATGAATGAAATAGATCCATGTTTGTTGCTTCCGCTGTGTGTTTTGTATGATATACCAAACTAGATTTTCCAACAAAAGTGAGCAATCTCTCTTTTCATATTATTCCACCAAAAGTTTTCACGAAGATCATGGTACATCTTTCTACTACCCAGATGTATTGTATATGGGGAATAGTGAGCCTCCTCTAGAATCTCTTTTTTAATCAATGGATCATTTGGCACACAAATTCTACTACCAAATCTCAAAGCACCATCCTCAGAGATAGAAAATTTAGATTTCTTTCCACTACGCACCTCATCCATGATTTTCTTTAAATGTGGGTCATTGGCTTGTGACAATTTAATTCTTTCTACCAAAGTTGGTTGAACACTCAAACTACCCAGGTAGGCCTCAGAATGGCCCATAACAACTTAATTTGCATCCTTTGAAGATTACAAATAATTTCCTTTTGAGTGGTTAGCAAAGCAGCAGAAAAACTTGAAGGCTTTCTACTAAGAGCATCAGCCACAACATTAGCCTTACTAGGATGATAGTTAATAGAGCAATCATAATCCTTAACTAGTTCCAACCATCTCTGCTGCCTCATATTTAACTACTTTTGGGTAAAGAAATACTTTAACTTTTATGATCAGTGAAAATCTTGCATCTTTCCTTAAACAAATAATGTCTCCAAATTTCCAAAGAAAAAATAACTACAACCAACTCAAGTCATGAGTGGGGTAATTTTTCTCATAATTTTTCAATTGATGAGAGGCATAGGCCACAACTTTCCCATTTTGCATCAACACACAACAAAGTCCCTTATGAGAAGCATCACTATATATAACAAAACCTCCTCTACCTGAAGGGATAGTTAGCATTGGAGTTGTGACTAATCTCCTTTTAAGCTCTTGGAAGCTTTTCTCACACTCTTCCTTCCACTCGAATTTAACATTCTTCTAAGTCAACTGTGTCAAAGGAGCTGCAATGTGGGAAAATCCCTTTACAAATCTTCTATAGTAACCAACAAGGCCTAAGAAACTCCTAACCTCACTCACATTTGTAGGCCTATCCCAATTAACCACATCATCTATCTTATTAGGATCCATTGTAATTCCATCCTTAGATATCACATGACCCAAGAACACTACTTGGTTCAACTAGAATTCACACATCTTCAATTTGATATACAACTACCTTTCTCTGAGAATTTGTAAAACAATCCTCATAGTGTTCTTCATGCTCTTCTTGACTCTTAGAATAAATCAAAATATCATCAATGAACACAATGAAAAAGTGATCCAAGTACTCATGAAATACGCTATTCATCAAATCCATAAAAACAGTATGGGCACTGGTTAATCCAAATAGTCACTAAAAATTCATAATGACCATATCTAGTCGAAAGGCTGTCTTTGTTATGTCCTCACCCTTAATCTTCAATTGGTGGTAACCAGAACAAAAGTCAATCTTAGAAAAGACTTGTGCTCCTTGCAACTGGTCAAATAAGTCATCAATATGAGGCAAATGATATTTATTTTTTAATGGTAACTCTATTAAGCTCACGGAAATACATAACCTCATAAACCCGTCCTTTTTTTCTTAATAAATAAAATTGGAACTCCCCAAGGCGAGGCACTAAGGCGAATAAATCCTTTGTCTAGTAATTCTTCCAATTGCTCTTTAAGTTCCTTCAACTTCGTGGGTGCCATTCTATATGGTGCCTTAGAAATAGGTGCAGTACTAGGGAGGAGGTCAATACAGAACTCATCCTCATGATCTAGAAGCAACCCAGGTAGATCATTAGGAAAAACATCCAGAAATTCCCAGACATGACCACTCATGACCAATCTTCAGCACTCCCTTCGAACATTATGAATGAAATGTTATGCCCTTTGGTCTTAAGAATGCCCCTAGTTTTCCAGAACACTATGAATGATATCTTTAATTCCTTTAGTCATTTCACCATTGTTTAAATTGATGTTGTCCTTGTTTATTCCAAATCCATTGATGAACATTGGAAACATTTTTATTCATTTCTTGATATCATCAAACATAATGGTCTTGTTTTCTTTGCTAACAAAATCAAACTATTTCAAACAAAGGTTCGTTTCCTTGGCTATGACATTTCTGAAGGACAGAGTTGTTCCATTGACATAGCCATTCAATTGCTAACAAATTCCCAGATGTCATTATTGATAAAACATAATTACAAAGATTCCTTGGGTCTCTGAACTACATTGCTAAGTTTTATAAGGATTTGAGGAAACAATGTAAACCACTCTTTGATTGGTTACATAATAATCCTCCTCCTTGGTATAATATTCATACTTCTCATGTTAAAACTTTGCCTTGTCTTGGTATTCCTACAATTAATGTCTTTAAAATTGTTGAAACTGATGCCTCTGACATTGGTTATGGAGGTATTCCGAAACAACTTGTTTCCTTAGACTCATCTAAACAAATAGTTCACTTCCATTCTGGAGTCTGGAACTCTACACAAATTAATTATAGTACTATTGAAAATGAAATTTTATCTGTAGTACTATGTATTTCTAAATTTCAAAGTGATTTACTAAATCAAATTTTTTTACTATGTATTGATTGTAAAAGTGCTAAGTATCCATATACTATTGTCACTATTAACCATCTTGTTCAAACTACTTTTCCCAGAAATTCCAATGCTTCTAGTTATGTTGAAAACAATATTGCCAAAACTTGTTTTCTATCGAGCCCAACTAGGCTATAATCAAAGATCCCATTAAACTTGCTACAGAATATTTTCCCCGGAATTTCCACTAGATACCCGAACACAATGGTAAAAAATTAAAATATTACTCTACTATCCTGTTTCATGAAAAATCAATCTTTATTAAATCCATACTTGATAAGATTGATAAATCCAAAATTATTTATCATACTGTTTTCATCCTCAGTATTGTTACTGAAGAAAAATGGGAACTTCATCTTGCTTCTACAAAGTTTTTACCTAGTTTAACTATTCATTATTCTTACCATGATTACATCCACGCTTGGTTCAAGCTCATGCTACACCAAGATGCAACTATGATCCATTCCTGGTTTGCTAATTTTGATAAAAATTTCAGGTCTCAACTCCCTCTTTGGTTCATCTGTTGGTGGACACAATTTGGCTCTGTTACTGATATTTTTCTAGGACCTCTGACTGGCTCCTTCAAGTATTTTACAACTGTTTATAAGACAAATGCACATGGTGCTAAGTTCCCTATGATCCCACACTTGGTTAAAAAATACAAGGTCCCCTGGATCTTGAAATGGAAGTACGTCAAGGAAGACGATGTTCTTACTAGGCAATAGTTTCTTAAATGGTGGGACAAGTTCTCCTGTACCCAAGATGTTATTGATAATGTTACCCAAGAATTCTCTACTGCTACTTAAAGCCCTGTTAATACTATTACTCATGTCAAAGCTCAAGCTCTGGCTTCCCCCCCCCCCCCCCCCCCCCCCCCCCTGTCCAGGTAGCCATGCCTTAACCTACTGCACCAACTACCACATCTACTACTAAATCCGCTAAGTCTTCTACCAAGATCAAAAAAAAAAAAAAAAAAAAAAAAAAATCCGCCTTTGATGGTCTGAGCAGATCTACCATCATTGCTCTACTAAAACAAAAATGGAAGGACGAGGAAGAAGCTGCAAATGCAAACTTAGGAGAAGAGGAAGATGACCAAGAGTACAAGGCATCCTCAGAAGCCATTGTTGCTAATTACAATCCTTATTATCCCTATAGTCAAGAATTATTTGGTCATGATGAAGTTTCCAGACTAGATTTGAGTGAGAATTAACTCTATCGGCACAAGAAGCCAATAGGGCTAAACCTAAAGCTGCACTAATTTCCTGCTAAAACTACACCAACTCCACTCATCCTATTAAAGCAGTTTTGATTCCTTAATAGAAGACTACAAGACTGGCTCTTGCTCTGGCTATTTCCCACGGGGGATGATTCCCTCTCCAGACAGCACATGCATTGTTGACCTACTATGAATAGGAAAAAAAAAAAAGTCAATCTTACTGTTCATATGAATAGTAAAAAAGTCAATTTTACTGTTCACTATTCATTGTTTAAATAGTGTTTTATTTTGCCTATAAAAGGGATGTCCCTTTTAAGTTAGAGGCATAGCACAATTTTGTTAGTTTCAAATTCCATATAGTTTCTAGGCTACCTCTAGAAGGTCCTAAGCTTATAACCCTTTTCCATTTCTAGCTCAAATCTTTGTATCTACTATTACCTCCTATTAGTGTTTTAATTTATTATTGAAATATTATCAAAATACCTACTATTGTTACTTTAAGCATTTATAATTATTGTGCACTTCCACCCCCCTTATATCAAGATCCTCTAATTCATCTGATTATGACATTCTAACCTAAAGTGATTCCAACTATCAATCTTCTGGTGAATCATCTGATTCCCCTAATATTAAAATTGGTTGTATTGATTCTTATTGAAAAACTATAAATGTTTTAACTAAAGGAGAAGAACAAGAAAACTTGCTAATAAACCTGATATGCCCAAATTGACATCCCTGAGCTAAAAGAAGAATAGCTTAATAAACTAAAAAAAAAAAAAAAAAAAACTATGGTTAAAGGAGAACATGATTAAAAGATTAAAACAAAGATAGGCCTTGATGAAACTTTGGAAATATTTAATAAAAAGAAATCCAAAGAAGTAACTATTAATGACTTATAGCATGAAATTGGTAGTATTAAAAAATAAATTATTGAATTTAAAAATGAGCTAAAAGCCATAAGAACTTAAACCAAGAGATACTTCTTTTGAAAATTGATAAACAATTTGATTAACATAGTTCAAACAACAATTCTAACATTGAACAAGATGATAAGCACATTGATGCAACCAGTCAAAAGACTGTTCTTTTTTATATTGATAGAATCTGTCTAAATAGGCTTCCTCCTCCAGAATGGTTTTCAAAAGTTAAAATTGTTATTTTCCATGAGTATGAGTTTAATTTCACTGCCATGATTGATTTAGGATCTAATGTGAATTGCAACCAAGATGGGATGATTCCTAGTAAATACTATGAAAAATGTACTAAAAAACTATTTTCTAGTAATGGTACTCAAATGAAAATCCGATATGAACTAAGTAATGCTCATGTTTGCCAAGATAATGTCTGTTTTAATATTCCCTTTGTTCTTGTTAAAAATATGACTGACAAAGTGATTCTTGGTATTCCTTTCATTGCTTCCTTATGCCCGTTTATTATTGAACATGATGGTATTACTACTGACCCAGGACTACATAAAGTAAAATTTAAATTCGCTTCCAAATTTGATATTGATACTGGTGACTATTTAACCCTAATTCATGCAAAAGTTAAACATTTAAACTATTTAAAACCAGAAGTTAGACAACATAAAAGAATTATTAAAAAACTTTATGATAAATTGCTACAATAAAAAATTGATAATTTCAAGATGAAGTTTGTTTTGATCTTCCAAATGCCTTTTTGTCATAGGAAGAAACATATTGTTGAATTACCTTATGTTAAAGATTTTTTTGGAAAAGAATATTCCTACTAAAGCTTGTCTTGAATTTTGCAAAAGGGAAATTAATGGTTTGCTTGCTAAGAAAATAATTAGAAATAGTAAATCTCTTTGGTCATGTGCTACCATGTCCAAAAAAAATGCTGAAATTGAAAGAGGGACTCCTCGCCTAGTAATTAATTATAAACCCTTGAATAAAGTGCTAGAATGGATTAGGTATCCTATCCCTAACAAAAATGACCTAATACAAGTTGAGTGAAGCTATTGCTTTCTCCAAATTTGATATGAAGTCTGGTTTTTAGAAAATTTTAATTAGTGAAACTGATAAGTATAAAAATGCTTTTACCACCCCCTTTGGACATTATGAGTGGAATGTTATGCATTTTGATCTTAAAAATGCCCTTAGTGAATTCCAAAATATTATGAATGGTATCTTCAATTTCTTCAGTCATTTCACTATTGTCTATATTGATGATGTCCTTGTCTATTCAAAATCTATTGATGAACATTGAAAAAACCTACATTCGTTTCTTGATATCATCAAACATAATGGTCTTGTTGTTTCTGCTAAAAAAAATCAAATTGTTTAAAAAAAAAAGTTCACTTCCTTGGTTAAGATATTTCTGAGAGACAAATTCGCCCCATCAATAGAGCTATTCAATGTGCTAATAAATTCCTTGATGTCATTACTAATAAAACTCATTTGCAAAGGTTTCTTGGATCTTTAAACTACATTGCTGAGTTTTATAAGGACTTAAGAAAGCACTGTAAACCTATCTTTGATAGGTTACGAAACAATCCTCCACCTTGGTTTGACACTTATACTTCCCTTGTTAAACCAATCAAGTCTCATGTCAAGACTTTACCTTATCTAGGTATCCTACTATGAATGCTTTCAAAATTGTTAAAATTGATGCCTCTAACATTGGTTACGGAGGTATTCTAAAACAAGTTGTTTCACCAGGCTCATCCGAACAAATAGTTTGTTTCCATTCCGGGGTCTAGACTAGTGCACTAATTAATTACAGTAATATCAAAAAATAAATTTTATTTATAGTATTATGCATTTCCAAATTCCAAAGTAATCTATTAAACCAAAATTTTTTACTCCGTAGTGATTGTAAAAGTGCTAAGTATGTTCTAGAAAAGGATGTTCAAAACATTGCTTCAAAACATATTTTTGCCAGATGGCAAGCTATTTTAAGCTTTTTTTAAATGTTGATATTGAATATATTAAAGATTCTCAAAATGCTATCCGTGATTTTCTTACTCATGAATTTTTGCAGTGCCATAATGGTAAGTAAAAAATTGAAAGACATACAACTTGCTTCAAACCTTGATAGGCAAATGATAAAACATAAACCTGCATCAAAACATGCTTCACCTGTTGAAATCACTAACATGTTTACTATCCTTGGTACCATTGCCAAACCCAATTATTCCTTTGTTTTAGCAACCTCATATGACCCATATGCTGTTGTTACCGCTAATTATCCTGTTCAGACCAGCTTCCCCAGAAATCTCAATGCTTCAACCTACGTTAAAAAACAATAACCCAAAACTTGTTTTATATTGTACCCAATAGGGCATTGATCAACGAACCCCTAAAACTAGTCACCTATTATTTGTAGTGAATAACACGAAATTTCCAAATTTGTGAGATGCAAAAAATAGAGAAATTATATGCGCCAAAGAAAACAATCACATAAGATAATATTTACGTGGTTTAGCAATTTGCATATGTCCATGGAATTTCAGGGCTTTCACTATTCATAGGAAAAATTACAAGATGTGGTAGTACAGTTTTCTCTCTAAAAAACAACACACGAAACCCTAATCTTCAAAACAACAGTTTTTCTATCCTGTGCACGGGATTCACAATAGGTTACAAAACGGACCAAAAAACCTTAGCAATTTCATTTTGGATTGAGTCATAATCTAGACCAAACACAACTAAACTCCACAAAACCCAATATTATTTCCCTCAAAAATTCCATTGGATTTCCAAAATATTGATAAAACCATCCAATACTATTCCACTATTTTGTTATATGAAAAATCAATTTTGTTCAAGCCTTTAACTGATAAAGTTGACAAGTCCAAAATTATTTACCACAGTGTTTTCATACACAATATAATTACTAAAGAAAAATGGGGGCTCCATCCTGCGACTACAAAGTGTTTACCTGGTTCAAATATTGTCTATTCCTACCATGATTAAATTCAAGCATAATTCAGATTCATGCTATACCAAGATTCCTCTATGACCCATTCATGGTTCATTAATTTTGACAAGAATTTTCGTACCCAGTTTCTTGTTTGGTTTCTTCAATGGTGGATGCAATTTGTCCCGATCCTTGATATTTTTCCAAGACCCTTAGCTGGTTCCCTCAAGCATTTCTCATCTACTTTTAGGACAGGCCAACATGGGGCCGAGTTCCATGCTACCCTTTATTTTGTTAAAAAGTACAAGGTTCCTTGGATCTTAAAATGGCAGTTTGTTAAAGAAGGTGATGTCCTTTCTAGGCATTGGTTTGTTAAATGGTGGGATAAGTTCTCCCACACTCAGGATGTTATTGACAATGTTACTCGTGACTTATTGAATACCTAAAAAGGCAGACGCTCAAGCTTAAGCTCAAGCCCTAGAAAAAATGCCTCGACTTTGATGGACAAAAAAGAAGTATACCTTTGATGGATTTAGTAAAACAAGCTTGTTTGCCTTGCTAAAATGGTCCTGGAAGGAAGAAGAGGAAGTTGCAAATGCTGACTCAGAAGACGTAGATGAGCAAGAATTTGAAGCATCATCAAAAGCCTCTGTTTCTAAGAAAGATGATCCTTATTACCCTTATGATCAGGCTCTTTTTGGTCATGATCTTGTTTCCACACCTGATTTAGCTGATGACTAATTCTGTCAGCACAAGCTGACAAAATTGCTAAAACCATTGTTGATGAATGACCTATTAAAGCTTATTCTTGCTCCTATGATTCCTGTTGCTCCCCACAAGGGATGATTGCCACTGCTCCCCACTACTGTCGGCAGAAACCGTCAAATTTATTGAGATCATTGCTTGCATCAATCTACTGAAGACCTACTATAAATAGTAAAAAGTCAATTTTACTATTCACTATTTAAATAGTGCTTTCTTTTTCTTATTAAAGGGCTTTCCCTTTCAAGTTGAATTCATAACTTATTTTCTTACTAGCTTTAAATTCCTTTTAGTCTCTAGGCTACCTTCCGAAGGTCCTAACCTTGTTATCTTTCCTCAATTCTTGCTCAGGAAAATCTTGTTTCTACTATTTCTTCTTGTAAGTGCTTTATTTTAAGCTTATTAACTTTAAGCTTTTGTTGTAATCTTTCATCACCTAAAGTAATAAGAGCCCTATAAATTAAAAATGCTCTGTAATCAAAGCCTAATCTCTCTCTATAAAAATGCTCTGAATAATACTTCTGAATATTATAAATTTGAAGAGAAAAAAAATACAGAACACTATTTGGACTAAGGTACGACACTCGCTTTCTTTAAGAAGATTCAAGCCCTTGGTTGATCAATCTTTGTAACCGGTGCAAACCTTCTCTGACTTGTCTCCCCCAGGATACAACAACGCAACAAATGTCGTATGGTTAGAACAACCTCTACACAAAGTATTCAAGCCCAAAACTCCACCAGAAAGAACACTCTTCCTTGCCAAGAATCTCTCTATTTTTTGGTGTATAAAAATGCTTGCAATTTGCTGGATTTTTTGGTGTACTAATGTTGTAACTTGTATTGGGTATGAATGAATCGATTTATGCTCAATGGGCCTCACAAAATTATTACCCATATTAATTTGATTGATTAGGTCCATTATTTTGATGTAGTGGGTGTTACAAGTTTAATTGCTGGACATAAATTTGAAGGGCAGGAGTTACACAATTAATGGATGAGATAACACCTCCTCCCTTCACCTCCCTCTTGTGCACGTAGCTAGCCCAATATCTGAATCAAGACATATTAGCCCATTAATCACCACAATTAAAAGGAATAAAATAAACTCTCTTATTTTCAATGTGGGATTAAACATTTTCACTAACTCCTCATCTTCCGTATTAACTCCCACATCTTTACATTTATATTGTATTATAAATCAATTTTAATTATAAAATATTAAAATGCTCCAACTGGTCATGTGTGTGTGTTTTCTTTGTGAGTAAGGTAGATATGAATGTGAGATTTGTGCTTATGCTTGTCTATGTTTATATATGTGTTCAAGAGTATTTATAACTAGTTGGTAACCTATGGGGAGCACGGAATAGTTAATTAAAAATAAAAAATGTTTACTTTATTAAAGGTACCATGACTTTGAAATTGAATAAAGATAAGTCATTTTGTTCAAAAGTTTTACATATACATTGAAAATATTTTCTCCTTTTGCAACCAACATGTTAATTGAATACAACTCTTATCAACTAGAAATCAAGTTTAGGAGAAACATTGGATCATGTAATTGTTTATCATATGATATACATAACTAAAGGCTGAGTCTAATGCAAGTGCAAATAACTTTATTGTTGTGATGATACAGTTACAAAGGAGTTGTGGAGGTCATGCATAAAAATAGCTTGACCTAAGGGTCGTCAATGGGCCTAGTCGGGTCGGCCCAACCCATTTTTACTTGGCCCATGGGCGTAATTGGCTGTGCACAATGGGCTATTAACTAGTTAACTGGTCGCGTCGGGCTGGGCCAAAAGAGAAAGTCTCAGCCCATGACCCTGCCCATAGGCAATGCCGATTTTGTTTTTAGTGAGTTGGGTTATCAAGTTGGGCCTAATGGGCTATCTATAGGCTTATGTTAGCATATTATTTTATTATTTTTATAAGGAAAGAATCAATTTTTTATAAGGGAATAATCAATCTATTTTTTTAAAGGAAAGAATTAAAGAATTTAATACATAATTACAAATTTTTTTATAGTCAAATCTATTTAATTTTTTGTTTTGTTGATAGAAACCTATTTAATTTTTTATTTATTTATTAAGGCTTTAAATAGTTTTTTATTTTTATCTTTAATAAAAAAAATGTCAAATGGTAAATTCAAATTTGCTAAACTACTAGAAAAATATATATTTAGTAAACTAAGTTTAGCACAATTACTTTGAGTATCATAGTGGTTGAGGGAGTTTTCTTAAGAAATTATTTTATAATATCTCAAGATCAATCCGTCATACACTTTCTATATATTTTTGTTATGAATTATGAGTTATTAAGCTGGGCCGACAGGTTAGGCCAATGGGCTGGGCAACGGGTTGCGCTATTGGGCTAGCCCATCGAGTACCCATGGGCATAAAAACTAGCCCATGGCCTCTCCCACTGTACTAGTGGACTACCCATGGGCCTCAATAACAACGCGCCAGGCCGCCCATTAACCCGGTGGGCTGTCGGGTTTCTGGGTTGGGCTGTGGGCTGTGGGCTATTTAATGACCCTCAGCTCGACCATATGATTATAACAAATTTAAACACCTTTTATTCTTATTATTTTTCAATATGCAAAAGAAAAAAGAAAAAAAGAAAAGATCGTCTTATTTAAAACCAACTTTTGTCCTACCTTACGCCTCATTATATACCTTTCCTATAGAGGGAGAGGCACTTTCACATCTTCTTTACCTAACAAATCTCAAAACAATAGAGACATCCTAACGAGCATGTCCTACATAGCCTTATTAAGGGCATCCCTTTTAAAGGTTCCAATTGTTTGTTATATTGAAATAATTGGCAATTGGCTATTTAATATCTCTACATTTCTCTCTAAAACTTCACACCAAATTTTCCCATAACATATTTTTCAACTTGAAGGCTTGCATAAGACAAAAGATATAATTATTTCTTATAACTTCTAATTTCAAGGGAAGAATTCTAGACTCATCCATTTAAATCCACATATCCAACTAAGTGTCCCTAAGCTATTGCAATACACTTCATATTTGAAATTATTAGTCTATTACAACTTACTTTCAATCTCCAATTATTTTCTTTGTAGCCTATAACCGAAATGAGTTTGTAATGTCATATCCCTCATGGAAGAGCAAAAGAAAAATGAAGTTGATTGAGAATATTTGCTGGCTGTTTTGGGAAGGAACACCACTCCTTTAGATGATAACATAGATGCGGCATATATATAATAATCATCACCACTTTAGCAATTTCTAATCAGGAAAGTAGTAATATAGTACATTTATTTTGTTTCTTTTATGGTAAAAGCTTAACCTTGGCAATGCCTAGTCAGCTTTGTCCAGTAATTTCCTCTTTTTCCTGCATCAAGGCACACAAGTATAGGTAGCTAGCTAATCATAGGTGGAGACCACACAAGCACATCCTGTTGTGAATGAGTTCAATGAATTCTAAGAAATAGAATATCCCTCACAACTAAAACCAATGATTATTTGGTCGTGAGAAATACCACATTCAGATTTTGAATCAATTATTGTATATGACCAATTGTGATGCATGTGAGTAGAGAATGAAATACCATGTAAAGTGTGTGTTATGGTAAGAATGAGGAAAAATGTACTTACAAAGATGCCCAAAAATAAGCTTTTCTACCTTACACATCCTACTCCTAATGTAAAGTTTGTGTTATGGAAACAAAATTTTATTGGTGGCAGGAACTCAATCAAAACACTCTCTCCCCCTTTGGGCCAACGATCTCTCTTTGTCTTACGGACTCTCTCAGTCCTTTTTTCTCCTGCCTCTTGTATTACAGAAGTAAGGTATATAACAATCGGTCATGGACTCATGGGTGGGTGAGGAAGGAAATTGAGCACGAATTTTTTGTGTCTGTTTTTTGGGTTTTGGGGAGGCTTTCACAAATTGCGTTAGGATATAATGCTTGACTTAAACTATTAAATAAAATAAGAATGAGGTGTAAAATTGTGTGAGTTGCAAACCTTACGTGGTAAGCTTTTATTAAGTCAACAAAAAGTCAAAGTTTTTGGTTTTATAGTATAATATATAGATAAAAAAAGGCATATATGGGTATTTAAGATATAAAAGTGAACCAATTATTGTCCGTTTATTAACTAAGAAAAAGTAACACAAAGTTAAGTTAGAGCATTCCCATTAAGGATGCTAACAATGGTATATGCTAAATTTTACCATCAACGCACAAAAAAAGCCACTCCATCAAAGATTTCAAATGGAAATTTTTTTGACACACAGCTACAGTAAACTGTTATTAATAACAACTTGTTGTAGCATAAATCTTAAATGAAAAAAATTATTTTATTCCAACGGTCACTTTTCCCTTTTTTTTTTTTTTTTTTTTTAAATTTTTTTTTCTCTTCTTTCTTCTCTCTTTCCCCGTAGCTTCTGTTTCTCTCAATTTCATGGTTTGAGCTCCTTCCCTTCAAGGTTTGTTGGCCAGAACTTCAAAGCCCAAATGCCACTGGACAATAAATCCTCTTCGCCTTTGGAGTGTTGTCGCCGATATGGAAGTAGAGCTTGACGGCAAGGTGATTTGATTTTGTGGATCTGGGTTTGTGGTTTTGGGTTCATGGGTCTCTAATCGACATGGGTATTGGTGTTGAGGGTAGATCGGCGTGGTTCATTGGCTAAAAGTTCGGCGTGGGTCTCTAATCGGTGGGTCTCTGATCACGTGGGTCTCTCTCGATAGGTGTTTTTGTTTTTCCTTTTCCGATTATTAGTGGTGATGAGATTGTGGGTTTGTGATTTGGTTGTGATTTTGGAGGGTTGTTTTTCTTTTTCTTTTTCTTTTTCTTTTTCCGGTTGTTGGTGGTGAATGGTGATGAGGTTGTGGGTTTGGGTTTGTGATTTGGTTATGATTTTGGTGGTTGGTGGTCATGGTTGTGGGTGGTGGTGATAGTGGCAGTTGTTGTAGCTATGGTGGCATTAGTGGGTGGTTTTTTTTTTGTTTTTTGTTTTTTTTTTTTTATGGTGGTGGCCGGCAGTGGCTAGCTGTGGGTGTGAGTTTGCAAAGAAAGTGGTGGGTTTTAAGAGAAAGGGAGAGACACAGTGAAAGAAACATAGAATGAAAAAACAATATTTAAATGAAGTGGTAAAAAAATAGAATCTTTGATGTATGATATATTATAAAGTGAGATGTTAAATGCTAAAAAGTAGTGTTTTGAGATGGTTTATGCTAAAAATTTTACCTCCCTTGATGGGAATGCTCTTAGTTCCAAAATTAAAGAGATATAGCCACTATAATGCTCTAACCCATTAAAAAAATAATTTAAATAAATAAATAAATAAAAGAAAAAGAAAAAGAAGAAGGGGAGGGTCAGAATTTTAGACCCACATGTGATCCCTACCTACTCACTTATTCCCCACCACACAATCACAAATATCTCTCTCCCTCTCTCTTGGTCGGCCACACCCACACTCCTCTCTTTCTCTTCTCTCTCTTCATCATTTTCTTCTTCTTCTTCTTCTTCTTCTTCTTTAATATCTTTGGATTTGTATCCTATTTTCGTTGGATTGCTCTTTGATATTGTGGGTTTTGTTTTAGGTTTTTGGGACATTTAAGACCTAATTGAAGATTTTTAACTTAATGCAGTGAAATGGATGTATTGTTTAGTAACTATTTAAGTTGGGTTTCTTGAGAAATCATGTAGATTTTTTTATTAATATGGGAGATTGGGGTTATCTTGAAATGAATTTGGCACATGTGGGTGTGAGTATAGAGTTAACTATAAATATGTGCAAGTAATGTGAGCATGCGCTTTTTGTAAACCAAGTGTTTGATAAATTATCTCTATGAGTTATGAGTTTTGGTTTCTTGATTTTTGGTTGTGTTCATTTGTTGTTTTTAATATGCTTTCACACATGTGGTTTTAATGTAATAAATACTCAAAGCATTTTTTCTAGTATTAAAAATATAACAATTTTATTTTGGGATCCTAAATCTGTCATGGACAGATTTGAGTCAGCTGCAATACATGATTTGTAATAAATTATAGAAAAATCAATTTCGGCTGAAGTGTCTGTGGTACCTTATATACATGTAGTGGTGTGTTCTCTTAAATTTTTGAATTAATCGGATAACATTTCATGGACGAAACCAATTTTACAAAATGGCTAGCCTGCTATGTACTAAATCTGAAAGTACGACGAAAACATTGAGGTTTTGTGGAATTTACTTCAAACCTTTGTTGAATGGATTGGCTTGTAAATTCATGTGTTTTCCTTGACATGTGTTTTACTTAAGTTGATTTTAATTATGGTTTGGTTTAATCATTTAGTACCCAAAAGGAAAACTCAACAACCATTGCCCCTCCTTTCACTCAACAACTTATTTTATACATATTGATGTTGCTTAAGTTACATTATCCTAGCACAATAATATTGTTATAATCAAAGTTCAATGAATCTCAAACCACGGGTTATAAAAATTATTCTAAATCTAAAATGAATATATTCTTGCTATAAGTATCAATATTTGATGGAGAGAATTTATATACATTGAGAATTTCATGTTCCACTATACTCTTTTTCATCATTATTATTTGTGGCGTAGTACAAGGAAAGATAGCATATTGGAGCACTAAGAAGAGGACAAGTTGACTAAGGAGAAAGCTAGTACACTTGACTTGAGTATAGTAACTATTCTATACTTCAATACTTGTGAAATTGTATAATGAAATTGATGATACTTGAGTTATGATGGATTGCTGAGTTGGAGTTAAGTGGATTGATTGTATGTGTTATAAGGTGATCTGAGTTGATATTGGGAATGTCAATTGTGCTAAATCTTGGAAAAAACGATTGTATTTTTTGTATTTGTGGTGGTAGTTCTGTATTGTTATGGATATACATGTTTTGTTTGTGATGTATGGTAGAGAAATTGGTGTGGAATAAATTTGGAAGATTGGTGTTGAGATTTTCTTTGTTGGGTGTTCAAGTTTTATTTGTTAGAATTAGCTAGGATTGTAATTTGGAAGATTTGGACACCTGTTAGAAAGAATCAAAGTTGGGGAACAACCTAAACCAACATATTTATCTTTCTTTATTTATGAGTATAATCTTCAGCCCATTTCCATTGCTCTGAGCCTCTTGATTTCTTTATTTGGACTATTGAGGTACTATATTTCTTTGTTTCTGTCTCTATTTGATTCTAGTTGTTTGGGTCTTGTTTGTGCAATGTAGTTAGTTCTTGTTTCAATTTTTTTTTAATGTGATTTGGGTTTCTTTGTTGATATACTAGAATTGCTTGTTTATATATATAAAAAAAATAATAAAAAAAGAAAAGAAAAAACTTCGTCTTACTTGTTATTAGATTTTTCAGATTCTTTATAGGTTAACTTGTTGTTCTTAAGGGGACCAAAAGTACACTGCTTGTAGTAAAGTCCCTCATTTTTCTTTCCTTATTGTAATTATTGGTTCTTGAGTCATTTTGCACTAACGTGAACCTTCCCGAAAATGTTTTAATAAACTTTGCTACCCTGTAAAGCATTTTCTTTGAATTGCAAATAGAAGTCCAGTTCCACTATCTTGATCATTTCCTTGCCCATGGTAATCATGTGGTGATGATGTTAAAGTTTATCATGTTGTAATCTTGACATTTTTGGTAAGTTATGTTAATGATCTCAATATCGAAGGGCATAAGATGTGCTTGCATCAAACTTTGTTTTTAAACTAGATCCATGTTAGTAATATTAATGTATCAAATTTAGCTGAACTTTGGGCAATCTTGTGATTAGTTACAAGTAGTTGTTTCTTCTAGTAGATATGGTATTGATGTATTTTTCTTTATACTTGTACAGATATTAGATTGGTGTCAAAAAGACATTTTTTGTGGCACTATTTGAACTTAATTTCATCAATATATATAAAAGCAGAAACTTCATGTGAGAGTGCATAAGGTCCTGCCACGTGGCACTCTAATTTTGCATTTAACTTTTTTTACCTTTTTTCATTAAGTTTTTTTTTTTTTTTTTTTTTTTTTTTTTTTTTTTTTTTTGTTATCCAATAAATCATAGTAATTTATTTTTACTATTATACAAATTTAGCATTTTTTACATCTTTTTATTGAGTTTTTTTTTTTTTTTTTACTATTACTTAATAGATCATAGTAACTTATTGCATTTAACCTTTTTTTTTTTTTACCTTTTTTTTCATTAATTTTTTTTTACTATTACCTAATAAATCATAGTAGCTTATTTTTACTATTATATAAATTTAGCATTTTTTTACCTCTTTTTATTAAGTTTTTTTTACTGTTACCTAATAGATCATAGTAACTTATTTTTATTATTATATTGATATGAGTTGTTCTTGACAATTAGACCAATTAAACCAAAAGTTATTCATTATAAAATTGATTATCTTTTAAAAGTAGACCAAACCTTATGAAAAACTTAGGCCCAGTTCTTACCTTACATATTATGACCCAAGTTTGACCATTCCCACGTGTAAATCAAAGCAAAAACTCTTACCCGCTTACAAACTCTCTTCTTCCTCCCCCACGTATAAATGATACTTCTAGAAAATTTCATTCTCATGAAATATCTTTTCATTTTTCCCCAATTTCAGTTCAATATGCTTTTGTCTATTAATAATATTCTATGCAATTTATGCAGACAAATTCTTTGTCATCGACCAATGTAACAAAAATATATATAAATCTTAAGATCCCTCAGGTTGCTAAAATAATTGACAGGTGCATATTTCTAAAATTTATAATAACAAAAAAGTCTATATACTATCTCACAAAATGCCATTAACTTAATATTTTCTTTAAAAAAATTCAATGATAGGAATGGTAAAAAACATGATCCTATACAAGAAATACCAAAAATATATGCAAAACAATTTTCATAGGAGGATTATCTTTAAATAATATGAAGACAATAGTAAAGATAAAATGCATTGAATGAGATCCTATGAAAAAGGTTTGTTAATTATTTCAAATTATACTCATCACTTATGTATAAAAATAATAATAGATCATATTATTTACATTTAAAAAAAATACATATTAATTTCAAAGTTCATTGCAAGATGTGAACTGCTAGGGTACTGCAATAATAAGTAACATTGATACAACAATGGGTTGGTATTACATTTTGCGCGTACTTTGTGAAAGGAAAGTCAAATTACAAATAGGATCATTTTGGTGTGCAAAATGTAAAACAAAAATAAATCTTTCTATCCCAAAGTTAGAGACACTCACATTAACTACATACTCTCCAAATTAATATTTATAATATATTTATCTCACTATAACTACTACATATATACAATTGCAAACTACTTTAGATACATGATTCAAATTGAAGTTTTTAATGCAACTAACAAAACAAAGTTTGTGATATTTGATCGAGGTGCTGAGAAAATCCTAAATAAATCTACAAGATCGAGATCTTGCTGAAAAATAAACTAAGGTACAACTTATTTAAATTATTGTAAAAATATTGATATTGGAGAAAGAATCTCACGTTACTTGAAAAAAAAAAAAATACGAATAAAATGGATTTCTCTACTTCATTTGAATGAATTCAATCTAAAAGAAAGTTTTGAAAATTATATAGTTGCTAAGATTTTTTATGCGCCTTCAAATGATAAAAAGGTATGAAAAAAAAAAAAAAAAAAAAAAAAACACAATTCAACATGTTATGTTAATTCTTTTTGCTGCACTATTCCAAAATTAACAAAAATAAAAAATTTACAAAAAACTGTCACATCATTAAAATTTAATATAAATGCAAATACCAATGAAAAATCTTAGTGACAAAGTCCAAACTTTGTAAGATCTAATAAAAAATCTCTCAGTGCCAATTCATTAGTAATTAACACAAATGATCCAACAAAAGAAAAAAATGATGAAAGCTCAAAAATTGAACAAATATGGATGGATTAAATTTCAAATGTTGAAGATGGAGAAACTGATGATGACAACAAGTGTCATCATACCACAATAACAAAGCATTGACGAATTTTTTTTTTTTGGTAATGAAGCTTTTTATTACATCACATAATAAAAATCAATAATATAGAATGAATTAATATGCGTTTATCAACTTTTATTATACAATATTACTCCAAGTTGTTTTCATTATTGCTCATTACTTGAACAAAATAATTATAATAGATATATATGTGCAATTTATAATTGTTATTTTTTTATGATGAATTCATTACTAACAAAGTTTTATAATAAATATGCTATAATATATATGTGGGGCCAGAAAATCGGGTAGTCTCGGCCCACTTCAAACCAGGCCCAAATGGCTCACGCTGAGGATGACCCTGTCCTCAGTCGTCCGAGACCTCGGAAAAACACGAAGGCCGCCCCACCACAGGACTCCCCGAATGTCCGAGGAGGAGAAGGGCCCGGTGCCACGCGTCGGCGGCAGAAGCACGGCGAAGGAGTGAACCCTAGGTGGACTGTCACCTCTGCATTGAATACGCTCACCTGACCCTCCTGGCCGCATTGATGGGGATGTAACCCCTTGGCAGGGCAACATCGATCAGGGTGAACCACTTGAGTACAGATATGACCTTTGATGGGACAGACGGTCAGGGAGGAGGCCAATAGATGATCGACAGAAGGAAGAAGGAAAGGAGGAGAGTGAGAGATATATAAGGAAGGGAAGCAAAGTGTAAAAGAGGAGTTTTTGGGGGGAGGGGAATAAAAAACCTCCTCGGCCATGGCCCGAGGAGCATCCCCCAGTTGTAAATTGTTCTAAGTATTTTTCAATAAAAGAAAAGAGTTCATGCTTCGTGAACGCCGGTCAGCGCCTAAACCTTTAATCCACTCTCTACAAATTCATTGTTCTGGGTTCGTTGGGCCTTTAACCCATATCCTTTGGGCTTGGGCAACAAAAACTGACCCTACAATTGGCGCCGTCTGTGGGGAGGATTAGTGCGCTGGCCGGCGCAACCAGCGATCGTTCTAAGTAATCGTTCTACGGAAGATTGGTGGTGATGCAAAAAAGAAAAGGAACTACCAAATAAACGTTGCAGAAAGATAAAAGTTCAAAGCAGAAGATCCAACAGAAAGAAAAAAAAAAAAAAACTGCGCATTACTTTATTAAACAAACAATTACAATGTACAATCAGAGGCTCAGGCAGGCGTGTTTTAAAACTACTCCTACAAGCTAGTTCTACAATCAGAGGCCCAGGTGGACCCGTCCTGAAACTGGCTAGAGGGAAGTGTCCACCCATGCTCTTATTGGCATCAAGAGAATGGGAGAACTTGACAATAAGATGGGGGAAGGGGGCTGAGGCCGGCTTGCTTCAAGGCCACCAGTAACTCCTTTCTCGGTGTGGCGGAGCTTGAACAAAGCAAGGAGCAGATGCAGGGGCACCGGGACGCCCTCCCCCGTGATGTTCCCTTGATTCTCTCCAATCTTCACGAGCGTTGGCCGTTGGAGACGGCAACACTCGGGCACCAGCCATGACGTGAGTTCGCGCGTCTCCTCTGTCGGGGGTGCGCTCCGGGGAGAGACATTAGGTACTTCAGCGACATCCCTCCTGACCACCGCATATGGCACTGTCAGTGTTACGCCTAGACTCTGCCGCGCCGGAAGCCCAGTGGGGGCTGCGGTTACAACGGCTCTTGGCACGGATGTCCTCACACCCGCCCAAAGCCGCCCCATATCTTCCAACTCTGGTCACAATTCCGGCGGGGTTATTAAAGGGGCTTGGGGAGCTGAAAGGGCGTGTTTTCTGTTTGTGTTGGGAAGTTCACGGAGTATGGAGAAACCATCCCCCCGGAAAGCCTTATATAAAGGATGAGGGTTTGTGAGAATTAATCCACACAGAATTCGAAAAGAGAATGGTCAGCAGTGCTAACCACGAAACTACCAAATTCCAAGGGGACCGTAGATCGCTGGATTCGTGTTAATTCACGAGGACATTAATGAAGGCGCGTGTCGCGCACCGAAACGTCAAGCGCGAAGCACGAACGGCCAAGGGACGCCTCGTAAATGAAAAAGATGATGGCTCGAGCTGGAGGCGAGATCAACGCCCCATGTAAGATCATAATCCGACCCAAGGAGGAATCGTCTCCGATAAAGCGGTCCGAGGGCAAACCCCTCCATACAGAGAAATGAAAGCGTTAGACAGAACCAAAGCATTGCATGGTCCTCGGACTCAAGCCTATAGGGAAACTAACCGCTCAGCTATACTTGGGTACTAAACAGAACCAAGGTATTGCATGGTCTTCGGACTCAAACCTATGAGGGAAACTAGATACTTACAGAGAAATGAAAGCATTAGACAGAACCAAGGCATTGCATGGTCCTCGGACTCAGGCCTATGGGGAAACTAACCGCTCAGCTATACCTGGGTACTAGACAGAACTAAGGTATTGCATGGTCTTCGGACTCAAACCTATGGGGGAAACTAGATACTTACAAAGAAATGAAAGCGTTAGACAGAACCAAGGCATTGCATGGTCCTCGGATTCAAACCTATGGGGAAACTAACCGCTCAGCTATACCTGGGTACTAGACAGAACCAAGGTATTGCATGGTCTTCGGACTCAAACCTATGGGGGAAACTAGATACTTACAGAGAAATGAAAGCGTTAGACAGAACCAAGGCATTGCATGGTCCTCGGACTCAAGCCTATAGAGAAACTAACCGCTCAACTAGACCTGGGTGCTGAACAGAACAGGGGCATCGCATGGCCCTCGGACTTAGGCCTACAGGGAGACTAACTACAAAGTATCCCAAGTTAGGAAGGGATCGAGCCCCACCTAGCCCTTGAGACGCAAGAGAGCTGCCCATGCATACGTTCTCTCTTCTTATCATCGTTACTGGCATAATTGGCCGACATACAATTCAAGCTAAAATCGTACAAATTAAAGGAAAAAAGGAAAAGCAGGCAGCGTGTACACAAATAAGCAATTCAAATAAAAGGAAAAAATTCGCATTACAACAATGAGTTCGTAAAAATTGCATGGCAAGAGCCACAGTACATAGAGGAGAAGCACAACAAAATAAAATGACAATGTGAAAGTAGGACGAGCCGAGACGCCGAGGAGTCTACCCTTTTTGCTCAGGCTGGACAGGGGCGACCCCTGACCCCTCCGAGCCCTGGCCTGAGGGGATGGCTTGCAAGGGTACGGTGAGAGCAGCTGCTTCCTCGGTGGTGGGGGTTGGATCATCGGAAGGGATCTCCACTATCTCTTGGGGCACCTCTTCGCTCGAATGCTCCCCCAATTCAGCTGCCCTCACCTCTTCAACAATCTCCCCAACCTTAGGGTCCTCAGGGGCGGCCTCGCGGATAGCGGGGGGGGTAATACACGCTCTCTGCCTTCCATAGGTCGGACGTGGCCTCCACCCTACCTTGTTTGAGGGCCTCAGCCCAGACCTAGGAACAGTATCGCCTACACACCTCCGGGACCTGAGCTTTGTAGAGAGCCTCTACTGCGACCACCTCATCAGCGTAGGCTGCGGTCTGAGCCTCCTCCTTGGCGTTCTCGGCCATCTCCCTGCCATGGTCAGCCTCGTCTTTAGCCCGCCGAGCCTGGTCTCTGGCCCATTCGGCCTCCTTTTGGGACCCCTCGGCCTTTGTCACCTTAGCTTGCAGATCAGCGATCAGATCCCTCGCGATCCGCAATTGCTCCTCCGCCTCGCCCAGGCGCCTCGTCTGCTCCTTGGCCTGGTTCTAGGCACCCTCAAGACCAGACAGGGCACTGTCCCGCTCCTTAGTCACCGCCTTCAAATCCTCTCGGGCTTTGGAGAGGTCAGCCTCGGAATTCTTCAGAGCCCCAGTGGCCTAGTAGCGCCAATCACGCTCCCATTTGAGGGCCTCCTTCTGGTCATTTGCCGCCCCCTCCAACATGAAGATAGCTTGGACAGCCTGCCAGAATAACCAATGTGCTATAAGCCCAATAAAAGAAAAAGAGTGGGAGAAGAGTCGAGGTTGTAGCCCTTACCATCCCCACATATCGCTTGAGGCTGAGGAAGACCTGCTCGCTCGTCAAAGAGTTAAACTCAGCCATATCTGCTGGGAGTAGCAGGTTCCTCTCCAGCGCATCGACCACGCGCGCACCTTCGCCCTCATTGAAGTCCCTGAGGGAGGCGTTATCCCTCAAGGGCTCCCCATGGAGCATCGGGGCTGGGAGCCAGGCCTGGGCCCCGGATGAGGTGGTGTCGACGACTTGCCTCTCCTGGCTCTTGTTGACTATTTTTAGCTGCTTGGACGGCCGCAGAGTAGCTCTTCCTGCGAGGACACCGTCTTATCCTCCACAGGCCTTTTACCCTTATCCTTCTTCTTCTTGGGGCTAATAGGCACGGCCCCAGAGGGTGAGCACGTTTGAGAAGGAGAAGGAGGGAGCTTTTGCCGAGCGGAAGTCGACCTAGTCTTCGGAGGTGGAGTGGGAAGTTTCTGTTGGGACTCCCTCGGCTGGCCCTCGATCAGGTCCAGTAAGTTGGTGGTGGGCTTCCTCTTGTAACTCATTGTCGGCCGAGGAGGGGCTTCTGAAGCAAGGAGGTCTGCTTCGGTCAAATTGGGATCACCCAAGTCCCCGGGAGGGTCCTCGCGTCCCCTTTCCCCTCTGGAGCTTCCTCGGCGGCCTCGGTGAACGGTTGGGAAGAGGAGGGGACGGCTAGTGTGATAGCTTCCTTGTCGGAGGGCTCCTCGGGGAACGAAAATCTGTCCTTGGTCACAATAATCCTCTGAAGCCGAGGATCGTTGGCTTGGATGACGTGCTTTGGAACCGAGAATGATTTCTGGGTAGGTTTATACCCCAAAATTATGTGGGCGGCCCTAACCTGATTGTCGTCCTCGTTTATATACATCGGCGCCCTCAGCACCTTTTGCAAATCTTCCCGGTTGACTAGATGGAAGTGACGCTCAAAGGCGTGCGGGTCTGCAAACGGAAAGGACCACCGCGTTAGTAAAATAAAAAAGGGGAAAAGAAAAAAGACGAGAACTTGAAACCCCTTCTGTTTCCCACTGCCCCACCTGGTATTCCCTCTGTTGTTGGGCAGTGAAGGCTATCGTGCCACTCCCCTGACACGATGAGGAAATCCTCGTTGAACCCCTTGTTGGACTCGGGGAGGCACTGAATGAGCCGCACCCTGTCGTCTCTCATCTTCAGGTAATACGACTTGCCCTTAAGGAGCTGAAGGTTGTAATACCAGTTCACGTCGTGATGGGTCAACTTCAGCCCCATCTTCTCGTTCAGGGCGTCCACACAGCCTAGAATCCTAAAGACGTTTATCCCACACTAGGTGGGGGCCAACCGGAAGTGCATGAGACAATCCCTCATCACCAGCCCCATGGGGATCGTCATCCCCCCTTCAAGGAAGGCGACTATGGGAATTACCACCTCCCCCTTCTGCCTGTGTATGCGCCACTCCCCGTCCTCACAATATCTCAGACCTACATTGCCGGGAATTCTGCGATCGGTGATGAATTTCTCCATTGCCTCCGCGGTATCGATGTATTTCTTAAACCTACCCATCCCAGTTAACGCCTAAAAGAACTAAGAAAGAACAGGCGAAGTAGAAAAAAGGGTAAAGAGAAAGAGAGGTCAGAGAGAGACAGAACGACTTACTGGAAAGAGGAAGGGCTTCTCGGACAGGCTTTTGTGCTGGAGGTGCTAGTGAGAGGGTGGCTGAACTCAGGAGAGGCGCACGAATATTCTCGATTACAAATGAAGAACAGGCAAAAGCGGCAGAAGCACGGCGAAGGAGCGAACCTTGGGTGGATTGTCACCTTTGCATTGTATACGCTCACCTGACCCTCCTGGCCGCATTGATGGGGATGTAACCCCTTAGCAGGGTAACATCGATCAGGGTGAACCACTTAAGCACGGATGTGACCTTTAATGGGATAGACGGTCAGGGAGGAGGCCAATAGATGATCGACAGAAGGAAGAAGGAAAGGAGGAGAGTGAGAGATATATAAGGAAGGGAAGTAAAGTGTAAAAGAGGAGTTTTTGGGGGGAGGGGAAGAAAAAACCTCCTCGGCCATGGGCCGAGGAGCATCCCCCAGTTGTAAATTGTTCTAAGTATTTTTCAATAAAAGAAAAGAGTTCATGCTTCGTGAACGCCGGCCAGCACCTAAACCTTCGATCCACTCTCTACAAATTCATTGTTCTGAGTTCGTTGGGCCTTTAACCCATATCCTTTGGGCTTGGGCAATAAAAACTGACCCTACAATATGTATAATATTTTTCAAAGGACAAAGTTTAGTTACAAAATTAGTTGTAGCCTTAAGCTACAAACTCACTTAATAAAATAAATATTACTGCATATTTTGAAAATCTAACCGTTGAATTACATGTTCTTTACACTCTTAATGCACATGTCAATTTTTGTGTCAGTCGGATATCATTTACTATATAATCTATAATCTTATATTTTATACATAACTTTAAATTACAAAAACTTGCAATTTAAAAATTTATTGATGACATAGCTATTGGTCTTTAATTTTCTTGAAATTTTGCAAACATGGAGGATATAAGAAGAAGATGCAATCCAATGGCGGATTTGTCAAAATTCACATCTAATAAAAAGATATTGAGTGAGTTTGTAGCCTAAAGCTACAATCGATTTTGTAGCTAAACTTTATCCTTTTCCAAAAACAAATTTATACAAAACATTATAACATTATCCGTGCATCGCACAAGAAACTTACTATTTTTTATAATGTATGGAAGACATCATTTATCTATATATTGTTGTAATTACTTTGTGAACAAATTACTTCAATGGTTTTAATAGTATAATGGTTATTTATTTTCTTTTTAGATTGTATGGATATGGTTGGAAATGAATGGATGGTTTGTTTATAGATGTGGTTGGAAATGAACAGGTTAATGTAATGGCAAGTAAATGTAAAGAGCATTAATAAAAAAAATGGTGATGAAATTTTTTGTCACCAATAGCTAACTATAAGCAGAAATTGATGACAAAATAATTCATCACCTAATCTATTGAAATTGAAAATTAAAAAAAAAAAAAAAAACAACCAGTGATTAAATATTTTGTCACCTTATATGGTCAAATAAAAAAAAAATTACAAATTAAAAATCTTTGGTGACGAAAACATTGGGCACCTATCATTATTTTTATTAATAAAATTTAGACCTATTGGTGATGAAAATTTTCATGACCAGGACATTCGGTGATGGGCCTTGGGTGACAAATGTTGTTTAGTCATAATATGTCCGCGACGAAATAAGGACATGTGCGATAAAAGATTTTGTCACCATAGTCCACTTTTGTTGTAGTGCATTGTCACTTACTTCTGTCCCTCCTTTGGTGTGTGTGTGTGGATATATGTATAATTTAAAAAATATGTAAGCTAATACCATATATAATTTGAATCTCTATAAAAAAAAAAAAAAAAAATTAAATCGTGTAATTGTGATTTTTTTTTAATTGTATTTGTGTATATGCATGGGATTACACACTAGTTCTTATAAATATATCAACACATTTTACTAATAAATGAAAATAGAACATAAATATCCTAAAATTTACTCAAACCTTTGCAAAAACTTGTAATCTAAAAGGATTTTATTGATCACAAACGATTTTAAAGTGTTTCAACACAGGCACCCACTATCAGCCCACCAAAATTCAGGCTATTAGGGAACATGTAAAAAAATTGATATATGGTACCTAAATATTTTGGATGAGCATATCATATACTAGAATTCAATTATCTTTGCAATAATCATTAAAAAAATCAGTTGCAATTAGGGATTAATCAAAATTAATTAAAAGTAATCAAGTTTTTATTCATAAATTTAGGATTACTCCATTGAATGTAAGGCATAAAAAGTTTGGGCTGTCATTGATCCAAGTTATATACCTTCTACGATTGAGTGGGAAATAGCAGAAATGGTAATTGTTTTTTTTGTTTCGTTTTTTGTTTTTTGTTTTTTGTTTTTGTTTTGTTTTGTTTTTTGTTTCCTTTTTTTTTTTTTTTTTGTTTTGTTTTTTTCCTATCTATTGGCTAAAATAAAACTATAATGGACCGGCAAAATTTGTAATATGCTAAAGTCACATATTATATATTACTTGAGCCAAGTTATATAAACCTTTTACGATTGAGTGGGAAATAGAAGAAATAGTAATCATGTTTTTTTCTATTGGCAAAAATAAAACTATAATGGAAAAGCAAATTTGTAATATGCTAAAATAATTTTCTATGAGAATCATATTATTAGTAATTTAGTAAGTAGAGAAATTAATAACAATGCTAGGTTTTGAATTTTACTATAAAGTCACATATTATTCAGTATCTATTTACTTTTTATCTTAGTATGGGTTTTCTCAACCAAAAAAATAAAAATAAAAATAAATAAATCTTACTAGGTGAAAATTTAATTTTTCTTATACTAAGAATAAATAATAATAAAAATCTTTACCCTCCATCTTTCCCGTGACTTCTCTACAAAATAGTGAAATCCCTGCACAAAACTTTCTTGCAGATTTTCTTATGTTGACAGTTAAAGACAGGGACGAAGCTAGGATCTCAAATGAGGGGGGTGAGATACACTCAAATCCAAATGCTTAAAAAAATTGTAATTGCCTAAACCTTCATATTGTAGCTCTAGATTAACCCAAAGACAACCATGTTTTTTATCCAAGCAACTTATAAAAGAATATATATGTATATATATATATATATATGTTTGTGTGTGTGTGTGTTTTTTATCTCAAGCTTTGGGGAATTTCATCAAACACTTAAACTGCAATTAAAATTTAAAGACCGACAAAAACCCACAAAAATAATTAAAATTTAATGAAAACTTGAATAAAGAAAGTGTACTTTTGTGAAATCATGGAAGTATTGAACAAAAATGGAGCATGAAAATTAAAAAACAAGTTGTATATATTATATATTTTCGTTTTTCTCATTAGGCCAGGGGGGGCCATTGCCCCTCTGGTCCAAGCATAGTTATGTCTCTGATTATAGAGAATTTGTGTTTTTTGTAAACTATTTTCCTAAATTCTCTACGTTTTCAATGCTAAAATATCCTTTTCTTAATCGAATTAAGATTTTATTTATTTTTATTTTCCTAGTTTATTAATTTTTTTTTTCCTTCCCCAATTAAAAATCGATTTATAATTTTTTTTTTCTCAAAGGAGTATAATAAACTCTCTAAATACATGTATTTCTTTTACAACTTTGATTTGTTCGATATCTCTTTCTTTTTGCCATTTTCCAGCGTTGTTTTTATTGGAGCTTGGTGTTGTTCTGCTCTCTCTGAAATTTTCCTGTCATCATTGATCATTATCATGACTGATGTTATGCTCAAGTGGGCTGAAAGTGAATGGATAGAAGCAGGGCCAGCTCTAAAGTGAGGCCCTTATTATTAGCTTCTTCTAATATTTTAATGATATTATTCGATAAACAGTTTTTTGCAAAACTATCAATTTGATATATGTTAACAACTTTAGCCTTAATTAAATTAGTTTTTTTTTTTTTTTAATACCACTATCATCATGCCAAAATCATCAAATTTCAACCATAATATTTGCATGTTAAATGCATTTTATGCAAAATATGACCATTTTTCATATGAGTAGAGTTTTTAAAATATAAAATAAAAAGATTTAAAAAATTGTAAAGTCTAAATGATGTTATTTCTATTGAATACCAAAAATCCGCTCTAACCGCACCTAAACGGACAGCAACATATGGTTACCTCGGAGCAAATGTAATATTACTAGCAATAATAATCTCAAGTACATCTACTCCATTCTCAAAAAAGAAAAAAAAAAAAAGTACATCTACTCCAAATTACATTAAAACACAGAAAAATAGATCAAACATAAAATGCAATACCAACAACTTTTGTCATTGAATAAAGCCAACAATCAAAATACTTTTCAATTAACATGAAACTATGACACATTTCATGTGGGAGTAAAATTAGTAATATATATATATATAAATGAGATGAGTTCAAATTATACCTGGTGCAACTCTTATGGAGTTTCACCTTTTTTGAACCATTGATTTGTATTAGATTCAAGGGTGAAAATATACTCATATTCTTATCATCATTAATGTTCTCTAGAAATTAGTAATTTAAGTCATTAAGAAAGAAAACAACATTAATTCTCCACTTTCCATGTCGTCTTCTTCGTCTCTCCCTAGAGTTAAGCTTTATATCCCCTATGATATGGGCTCTCTCTTTTGGTCGATCTGCATAGAGGCGTATGGTTCTGTAAAATATTGAATTACCTTAAAAAGTCAAAATCTATTTCATTAGAAGTACTCAAATATTTAAAACTCTTTCCATAGCACTCAAAATGCTCAAGTTGGCCCTTAGTTAGAACACTCCCAGATTCAACTTAATATTTCTTTTTTTTTTCTATATTTTAAAAATCACGACATGTTGGTTTTTTGAATTTGGCCAAATTATATATATATATATATATATATATATCAATTTGTCTTCTTCTCTAGGATCAAGTTTAAGAATAGAGAGAAGCCATCAATTAAACATGGAGAATCCATTTGTGAGAGAGAGAGAGAGAGAGAGAGAGAGAGAGAGAGAGAGAGAGAGAGAGAGAGAGAGAGAGAGAGAGAGAGAGAGAGAGAGAGAGAGATTTGGGATCTAACGAATCCATTTGGAGATTTGATAAGAAGAGTTAATGCCTTAAATCTAATACAAGATTAATTATAAGATTATGAGTGTTTTTTTACCCTTAAATCTAATACAAATCAGTGGTCTAAAAAATGTGTAAGTCTTATGGAGTTATACCAGGTGTAACTTGAACCTATGTCTCTCTCTCTATATATAAATTCTTTGTTTTATTACAATGTTGCCACATAGTAATCTAATAAAGAATTTGGTATTACAGTTTTTATTTTTTTTAAGAAACATGTATTACACCTCATACTTCTTGAAAACATCATTGTTTAAAAAAAGGAAAAGGAAAAAGAAAAAAGAAAAGAAAAGAAAAGATACCCATGCAAAGCACAAGTCAACCACCAGTAAGGTTAGAAAGACAATTATTATGCCTTTATTTATTTTCCATATATATATATCTTCAATTGTTATGATTAATTAAATTTTACAGTCCTTATTCATTTCTTCATGAATTGTAAATTCTTTTGAGTAATGCTATATACACAAACTATTTTACAATATTTTTACAAACTACTGATGTACCTTTAGTAATTTTATAATAATTATTGATAAACATAAATGTGATGTTAGTAGTGGACCTATATTAGAACTAATAAAAATTTGGCACATCAATAGTTTGTAAAAATGTTGTAAAATAGGTTGTGGTTGTAGCATTACTCAATTCTTTTTCCTTGCAATTATTGAGCATTGGAAGTCTAAGTGTGCTAGGTAAGTATGAGACAATTTGTTCTTGTCAAGGATGTCTCTTCTACAAGAACTTTAAGTGGAGCTAGAGTAAAGATATGACACCTCATTTATGCTTGTTAATTATGTATATAAATATAGGATGATGCTAATGAGTGCTCTTAGAGTATTGGTTAACAATCTAGTTACATAAAGTTTTTTTGGGAAAAGAAAAAAAATTAATATTTTGATAACTTTTATCATTTCTCATAAAAGTAATGTCAAAACTTTTCTAAAATTGATTATTAACTAATACTCTAAGGGCACTCGTTAGCATTTTCCATAAATGTAATTTTTGTTGATAATTTGGTAGTTAGGTAGGGAGTGATTTGAACAATGGATGCCATTATTGTAAATAACAAAAAAATGTCAATTGAACTACAAAATAGAGTAAAAACATAGCACCTCAGATATTATCATTAATAAAAGTATAGAGTGATGTATTTACTATTTAGGTGATAACAATTAGACAAAGTATTATTTGTAAGCTATTATTTACAGGGGATCAAACCCACTATATACTTGAAAAATCATTAATTTTGGTATATGTTTCTACCCTAATTATCTTGAACTTTTCTCAAAATTCTCAACCATAAATGCACATGATTAGAGGTGGCTTCTTTAAAAAAATAAAATAAAATTAATTTGAAATCATCACATCCAAGAACCAAGATGTATTCATTGTTCACATTTGTATAATAAATTAAATAACATTTTCGTATTTAATTGGTCATTGTAATCAATAATAGAGAACTTAATATTTTATACTTGTAGGGAGTGGAACAGTCACCTCTAGCGCTTGAAGCCTAAGGAGCAATTGGGCCACGGGAAAGAGTTATGCCTGACCTATGTTCTGAAAGGAAAGCTTAGTGGATAACGCACCATGAAAGAAGAATAGCAAGGTCATCCCAAGCATCACGAAAAATATGAGTAATCCGATAAAGTTGAGAAAAATATTCCTGAGGCTCTGGGAAGCAACAGGACAGCTGTGGTGATAAGAGCATGGATTAAAACTATAAAAGGGGGAGGAGAGGTAAAGTAAAGAAGGATGTGAAAAATCTCTTAGGGAGAGAAATAGAAAGAGAGAGAAAGTAACACAAAGGGTGTGACCACAGGAATAAGAAAGTTTCCTATGTTAATGTCTGTAATTGTAATCATTATATGAATGGTCAAAGAAATCTACTGCTTGTGTTTCCCATTGTAAAGTGTTTATTTCTTATTGTTTATCTGTATTTAAGTTGTGTGAACTGTTATAGTAAAATTTCAAGGTGAGCACCTCGGGGACCAAATTCTGTGTCCCTACAATACCCAAGTTTTATCTTACTTGAAAGCTCGAAAAGGTGTTGAAAGCACAAGAGCAACTTAGACCCCCAATTAAAATAACAGTTCGATAGATTTTACACTAACTTAATACTAAATGCGGAATAGCGTAAATGCGAGCGGATGAACAAATAAGCTACTCTAATCCATAAACTAAGCAACACAGCAGTATAATGGAATATAAAAGAGTAGGGAAGAAGGATGCAAACACAGAAAACACCAAGACATGTTTTCGAAGAGGAAACCGAAGAACTTGGTGAAAAACCTCTCTGTTGCCCTCCAAGCGGAAATCGATCCACTAGACAATCAGTTGGGATACATGGGTTAGCAAGAGACCCTCCAAGCCTAATCTACCCGATGTACCTAAGCCCTCCAAGCTCCTACTCTAACAAGACTTTCTGGAACTGTGTCTTGTCTTAGTTCTCCGGATCTCGCAACAAGCTCCATGTTGTATCTGCCATTCCAGGCTTCTTCCAATGCTTCCTAGCAGCTCCAAAACACTCTCTACACTCTGAATAGGTGTGGGTTGTGTTTGGGTACAAATCTCCTCTCAAGGTATGATAATGGGAGAGGGATGGAGAAGAGGCTATAGTGATTTCTCACTAAGGATAAGTAGCTCTCTCTCAAAAGATGGGTGTGTGTGTTTTAGAAAATATCTCTAGGGTTTTTCTTTCTGAATGACCTCTCCTACATATGTGGGTAATGAGGGTATATATAGAGTGAACAAGGATAGAATGTATCAAAAATGACAGATCAGCTAAACAGAGCGTTTCGCGGGTATCTCGCAGGAAGGCCTTACTAGCGAGCTACTCTCGAAACACAGTTGTCAACATTTTTCCTGACTCTTCGCATTCTAGCATGTGCAGAGCACATGTGTCACTTCACGGGAAGCTAAGTTGCGACATACCCGCGAGAAATCTTCAGTCTTCAAATGCTTGAGTCTTCACACTCTCTCTCTCTAACATACAACCCTTACAATGAAATCCCACAATAAATACAGGGTATAAACGATTGAATAAAATTACAATCAAATTCTGCACGGAATAAAAGCCAACAAAATGCATAGTTGTAAATAACAACTTTACAATCTCCCCTTTTGGCTATTCCGTGACAAAACCCTAAAACAGACTCTAGACTTAAACGTGAGTTTGGGTACAAAGGCAAAACGCACTCACACCTAATTCTAGATTTTGATAAGCTCTTAAACATAGGAACAAGTAACTCCTGAAATACAACAACACAATAATATCATTGTATGCAGAAAACTTGAAATGCATATGGAGTAAATATAATGTGATCAAGCAAAATGGAATAAATACAATAGACCATGGCAAGATCAAACAAGCAATCACTTATACAAAAGTAATCACTATGCTCATTCACACAAGGAATGAACATCTGGACATGCAAGATGATAAGCTCATTTAAAGAGTATCATTTGCAAATCCAACACTCAACCAATGCAAAATACACGAAGTATTTGCATCTAAGGAAAATCCTACTAGGGCACAAGAGTGTTCATCACTCAACCAATGCATAGAACATATATGCATCTAGGAACAATCCTACAAGGGCATAAGAGTGTTGTATTAAAGTAAAATGTTTGACATTAAACATTAAGTACACAAGCATAAAGGCTGCATAAGCAAGGTACTGCATATGCATGGCACAAACCATAAAAGCCTACAAACATGCAATGAAACAAACCCTAAAAGCTTACAAAAGCAACATGGGTACATATTATAAAGTACTTCCCTATAATATCACTCTCCCTATCATGAATCATAGGAGCTGTGCTGAACTTGGAACATATATACTTGTAACCTAAAACACTTGCACAAAACATATTAGACCCTCAAGGTAAATCAGGTGATAAAAAGACAAGTATAATGTAACAAGTAAAATGCGATCAAGTAAACATGTTGTGAAACATATGAGTAACTTGATCAAACACATGGCAGTCATATGGAAATAACTACAATGATCATATAGCAAAGCAAATGATCATCTAAACATGCACGATGCAATGAGAGCAATAAAGCATATCAAGGCACCATAAAGTAATGAGAAAATAAGCATAAAGCAAATCCAGGTTTTCTCAAAAAATGCCTTCTCCCCCTTGGTATATGTATCTCCCCTATGGCTTTCTCCCCCTATGAATGTGCATAAGGTAGAATTTCTCCCCCTAAGAGTGTGCACATGAGACATATAGAAATGACGAAACACACCGGTATACTCTCCGGTATATTCTCCCCCTTTTTGTCACGAATAGACAAATGAATCAAGAGGAAGGAGGGAAAGAAGAAAATATGAAGATGATGCATGAGGGATGCAAGATGAATGAGAAAATGAAGCTCAAACATAAGACAAAAACATTTTTTTTTTTTTAAATTGCTACAAAGCATAAAGAACATGAGATGCTAAGGATGATGGAACATGATATGGACCTAGGCATGATATAGACACAAGAACATGTTAAATGTGTTAAAAGGTCTAAAAAGACTTAACTAGCATGAGTGAATGCAAAAACATGTCAAGTGTTCAAGTGTGTACAGCAAAGGTGCAACTAATGTGCATTTAATGTGCATCTAGTGTGCATGTGAGATGCATGACCCATGCATGAGCAAGACACTCAAGGGGCAAAGTGTACAAAACACACCACCAAAGATCAAAACATGATAAACATGAATAATTATGATGATCTCCAAAATTTGGTACTTATCGGAGTTCAAAACAGCGAGAAAATGTCATATGGGCATTTTATCAAACACTTAGAGTGCACACACTACACATGTATGATAAACAATGCAAGAACATATGAAAACTTGCTTAAATACATGTTATTTTCATCGCAAGGGGCCAAAATCCAAAGCAAATCATCATTCAAAACAAAGCCCAATAAAAAAGATTGACAGAAAATAAGTTTTCTAACTCCCATTTGAGAAAATCCCAACTATGAACATAAAACCCCCAAAACGTAATCTAAGGATCAAAATCAATGAAAAGAGTAGGGAAGAAGGATGCAAACACAGAAAACACCGAGACGTGTTTTCGAAGAGGAAACCGAAGAATTAGGTGAAAAACCTCTCCGCCACCCTCCAAGCGGAAATCAATCCACTAGACAATCAGTTGGGATACATGGGTTAGCAAGAGACCCTCCAAGCCTAATCTACTTGATGTACCTAAGCCTTCCAAGCTCCTACTCCAACAAGGCTTCTCGGAACCATGTCTTGTTTTAGTTCTCCGGATCCCGCAACAAGCTCCATGTTGCATTTTCCATTCCAGGCTTTTTCCAATGCTTCCCAGCAGCTCCAAAACACTCTCTACACTCTGAATAGGTGTGGGTTGTGTTTGGATACAAATCTCCTCTTAAGGTATGATAATGGGAGAGTGATGGAGAAGAGGCTACAGTGATTTCTCACTAAGGATGAGTAGCTCTCTCTCAAAAGATGGGTGTGTGTGTTTTAGAAAACCTCTCTAGGGTTTTTCTCTCTGAATGGCCTCTCCTACATATGTGGGTAATGAGGGTATATATAGAGTGGGCAAGGATAGAGTGTATCAAAAATGACAGATCAGCTAAACAGAGCGTTTCGCGGGTATCTCGCGGGAAGGCCTTACCAGCGAGCTACTCGCGAAACACAGCTGTCTACATCTATCCTAACTCTTTGCATTCCAGCACGTGCAGGGCACATGTGTCACTTTGTGGGAAGCTAAGTTGCGACATACCCACGAGAAATCTTCAGTTTTCAAATGCTTGAGTTTTCACACTCTCTCTTTCTCTAACACACAACCCTTACAATGAAATCCCACAATAAATACAGGGTATAAACGATTGAATAAAATTACAATCAAATTTGGCATATAATAAAAGCCAACAAAATACATAATTGTAAATAACAACTTTACATTACTAAAACAACAAACAAAAACTTACAACTATATTATAAAGGAAAGAACTCAGTGTATTGTTAAAGTTTTTATGGGAGAGGCGTACACCTTTTTGATAAAAGATTATGACGGAGACATACACTTGAAACATGGATAAATTGATGTGTTAAAAAAAGGTCTCTAAAAAATTGTGAATGCAACCATGAGATGGTTACAAATAATCGGATAAATAAGAATAAAAAAAAAGATAAATTAGAAAAGATAATCCATTACATCTCCAAGGAGAATAAATTAGAAAATTCTTTTAAAAAAAAAAACATGGGGAGCACTTAATTAAGGATTCCACTTCAAAATCTTTATTTGTATAATCATGTGTTTGAATTTAATAATAATAATAATATATATATATATATATATATGTAACTAAGTTTTGTCATTCTTCTTCTTAAAAAAAAATATAAAAAAAAAAGAAAAAAGAAATAAAACCCACAGCCAGCCACTAGTTTTTTGCTTTCTTTCTTTATATACACTATTCTCATCGCATGCACTTCATGCATGCTCTGAATCTTCTTTAATTTTTAAACATTAAATTTTTTCAATCATTTCAACAAGAGACTTTTCGATTTTTAGAAAATGTTCAAAATTTCTATTTTTCTCAATTTAAGGTTTATGCATTTTTTAATCATTAAAAATAAACAGAAGTGTGATGAGACCTAGCCCCAAAAAATTAATATACCAAAATAGCATTGAAGTCATTATTTCGTGGGTGGGTAAAAATTTCTATCTATTTTTGGTAAAATAAAAATGCACAAACCCTAAATTGGGATGAATATAAAATTTCAACATTTTCTAAAAATTAAACAGTCTCTTATTCCGATGAATGAAATTTTAATATGTTTTAAAAAAAAGTCATAGATCATGTGCAATAAGGCTAGTAAATTGATAATATAGTGAATTTGAGTTAACCAATCTCCTCAATTTGAGAGAGTAAATAGATATTTTCAATTAATTTTCTGTTTAAATCTCATTATGTGCTTAATTTTCCTAAATATACTAAGATGAAAGAACTTCATCAACAGATCCTAAATATAGGAATAAATTTTATTTATAACATAGGAATAAATTTTAATACAAATAAATAACAAAACTAACCCATTTCCACTTCATTTATATATCACTACTTCCAAAATTAAGTATTTGAGCTGTTGAACGATGTCAAACTTTCTCTGTGAGAAAATGTATTCTCAGTTTTTATGGTTAAAAATAGTTAATTTGCTGTCAATGTGTTTCGATTCCCTATAAATTTCGTATGATCGTCATATTTGTTTTCATCTTCCTATTAACCATTCTCAACTTATCAGATCTTTGGGAAAACTTGAATTTTGTTTCTAGCATTGCCTTCGACATTTCTTCATTTCGTTTCTCACATTAAATATTTCTCTATTCTTCCCCGTAAACACCAAAATCCTTCACCTTTTCATCATCACAAACAGGCAACAATAAGTCATGGCATCTCTTCACTCACTTCCTTACTTGGTTGCATTGGCAACAACATTCTCCATGGTCATTCTTTGTAGCTTATCTCTCATCAAGGCTTCCAATGACGGCTTTAGCGTGGAGCTAATGCACCGCGATTCTCCAAAATCTCCCTTCTATGACCCTACTGAAACTCCCCAACAACGGTTAGCCAATGCTTTGCATCGTTCCATTAACCGTGTCAATCATTTTAGGCCAACATCTTCATTCTCTACCAATGCAATTGATTCAGAAATAATCTCAAATAGTGGTGAATACCTCATGAAATACGCTGTCGGTACACCACCAGTCCAAGTGTTAGGAATTGCTGACACGGGCAGTGATTTGACTTGGCTACAATGCAAGCCTTGCACTGCCTGCTACAACCAAACAGATCCAATTTTTGATCCTGCAAAGTCAAGCACATATAAAATAGTTCCATGCACTGCACCCCAATGTAAGACTATATCAGGACGTTGCGTACGCGCTAATAATTGCGAATATAACGCGAGATATGGCGATGGATCTTCCTCAGGCGGAGACCTTGGTCTCGACACTGTCACACTGGGATCAACTGCAAAATTCCCTCAAACTATCATAGGATGTGGACATGATAACACTGGACTTTTTAGTAAAAAAGGTTCTGGGATTGTTGGCCTTGGAGGCAGCGCGATTTCTCTTGTTTCCCAATTGAGTACTTCTATTGCTGGCAAATTCTCCTACTGCTTGGTTCCATTTGACAAACCCGATGCCACAAGCAAATTGAATTTTGGTACAAATGCCGTGGTATCAGGTCCTGGAGCCGTGACTACGCCCCTAGCTACCGGTGAAGCTGACGTCTATTACACCCTAACACTTGAAGCAATTAGTGTTGGCCCAACAAAAATCTCCTCGATTTCTGCCAAAGCAGCAGGGGGCAATATTATCATTGATTCAGGCACAACATTGACATTGTTGCCATCAGACTTGTACGCCGGTTTTGAAGCAGCATTAAAAGCCCAACTTACATTACCAGTCGTTCAAGACCCGCAAAATACCTTCAGTCTTTGCTTCGACTCCCCCGCATCTACTTTTAAAGTTCCAACTATCGTAGCTCATTTCACCGGTGGTGCAGATGTGACGCTGAGTGCGATCAACACTTTCGTTGGAGATGAAACAATTTCGTGCATGGCTTTCATTCCTGCAGGTGACTCAGTCGCCATTTTCGGTAACTTGGCCCAAGCTGATCAGTTGGTAGGCTATGATATTGTCAAGAGAACCGTGTCGTTCAAGCCAACGGACTGCACCAAGGCTTAACAATGCCTCTCTACCTATCTTATGTTTTTCTTTTTCTTTTTTTCACTCTTACAAATTCATTCGTTAGTTTTTTGAGAATAAAATAAAAAGAAATTGCTTGATCGTAGTTCTAATAAATTATGAATTGAATTTTCCTCAAAAAAAGAAAAAAAAGAAAAAGAAAAAAAGAATTGGCCATAAATCATACGATATGCATTGAAAAATTCATATATGTATTTATATATTTTTGCACTGATACTCAAAATCATTTTAATGAGAATTTCATGATTTTTAACGTGGGCATAAATTTATCGTAATATGATGTTTGGACTTTCGGTCAAACCTTGACTAAACACTAATTAGGGTTGGTATAACTTAGTCAAAAATAGTAATTTGGGGATTTAAAACTTTTTGACCGTTAAAATGATTTGTTCAATATATGTACAGGACAAAAGAAAAAATTATTTCATATAATTACTTTTTCTTTTTCATATTAATAAAGCAATTTTTGGCCTTTTAGGGCTTAAATTGGTAATTTGGCATAGAAATCAAAGCTGTACAAGATATGGTATCAACGTTAGAAACAACAATAATAGGCCTCTTCCTTTTGATGTTCTTTTTACATTGCCAAGAAGTAAGGCATTTGTGAAATTATTTTTCAAAATTAAAAAATGTTAACCTTTTTTCTTCTGAATAATGTCAATGATATTTTAAGGTCTAAATTTTATTTATTTATAGTAAAAAATAAAAAGTTGGGTCATAGGTTAGTCGGTTGGTCAGGTTAACCCATTTTTATTCTAGGTCAAAAATTTTGAGTTCAGTTCAAGTCCAATTTTGCTATCTCTAATTTGAATTTTGGTTGGTATAAGAAATTTGTCTGGATGAATGAGAAAATTTGTTCCCAAATAATAACAATAATAACTTACAAGATTTATTGGTGGGATTATAACCTATAAGAAATGTTTTAACTTATTGTTTGGATAAATTTTCAAGATCTTATTACTTCAAATATATCCTCGTTTTTTGCAACTTAGCTCTCTTGGAATCTCATCTATTAAAAAACACCTCAGATTCTATATGAGGACAAGCTATTAAAAGATTTCACAGTTTTTCTTGTTAGAAAATGTATTCTCAGTTTTCATGGTAAAGAAAAGAGTGAATATGATTTCAATGTGTTTCAATTCCCTATATATTTTGTATAATCATCGATCATATTTTAATCTTTCCATATTTTTTATGATCATCGTCAAAATGATTATATTTTGGAGTAAATTTTTTTTTTCTTTTATGTCCACTTGAACAAATTAAACTCTTTTTGAGGTAGTAAATTCACTTTGCACAAAAGAATGAGTTCAGTATAGTCTAACTTGATATGCTATTTTATGAAATACGTAGATTAACAATGAGAACAAGGAAAGTAAAGATACTATATTAATAATAGTAACAAGATTACAAAGCCTAAGTTACAAGTCTAATTCATGCGAAGCAATGATGCACTTATAAGCATGAAGTGATAACCTCTGGATTTCAGGAATGAGGGAATCAACGTCTCTAGTTTGACAGATGAGTGTGCGTGGGTTGTGTGAGAGAGTGTTCTTCTTATTTATACATGGATCTTAACAGTTATTATTCTTGTTTCTTTGCCATGTGTCACACTATAAGTGCTTTAATTCCATAAAACTTAGCTATGAATCCCTCTGGTAATTGATTAAGATCATGTGAATTGTTTTCTTTAGCTTGCATTAACTGCCATACTTTGGTGTTCAATAACACAAGGGATAATTACACTTTTTAACCATAAATTATACCCTATTTTACATTTTTCTCCCTAAACTATCAAAATACATGATTAAACCTCCAAAGTTACAACTCTGTAACACCTAACCCATTACCGTTTGTTTTGGTGTTAAGTTTAATGGAATGTAGCATTAAAGGACTAATTTACTCTCTACGGGTTATTTTTGGGAGAGGGATAAATTAGTTGTTTAAGGTTAAATTCTATTAGAGTTAATCTCAAAACAGATGACAAGGGATTAAGTGTTACAGAGTTTTAACTTTGGGTAAGAGGGGGGGGGGGGGGGGGGGAATAATCGTGCTTTTCAATAGTTCAAGGAGCAAAGTGTAAAAGAAATATAATTTAGAGTGGAAAAATATAATTTTCACATAATATAATGCTACTTTTTTTTATCTTAAGCTTTGTTTTACTACCAACCAAAAAATGACATTATATTTGAAATACATTTAGAGATTAAATTTTGAAAGGATATGGTGTAAAACTCATGTTTTACCCCTTCAATCCCTACATGTCACATCATTTTATTAGATATTTAAGAATAAGCACAACTAAACCCAATCAATTCTAATCACATATATAAATCCAACTAAATTAGGAGTTTATTGAGATGTTATTAGGCATGATAGAATGTATTGAATTTTAAATAAAATCTAATGTAGCAATCACTTATGAGATGGTGTAAAACATGGGTTTTACACTCCATCGTTACCAAATTCAGACTCATTTATTTATGCATTTATCTAAATATTAAGACTTGTTTCTCCAAAAAAAAAAAAAGAATGATACTTTTAATATTGCCACCTATATATTATCTATACTACTATTTAAGGGGCTTTCCCTATATAGACTGATTTTTTTCTTTTTTTTTCAAAATACCCCTATACCCCTATGTTTAAGTAGAAACAAAACTAAAGGATAGTCCAGTAAAAATACATGTCTAACTTGCACAAAAATGTTGCCTACAAAATAGGAACACTCTCCCAATAACCTACTTCTTCAAAACAACTATACGTTTATTTTTAAATATATATATATATATATATATATAAATAGATTATGAATTATCATATCAATTAAATAGGTTTAACTATAAAAAAAATTAAAAAAAAAATCCCCATCTATCCATTTTTTTTTTTAAATTCTTAAAAACAAAATTCCCATCTAATCAATAGTCACTATTAAAATAATATTAATTAATAGTTTAAATTTGGGATGGTACTATACCCAATAAAAAATATAAGAGGTACAGTATAATGACCCAATAATAAAATATTAATATAAACACCAATAAGATGCAGTCCACACGTGCCTGAAACCAAACTTGATACCATATAAACACCATTAATATTTTACTAGCCTCTGAGCACGCTCTTACGCGTGTGCTTAGAGATTCTCCTATTTTTTGGGTAAAAGTTAATTTAGAGCATTTATTATAATTTGGAATTACTACATTTTCCAATCATTAAAAAAAAAAAAAAAAAAATCTAGGGGTGTTAGTATTATGTGTGGTGAAATAATTTTTTCATCACAACCGTAAGTTTTTTTTTTTTTTGTGATTAGAAAATTTAGTAATCTTAAATTATAATAAATACTCTAAATTAACCCTTAGGCAAAAAAAATAGAAGAGCTTATGAGCACGAGTGTGAGCGCGTGCTCAAATGCTAGTTTAAATAATTGGCCTAACAATTCCCTAAGAGCACTAGCATTGGGGGTGTATAAACCCCCCAATTGCTATGCAAACCCAAACTGTTTTCCATCCTAGCTATAGCAAGGTTGCAACCTTAAAGCACTAGCATCCGGGGATGCAAAAAAAAAACCTATTTTGCATCATCAAACACCATTTTATCTATTTTACCAACCCATTTCACAACTCACCTAACATCTCAATTCTTGTTTTTACATACAACCTAATAAAATAATATAACCTATCTAATAAAATAATAAAACTCTCTTTCTTTACAACCTATGAACAATAAAGTTGCATATATGCAATCTTACTGTAGCAAGGTCGCAAATTTTTTCAAGTATAAAACTCCAAATGAAGTGGGTTTTGGATGTCTTAGGTACTAAAATAACAAATGTGGGGTGTTTACACCCCCAATGCTAGTGCTCTTACTATTCATGTGGTTGTAAAAACTGGGATATTGGAGTGTATTGTTGGATGAGTTGGTAAAATAGAAATAAGTGATTCTTGTAATTATGTAAAAATGCATGCAAATCACCCGTTCTCAAAAATGTTTTGTATTAACCATTGTCAAATTATTATCAGATCTTGCCTTTACTAAGAAAATCAACGAAAATCAAGGCAATAATGGAAAGAAATTCAATTTTTCTTAAAACATAAATAGCGTATCTTCATTTTTGTTTCTCTCATTAAATATTTTCTCCCCCTATGTAGAGTGTTATTATGTCTCTACCAATGCAGCTTAAGTAGATATAAACTTAAATTGAGGTGAATACCTCTTGAAATACTCTGCTGGTACACCACCAGTCCAAATCCTAGGCATTGCTGATACTGGTAGTGATTTGATTTGGCTTTAGTGTAATCCTTGCAATGATTGCTACAAGCAAAGAGCTCCACTTTTTGATCCTAAAAGGTCAAGCACATACAAAAAAGTTCCATGCTCTTCATCCCAATGTCAGTCTCCAAAAGGAACCTCATGCTCAGGCAGCGATGATTAAAGTTGCTCATACTTCATGTCTTATGGCGATCGATCTTTCTCAAATGGAAACCTTGCTATTGACACTCTCACTCTGGGATCAACAACAAGCCACCCTATGCCTCTCCCTAAAACTATAATAGGGTGTGGACATAATAACGATGGAACCTTCAATGCAAACGATTTTGGGATTGTTGGCCTTGGAGGCGGTGTGCTTTCTCTTGTTTCCCAATTGGATTCTTCTATTGATGGCTAAAAGATCAAATAGCATTGAAAACACTATGAACGATTTGACCCCCAATTACAAAATATCAATTCAAGCTTATTATCAAACAATTAACGTGCGGAACATAAACATAAGCCAAACACAGAATTGATAAACAATCTAAGCCAAACATAATCACATCCACAACATAAAATAAATGGCAAAGATAAAGGAAGAGAGATGCAAACATAAGGATAACACTCGATGTGTTATCGAAGAGGAAACTGAAGGCCTTGGTGTAAAATCTCTCCGCCACCCTCCAAGCGGTCAATAATTCACTAGAAAATGTAGTTGGGATACATGAACAGCAATATACTCTCTAAGCCAAATCTACCCAGGTACTTAAGCCCTCCAAGCTTTTTGCTCCAACGAGGTTGCACCGAACGTTTTTCTTTTCTACCTTACCGGATTCCGCTACAAACCATAGCATCAACCAATAGTCATTGGTCCTTTCCAAACTGCTTTCCTTAGCACCAAATGAACCTTCTCACAGATGTGGGTGTGGTGAGAAAATGATTTGGTCAAGAACCTCTCAAGGATGTATCAATGGAGAGGAAGAGAGTAGAGAAATTTGAAGAGTCTCTTAGTGAAGATTAGGGATGAGACAATCTTGTTTTTCTCTAGGGTTTCTCTCACAAAATTCTCTCTGGAAAACTCTCTTCATTTCGTGGGAATGAGGGGTATTTATACTAGGGTGAGAATGGAATGTGAAACGTCAGTTTTTGCCAAACAAGGTAAGTTGGCGACTTGGCCTTGCGACTTGGTTGAGTCGCGAGTTCAAGCCGCTAGATAACGGCCTGGCCAACCTGGGGCTTTTATCCTGTAGTGCGACAGCTGGCGTGACCCTTTACCTCCCTGTATGCTTCTCACGTGTGCTGCAGTTTGGCGGCTTGCCAGTTGCAAGTCAGCTGCGAGTCCTAACCGTGAGTCCTTACTTCTTTGCACAAACTTGGGCATTTCTTCACACTCTCTCACACACTACCCTTACATGAATCCCACCTAAATACAGGGTTACTAAGTGCTAAATTACAAGCAAATTGGCACGGAATATAGCCAACAAGATGGTTGATAAAATTCAACCTTACAATCTCTCCCTTTGGCTATTCTATGACAAAATCCTATAACAAACTCTAGACTTAATGCATGAGTTGGGAACAGTTGGAAAACTCACTCACACCTAACTCTAGAATCTGTGAAGCTTTTGAACTATAAGAATAAGAACTCCTAAAACACAACAACACAATAATTTCATTGTATGCAGAAAACTTGTAATGCATATGGAGTAAGCACAATGCGATCAAGTACATTGGAACAAAGCAATAGACCATGGCAAGACCAAAACAAGCAATCACTATAAACAAGTGATCACAATGTTCATTCATACTTGGAATGAACATCAGGACATTCAAGCTGATAAGCACACTACAAATCACTTGAATGACCAACACTCAATCAGTGTACAATACATGAAGTATATGCATCTAGGAATAAAGTCCTACATGGGCACAAGAGTGACAATGCTTAGAATGAAATGCATAACATTTAGTTATAAGTACTGATTTAGCAAAGCACACAGACTGCATAAAGCAAGATACAAACCATAAAGCCTACAAAGTGCATAAAAGCAAACCCTAAAAGCTTACAAAAGCAATATGGGTACAAAACATAAACAGAAACCTTAAAAAAAAACATACAAAAGTACCAGGTACAAACACATAGTAAAAACAAATTGAATAATATAATATAGATACAGAAATATGCTAAATTTAGACAAAAGCAATAAAGAAAGGCATGTTTGCTGAAATCTCCCCCTTTCGTTGAACTCCCCCCGCCAACATCATCTCCCCCTTTTTGTCATGGAATAGCTAGTCCTCATCATCTTCTATCTTTCTTTGAATTTGATCTAATTGAGCTTGGATAGAGGTGAATTTCATATCCCAACGAATGTTGAGATGGTGCAAGATGGATGTAAGTTCGGATATCTTCGTACTCAGCTCATGGACAGATGCTACAATAGAGTCTAGCTTCTCGTCGATGGGGAACGAGCTAAAGCGTTGAATGTGCGCATGTTGATTGGACTTGGTTTTATGCAGGGAAATTCATTTTCTAAAGGATGGAGCCCTTTAAGCTTCAAAATCCTTGAAATGAGATAGCAAAAATGAATGCATATCCTTGACTCAGTTCATAGAACAGTTTTACGAAGGACATGAAAGATATGAGCACAAATGTCAATCTCTACATCAGAGATCAGATCATGAAGGAACAGTGTACGCCCGAGGTTCATATACCCTATGCTAGATAAGGGGTACAGGTTATGAAACATGATGATTGTAAGCACTCTCAATTTTGGAGGAAGAGACGAAACACTAACTGAGTTCCTATTTGAGGAAAATTCCAAATCTTTTCCAAGAATTTCCCGAAGTAAGTCCTCATCTAGATATAGATCATTATAAACTGGTGAGTTTCCAAGTATTAGCCGGTTGATGTGAAGAATCTCTTCCAGGTATGTGGGAGAGACCGAGAAACATTTTCCTCTAACCCAGCACTTAAGTTCATCTCTTTCATCAATTGCATTGGCATAAAATTCTTTTACCAAATTCTCATATGCATCATCAAGATCAGAGAGAAGATAATTCCAATCTTTGTGAGCAAACCATTGAGGAATGTCGGTGTCAAAAAGGGAAGGTTGATCAACGACCCTCTCGAGTAGCGGTGTAGCACTTTTGAAAAAAAATTCATGATTCTGAAAGGCAACATCAGATCTGAATTTGTTGGGGTCGAACACTCCAGATGATGAATGGGTCTTTTTTGCTTTAGGTGAGAGTTCATCAACATCAATGACATGTTCTTTCCCTTTGCTGTTTCCCCCTTTCACAGCTGATCTCTTGAATGGAGACATTTTGACACTGCAACATGGTTTATCACAAACAAGAGAAACCAAACAAGACACTAAACAGTATTAGCAATGTGTTAGTTTCACACCATGGATGATGAAGAAAACCCTAAACACTTAAGATTTAGGTTCAAACCATGACAATGAGTTTGTGAATATAATCAAAATCACAATAGGTACACAAGATAGAGAAGATCAATATAAAACCATCACAAACACAATAAAAACAGAAAATCAGAAATCCATGTTCGAGCATGATAAATCACAAACCATAATAGCAACACATAAATCAAGACAATAATGAACAAATTAGTAGGTATGAAGAGAAAGAAAGAAAACCCATACCTTTTTGTTGAAGATTTGAGAAGAAGTGATGCAGAAATAGAGGATTTTCAAAGAAACACTCGGAGTGTTTGTAAGAGTGAAATAGGGAAGACAATGAACAGTCACAAAAGGACAAGGGAAAAAAATGAACAAATTTTTAAATCGACTTTAAAACACAAAACACGCGTTTTTCGCGATTGGATCAAGTCGCCAATCAATTGCTAGGTAAGCCGCGAAACACTTAAAAGATAAGAAACTTGGAAAAAAAAATTTCTAAGTGTTTTTCGCGACTGGAAGGTCTACCCACGAGACAGTCGCCAGGGGAGCCGCGAAAATCCCTGTGTACCCCTCACGACTAGACCTTCCACCCGCGAATAAGTCGCTACACTAAGCCGTGAAAATCACAAAAACTCAAATTTTGAAAAATATTTTAAGTATTTTTCGTGACTGAAATCTTAACTCACCAATGAGCCGCAAAAATCTTGGAGTGAGCTCACGAATGGGGCATGCAACTGGACCAACTCGCGACTGAGTCGCCAAAACAGGGTAACACTGTTTTTGAAATTTTTAACATTTTTTGTAAAAACAAAGTACTTTCCAAAAACAAGCAAAAACACTCAAAAATATTTTTGTGTTTGATCAACAAAGATTGAGCTTGTGAAAACACATTTAAACAAGTATAATCACACAAATGAATATGACATTCATTGAATATAGACTTGTATGTTGTGTGTGAATATTAAAGATGAGATAGTCTTTAGTCTAATGTGAAGCTTCAATGATTAATTCAATCAAGACATACAGAACTAGCACTAGATAATGTGACCTATCTCAATTATAGAAGTATGCATATATGACCTTCCACATGAACTTGAGTACAATACTTTGAAGCTTTTCATTTGGCTCCATATACATCATAACATTTGATCATTTTGAATCAATATATCTCATTGTGAGATAGATGCTTGAAATTTTTAATATTTCAAATTGATGAGTTAGCCTTTGGCTTTTTGGGCATCAAACAATTTATTTTAGTCGCTTTCCCTTTTTCCTAGTCAAATACTAGTATGTGCGACAGGTTTTTGCAGCTCAATATCTATTTTCATTTAGAGATTTACATTTGGTGAGCTCTTTAATTAAAAGCAATAAAAATAAAAGTGGGAAGATATATAGACACAAATCTATGCAATTCTCAAGATCAACAAAACCATTCACTAATTATTCATGACAAAGTTGAAGATCTATTTACAACAATCACAAAAATTTCAAGATTTTTCCCACAAAGATATGAGTGCATATGAGACAAGCTAAGCTCGTAGATGCACACAGCCATTAGTACAAAGGTACAAGGCAAAACATACTTTGAGACAACGCTCAACAAGGTTGATCAAACTTTTTGGATTTTGTACTTTTTATGTGTTTTTGGATTTTTGACACAAAAGTGACAAAAGATTGATCAAAAATAGTGTAAAAACATTCTAAAACAAAATGCTATGCAATAAACTAATAAAATAGTGTGTACCCTACAACCAGGATGAATAGAATTAAGAGGCAAAGCACACAACACACATGAGATTCAAGGGATTGTACCAACACCAATGGTTTTATGGAGAGATTCAAACGGTGGACCATCAAGAGGTTTGGTGAAGATGTCTGCCTTTTGATTGTCTGTGTGTATGAACTCAAGACATACAACTTTTTCTTCCACCAAGTCCCTGATGAAGTGATAGCGTATCTCTATGTGTTTTGACTTCGAATGCTGAGCAGGATTCTTAGAGAGATTTATGGCACTGGTGTTATCACAGAAGACACATATTGTATATTGAGGAATCCTGTAATCATGAAGAAGCTTCTTCATCCAAAGGAGTTGTGTGCAGCAACTTCCAGTAGCTATGTATTCAGCTTCAGCTGTAGAGAGAGACACATAATTTTATTTCTTGCTCATCCAAGAGACTAGATTGTTACCAAGGTAGAAGTAACCTCTTGAGGTACTCTTTCTATCATCCACACTACCAACCCAGTCTGCATCTGAATAACCAGCAAGACAAGCATTTGAATCCTTGGAATACCACAATCCATAATCTGGAGTACCATTGATATATCGTATAATTCTCTTTACCGCAGTCAGGTGAGATTGCTTTGGAGCAGCTTGATACCTAGCACAAACACCAACACTGAATACAATATCTGGTCTGCTTGTAGTAAGATAAGGTAAACTCCCAATAATGCTCCTATACAAAGTAGGACTCACTTCCACCCTAGAAGAATCAGCATTCAGCTTTGTGGAAGAACTCATGGGAGTGGAGGCATGCTTTTTAGAGTCTAGTCCAAAATTCTTGACAATATTCCTAGCATACTTTTCTTGTGAAATAAATATGTCTTCCTTATTTTGTTTGACTTGAAGGCCTAAGAAGAATGTAAGCTCCCCCACCATACTCATCTTAAATTCTTTCTTCATCTCCTCAGAAAATTCTATAGCCTAATCATCAATTGTAGCTCCAAATACTATGTCATTAACATATACTTGAGCCACCAGAAGGTAATCTTCATCGTTCTTAACAAACAAAGTTCGATCAGCATAGCCTCTTTTGAAACCTCTTTCCAGGAGATAATGGATAAGCCAATCATACCATGCTCTAAGGGCCTATTTTAAGCCATAAAGGGCTTTCTTCAATCTCAACACATGATCAGGAAAATGAGGATCCTTAAAGCCCTTGGGTGTTCAACAAACACTTCTTCATTTAGATACCCATTTAGAAATGCACATTTTACATCCATTTGGTAGAGTTTGAAGTTCATGGAGCATGCGATGGACATAAGAATTCGAATAAACTCAAGTCTTGCCACAGGAGCAAAAGATTCATCAAAATCTACTCCTTCTACTTGAGTGTATCCTTGTGCCACCAATCGAGATTTATTCCTGATTATCTCTCCATCTCCATCTGTCTTGTTTTTGAATATCCATTTAGTGCCGATGACATGAACATTTTCAGGCCTTGGAGCAAGTTCCTATACATCATTTCTCACAAATTGATTCAGTTTTTCATGCATTGATTTTACCCAATTTTCATCCTGGAGAGCTTCTTCTACCCTTTTTGGCTTAAATTGGGCAAGGTAGCAGTGATATGTCATATGATTGGCTAGGAGTATGTTCCATTTTCTAAGACGAAGACCTTCATCTAAAGATCCAATGATGTTGCTATCAGGATGGTTATTAATCACCCTTGATGATGACTGCTTTAATGTAGAAACTTCATCATTTCGGGAGATGGGAGGATGAACTTCTGGAGGAGTAAGAGGACTCGATGTTCTAGACATTGATCTCATTTCCACTCTTGTGTTCAAAGGAGTTGATTCCTTTTCTAGTGTAGTTCCTCCAACTTCTATATCAAGAGCTTCGGCCTTAACAATGGGTTCTTTGGTGTGTTGTTCTTCCCCATCATCAACAATTTCTACCTTGGTTATGGCATCATCAATTTTCACATTGATGGACTCCATTACTGTCTTAGTTCTCTTGTTGAAGACCCTATATGCTTGGCTAGTAATAGAATACCCAAGAAAGATACCTTCATCACTTTTAGCATCAAATTTCCCAAGATTTTCTTGATAATTTAGAATGTAGCACTTGCTTCCAAACACCTAGAAGTACTTTACTTTCGGTTTCTTTCCATTCCAAATTTCATAAGCGGTCTTCTTTGTTCCCACTCAGAAGAATATTCTATTACTAATGTGACATGAAGTGTTCACAGCTTCTCCCCAAAACTTTTGAGGAATTTGCTTGTTGAGTAGCATGACTCTAGCCATTTCTTGGATCACTCGATTCTTCCTTTCAACCACTCCATTTTGCTGAGCAGTTTTGGGAGCTGAAAATTCCCTTTTGATTCCGTTCTTTTCACAAAACAACTAAAATCTTGCATTCTCGAACTCCTTGCCATGATCACTCTTTATCTTGACAATGGGAACCCCTTTTTCGTTTTGTAACCTCTTACAGAGAATTTCTAATTTTTCACATGATTCTGATTTTTCTCTAAGAAATTCAACCAAAGTGTACCTTGAGAAATCATCAACAATGACCATAATGTACCTCTTTCCTTCAAGACTTTCCGTTCTTGTAGGCCCCATTAGATCAACACGGAGAAGCTCTAAACACCGTGAGGTAGCAATCACATTCACCTTGAGATGACTTGCCTTCGTTTGTTTTCCCATTTGGCATGCTCCACAAATAGTCTTCTCCACCTTTCCAAACTTTGGAAGTCTCTCAACTACTTCAAGCTTAGAGACTTTAGCTACATGTTTGAAATTTGCATGCCCAAATCTGTGATGCCAAAGTTCCAACATGTCAATACGAGCACTTCTACAAGAAATAGGTGTTGTAGGGACTATTCCATAGCAATTATCAATAGTCCAATTTCCCTCCAGGACTTGAATCCCTTTTTCATTAATGACTAAGCATCCATTCTTGGAGAACTGAACAAGAAAATCCCCATCACTTATTTGCGTGATACTTAAGAGGTTAGCCTTCAACCCTTTGATGTATAACACATCTTTCAATAATGGTAATCCTAGAATTTCTACAGTCCCTTTGCCGAGAACTTGAGCATGACTCCTATCACCAAACTTGAGAATTTCTCTTTGAGAGTCTTAAAGAGTGATTTATCTCCTGTCATGTGACGAGAACAACCGCTATCAAGATACCATAAACATGAGTTAAAGACCTTCAATGAGGTGTGCACAAATAGACATGCATGAGACAAGCATTCTTGACCATCAAACAAAAATTCATCTTTATTTTCCATGCTTCTGACAGATTGAATTTTCTTTTTCAGATTATCAACCTTTTCACACAATGTTCTATTTCTTCTTTTGTACTTCTCAATCAAAGAGTTAGACTCACATAAACTATTGTGTAGGGTGTGGTTCTTATTTTCAAAGTATTTCAGCATGTGAACAAATATCCTAGCATGTTTCTTGGATTTTATTAACTCTAAGAGTTCATATTTAGAACACCCTTCAAACATACTCATAGAGTCATTATCACAAACATCTAAACTATAGTTCAGCATGACCTTTTTCACAGTTGCATCCATAACCAAGGGGTCAAGGATCGCACTTAGGTAATCAAACCACAAGGAGTGCACTTGCTTTGATACCAATTGAAAGTTCAAATAGCGTTGAAAACACTATGAATGATTTGACCCTCAATTACAAAATCTCAATTCAAGCTTAGTATCAAACAATTAACGTGTGGAACATGAACATAAGCTAAACACAAAATTGATAAACAATCTAAGCCAAATATAATCACATCCACAACATAAAATAAATGGCAAAGATAAAGGAAGAGAGATGCAAACATAAGGATAACACTCGATGTGTTATTGAAGAGGAAACCAAAGCCTTCAGCGTAAAACTTCTCCACCGCCCTCCAAGCAGTCAATAATCCACTAGAAAATGTAGTTGGGATACATGAACAGTAATAGACCCTCCAAGCCTAATCTACCTAGGTACCTAAGCCCTCCAAGCTTCTTACTCCAACGAAGTTGCGCCGAACCTTTTTCTTTTCTAACTTACCGGATTCCACTACAAACCATAGCATCAACCAATAGTCATTGGTCCCTTCCAAACTGTTTCCCTTAGCACCAAACGTAGGTGTGGTGAGAAAATGATTTGGTCAAGAACCTCTCAAGGATGTATCAATGGAGAGGAAGAGAGTAGAAGAATTTGAAGAGTCTCTTAGTGAAGATTGGGGATGAGACAATCTTGTTTTTCTCTAGGGTTTCTCTCACAAAATTCTCTCTGGAAAGCTCTCTTCATTTCGTGGGAATGAGGGGTATTTATACTAGGGTGAGAATGGAATGTGAAACGTCAGTTTTTGCCAAAACAGGATAAGTTGGTGACTTGGCCTCGTGACTTGGTTGAGTCGTGAGTTCAAGCCGCAAGATAACGGTCTGGCTAGCCTGGGACTTTTGTCCTGTAGTGCGACAGCTGGCGTGACCCTTCACCTCCCCACATGCTTCTCACGTGTGCTGTAGTTTGGCAGCTTGCCAGTCGTGAGTCAGCTGCGAGTCCTAGCCGCAAGTCCCTGCTTCTTTGCAGAAACTTGAACATTTCTTCACACTCTCTCACACACTACCCTTACATGAATCCCACCTAAATATAGGGTTACTAAGTGCTAAATTACAAGCAAATTGGCATGGAAAAAAGCCAACAAGATGGTTGATAAAATTCAACCTTACAATGGCAAATTCTCCTACTGCTTGATTCCATTAACTTCCCTAGGCGATACCACAAGAAAATTGAATTTTGGTAGTAAAGTCGTGGTTTCGGGTTCTGGAGCCGTGTCTTCTCCCATAATTCCCAAAGATATTGACACCTACTACTACCTAACACTCGAAGCAATTAGTGTGGGGAAAAAAAAAAACCGAAACGAATTGACCAATCCTTCCCAATCCGGAGACTCATTAGAGGGCAATATTATCATCGACTCAGGCACAATATTACAATATTGCCGTCAAACTTGTACCCCGGTTTTGAAACAGTAGTAAAAGCCGAAATTGATTTAGCACCTACTGAAGACCCGAGTGGAGTTCTAAGTCTTTGCTACGAGTCGTCATCAGATGATTTTAGTGGTCCAAGTATCACAGCTCATTTCACTGGTACAGATGTGAAGCTGAGTTCGAGCACCACCTTTATCAGAGTGGATGAGCAAGTTGTGTGCTTGGCTTTCATTGTTGCATCTGATGAACGTGTTGGTAGGCTATGATCTTGTGAAGAAAACTGGGTCTTTCAAGCCAACAGATTGGACAAACTGTTAAGATGGAAAATGAAATTCCTCCCTTTAGGTGTTTTTCTTTTTCGTTTTATTTTTTTATTTTTTTTCCTCGTTTAAATTCATATGTTTTTTCAAGTCCAATAAGCATGGATTTCTGATGAATTAACTCTTGCAAACACAAAATTTCTCAAATTTTGAAAATCAAACAATTGAAAAAGTTTTCTACAAATATAATTTTGTATTAATCAAGTCGTAAGTACAATGTCTTTTTTTATTCTTTTACAAAAGAATATTCCTCTGATTCTCTTTTGACTCGAATACAAAATCTTCTTGACTTTGGTTGGAAGATGGATCGAATGATCTTCACAAAAAATCTCCTCCGGCTTTGAGCTTGTTTAAAATTTGTTATGAGCTTCTTGAAAACTTGGTGAAAATGGAAGGGGATGGTCTTTATTTATAGTGGTTTCAGAAGATAAGCTTCACTTTGAATTGATATGTAGTGATATGTACTAGACTTTGATTGGCCCAAATTTTTCTTAGAGATAATTATCATTATTTATTTATATTGATAAAGATCATATTTTGATAAAGATAATAATAAACAAAGAAAAATAATTATTTTTATTTTATTTTATTTATTTTAATAAAGATAATTATTCATCAATTTTGAATAGAAAATTTATCTTTATCTTGTCAGCCAAATCACACTTGGCAAATTTTAATATGCCAATGTGATGCCAATTTGGATGAGGTATGTCATCATTTGATTTAATTAATTTAATGATATATTAATTTAGAATTGGTTACTAAATTTTGATGTGGCATTATTAAAATTTTGTCTCTTACAAATGCTCCCTCGAGACTTGGTCATGTTCACAATTTTGATTTTGGAAAGTGATCAAGTCTCGACAACTTCATGCTTTGATGCAATTAATTTCAACACCTTTCATATATACATATCTATTTGCTCCATATCACAATGATCCCTTTGTTGGTTCGCTGCCCAAGTAGGAATTGTCTAATGTAATAGTAGTCACATTTACATCCCTTGGCCGAGGTATATCAAGACTCAAAAGAATTCTAATATTACTCATTCATTGAGTTCTAGTAGAACCATGGTTTTGAAACCCAGATCAGACCGTACGGTCCGACTGGAAAAACCGTGAACCTCTCACAATCACGGTTCTTTTAAACTTAAGAACCGTTCTAGGCTAAAAATTCTGGAAACCGTTTGAACCGCGGTTCAACCGCACGGTTCCGAGAACCGCGATTGAACTGCTTCTCACGGTTCCCTTTGAATCTGAACCTAAAAAAAAAAAAAAAACACAGAAAAACAAAAGAAAAAGAAACACAACTGCTGAGAGCACATCATATCTTCAGAAACTCATTTGGCCAGAAAACAGATCTCAGACCATAAAGAAGTTGAATATAAAAAATAAAAATAAAACAAATTGTGAGAGAGAAAAACAAAACAGAGAGCCAAGTTGGTGAGGTTGCTAACATCACTGTTAATTTTCTAGTAGTATATCTTTCCAATCATCCTCACCTCCTATTTTCTTCTTCTCCTTCTTGGCAACACTTCGCCCAGCAGGTAGCAGCTAGAAACTCATCTCCTCATATTGGCTCTTATTTCTTGTTATTATTATTATTATTATCACAAGTTTAACTAATCAACATAAAAATAAGAAAATAAATATTATATATATGTTTGCTTAACCTTTGATATTTTTTGTTCGCCTTGTCAAAATTATGATATGAAAAATATAAAGATGCATCTTTTATCTAATTGAACTATTTTAGTTAATTTTTTTATATGTACTAATTAAAAGTATTTATTTATATTTTAAATAATTAGTAAATTAATTATGACGTCATCACGGTTCGACCTCGGTCCGACCTCAAAAACCTTGAACCTCTTCCATTTACGGTTCGTTGAACAGTTCGAGTCTAAGAACCATGAGTAGAACTGGATTTTAGATAAGTATCTTTAACCACTTCAGATCTTTACTCTAAATGGACACTTAACTTATAATGCTTTATAGAGTAATGACTCCTCATAACGGTAAACAGCGTGGATTGCTAGATTCCAACATCAGATAAAGGAGAAATCTCATGATAATTTCGATTCCTTTTCCTAGCCAAATTTGTCTTTTACTATATATCATCAAATATTCACATGCCAATATGGCTTCACATGAATATCAATAATTAGTCGCTAACCCGTGCGATGCACGGGAAAGCTATTGTGTATAAAAATGTAAACTTTTTTTTTTCCTCTTCCTCTTTGATTGTACATTAGGATTCCAGTCTTATAGTTTCTTTCCTAGGTATGAAATATTAATCTTGATATGAAACATTAAATTACATGATAAAAATAGAAATCAAATTTTAGTTTAAAATAAAATGAAGAATTAACTCTTTAACATCCTCAACTATCCATAAAAGGTAAGAAACACAAATTTAAAGAACTATTTACTCAATATTTCAAATAAATTGAAAGACAACTTTAAAGTGTTTTTTTGTATCTTCTTTCTTTGTTGCTTCGTAGATGTGGTCACTAAATATGTCCTTTACTTTTCCTTGAGTACAAATGTTGGTGTGAATTGCACATTACTTTGAACACCAACTTTTTGAAATTTTGTAAAATCACTACCTTGTTCACTTGATAAGTTGCTGCTACATTTATTTGAAGTATCATTGATGTTGAGCAATAGAAGAGGTTGAGCAATGTATTACAACATATACAAGTTAAATATCTAATTGTTAATATTTGTCTATTTAGTATTTCGTCTCAATGCCACTTGGTTCATGATGTTTGCATGGGTTTTTCTGATCTTTGAAATAAGCAGTCTCAGGAACTTCCAAATCAATATAAACTCTTGTTCCACTTGTTGATGATAAATTGTACTCTCCTGCAATGCACAAGATTCATTAAAAAATAGTACAATTAAATTATAGACTCAACTAAGGTTGTACAGTTTCAAATATAATTGTTCATCTTGTCTTAATTTCTTGGTTTGAACACAACCACCCGATGTCAACACCGACTTTTGGTCAGTTAAAAGCAAAATGAACTTTAAGCTAATAAAGGAGAAATAACAATATATTTCTCTATTTCTCTTGGTCATGCGGTTAATTCTGCTTGAGGTATTAAAGCTGACCTAAAGATTCACAATTGAATATGACATCGGTGAAATGACCTGTAAGACCGCGCTAGTATATGTAATTGGTATGAAAAGAAGAATTGAGTGAGCCTCATATATAAGGTGCCATGAGATATGAGTTTATCTTTGTGCATATTTTAGTTGTAGTGTTCAAAAAGGTGTGTGAATTAGTGAACTGAAGGTCCAATTGTTTGTGTGGCACTTGTACCATAGTTATGTCCTTGAATTTCTATGCTCATGATAAAAGTGTATTCCCTTTACCACTGGTAATGCCCAATAATTAAATGTTGGACGAAATATGTGGTAAATGGATACTTCTTTTTCAAAAACACCAAGATACAACTTTTTGGTATCAATGTGCAGAACGTGCCAACCTGTGCAGAACCCTTTTTTTTTTTTTTTGAGAAGGAACCTATGCAGAACCTGATTCGGAAGATATGAATATCAATTACTTCGGTGCATATGACAAAATGATACTTGTCCACTACTTTAAACCAACAGTATAAAATATATTTTCTACAACCAAAACTAAAAGGGAAAACCATGAACTATTGCATAAACTAAAAGACAGTACCAAGATTTTTACTTGATGGGTGTTAAAAGCCAATCCTATCAGGTCTTATATGCATGGACTCTAATCAGCCATACTTTTAACAAGCAGCTATGAACTTTGCAGGCCCAAGGGTATGCTTTATTGTATGACCCTAGTTGCACCAGGTGTTTACTTTTTCCTGTAAGGTTTTCCACATGTTATAATTCAATCCAATCAATGGTCAATTGAAGTCGATCTGGTCTAGTTATATCTAACTGCCATTGTAGTATATCTCTCTCATTTCACATAAGGGCGGACTCTATGTACAGGGATCCAGCTCATTATTATGTGAGAACCTGAGAGGAGGAGGATATAGTATATGTATAAATAAAACTACATAGCAAAAACATATATTACAAATTAACAGTTATATGATCTATTGATGTGGGTAATCTCTATCTTCACTTTGTGATCATGATGAAGATGCGACAACCAACAACCTATTATGATATAACACATCAAGGGAAAGAATCAATAAATCAACCAAAGAATTAAACATACTAAGGACACAAACACTAAAGTGTTTGATTTCCTTAAAAAATGTGGCTCAAGTCACAACAAACCTTGAAATGTAATTTGATGGGAATAAAAACCCAAACACTATGACGACATTTCAGTGCTAGTTTTTGATTGATACCCTTTTGTGTTCTAATAAAACATTGAAGAAACACCATAAAACTTGGAATATTATGACAATTTGAAGTTTCAGTAGCTTTTTTAAGATCTTAAGTTACTTTTCTCACCAAGTTTGAATTATCAAATAACTTACTTACTGTCCTAGCACTGGAGAAAAAAGAAAAGAAAGAAAGAGGATCTAATAATCTTTTTTGACACTATATCCAAGTTCATCAGCCAACTTAGTTGAACTTTGTAGTATGTACTCATTTCATATTGTCAGACTGTCCTTATTCCTGTTCCTATTCCTAACAGCTAGGGGAGCCACTCCTTTTCTTTATTTCCACAACTTTTCAAACTTGTCTTCTAGTTGATGAGAGAGATCCTTACCAGCTGAATTAATTGTGTTGTAGAGACACCAACAACTTTTCCATTCAAAATATGTAACGGAGACACCCCTAAGTTGGTACATATATGAAATTGATACAGAATGTTTAGAATCAGCTATCGTGACGCATGCTATGCAATGCCAGTTATGTAATGCTGAAAATGGAGTATTAAATAACCAATGATAAAAAAGAAATCTAACTAAATAGTTGAACTTTATCTTTTTCCTGGTAAGTCTTCATAGTTGACAGCCATAGCAAATTCATGTTCATTTGTAAGTGAATTTAATATCAAGGCCTGAATTGTAATTTGTGAGCTAAATTGAATAATTTAAAAATGGAAAATAAATTGAATATAAATTCAGTAAAGAAAACATTTTTTACTGAATTGAGTATAGCACACATAAGAAAACATTTTTTTTTTTTTCACATTAATAGTATAGCACATACACAACAAACTGAATTAGTGAAAAAACCTTCAACTGATCTAAGTTCAATCAAACATAAACTCTACCAATTTATATAAAATAAATATCAGACATAGTAACTTCATTTTTTTGCTTAGCATCAAGACAAAAAAAATTACTATTAAATTCCCTCGTTACTATCATAGTATCATCATAAGAGAATCAGACCAAATGTTATAAAAGGATAACATGAGTAAGACCTGGTATGCTGAAGGAATTAAGTTTTATAAAAAATTTGTGAAAAAAATATCGATTAGAAAATTATGAATATTAGCCTACACCCATTATAGATCGACAGATATGGCCTTAGTATCATATAAATTAAGTACCAACACATAGTGAATAAGAGAAGGGCAAAATAATTCATACTTTTTGGCCAATTTGCTAGTGGTCGGGTCCTCCCAAGCTTGGCCAGCAGCTTTGCAAGGAACTACTTTCTTCTTGGTTTTTGCTTTGTTCTCAATCTCACTGCTTGCAAGGGCAGCCTTTACACTCTTAAGTGCTTCTTGTGTAATCGTTTGTGCATCCCTTTGAAACAATTGTTGTGCCTATTCAAATACAACACTTTTAATTAAAAAATATAATATTTATTTATAAAGTAAAGAAAAAACAAAGCTCAAAAACCATTTAATTTGATTTTGGGTAGAAATAAACTCAAAGACCCATTCGCACGATTTAATTCTCCTTTTCTTTTGGTTACAGACAGATTGGTGCTCTTCCCAATCCTTAAAAAAAATTGATTTCATGTCACAAAGGTCGAGAATGGTGCTAAGTTTGTGCACAAACTCAATTATACAAATACACAACTAAAACTACAAATACAAAATAGACTCAACAGACTCAAGAATACCCCCAAGTTTGAGCTTGAGAAAAATTGAAAATGGCATCTTTCCTAGATTTTTGCATTGGTTGCCCATACATCATTTGTCTATACCTTCCAGGCATTCTTTGGAAATTTGGCACTTAGTGATTGACAACTTAATTGCTAAGGATGTGGGTTTCTTCCTTCTCCTTTAAAATATTTGGCACTCAGTTATGGCTTGGTGACTTTTTAGAAAAACTTAAATTCTTCGACTGGATGTGGGAGGTATGCTAAGTGTGAGTGGGCTCTAGAATTGAATGGCCGCCAAGTATTGATTGAGTGCGGGCATGGAAAATACTGGTATCTTGGTGATTAGGTGTTGCCCCAAGTTGAACTTGTGTATCCTTCTTGTCACATTGTTCGGTTGGCTGACTTTTTAGCCGATGAAGAGATTGCTTGGGCCTATGATGGCTACATCATTGTAGGAGTAGAATGAAATTATTTTGAATTTGTTCGAGATCATCTACAAGGCTACTTGATTGGCAAAATGGTATTTCTCTTCCCTTTTAAGATCAAAATTTTATTTTGCAAATTCCTTTCCATATTTCTACTTGGTAACAATACTTGCATTCTGTATTTTTAGCCTCTATCTTTTGAAGGAGAGGAAAGGGGAGAGGAAGAGGAAGAGATTCCCTCTCTTCACCATGTTGGTGGCTCTTCTTGTTCTTTCACAGAGACTTATCCTCATTTTCCAACATGGCAGTCTGATGTGATGATCCTAATGGAATGTATAGTTCCATGCCTCTGACTAGGCTAGAGCACGTACCAAATGTTCCTTGGCCCGATCTGTCATGGGCTTGAATGTTCAGTTCTTTGTCCTTATTTCTTCTTAGCTTGATGAATGGCTTCTAACTTGGTAGGGTTGTGCTTTAGGTTGATGTGGATCATGTCGAGGAAAGCATGTAGATGATTGGAGGCTTGCAATCGTTGGCTTGCACTCAATCCTCCCAATATATGCTTAATGATGCAAGCTGGGTATGCCATGTTTCTTTATGAGCATCTCTTGCTTGAATTGTTCTTATCTTGATGGTGGAATTAACACCTAATTTTACTGAATTTCTAGGCACATAGAATGGAAACTACTAATGCTGCTAGAAGAACTTTCGAGGAAAGGATTAGGAGCATCGAACTTGAAAATCGTCAATATAGCCCTCACTTCTTTGCAAGTCAAGAAGGAAATATTGCGGGTGGCTCCTCCAAGGGTGGATCAAGGAGATCCTCACGCAGGCGGACTCAGAGACCTAATGATGCATGACTTGTATTTTTATTTTTCCTGCAAAAGAAAAGGAAGTGCTCCTTAGAAAATCTTGTATTAATTTCCATATTTAACTCTTTGCCCCTTGAATCATGTAGAGACTTCAACTAAGACAAGTTTAGAATTCACTTGATGAGATCTTGTAGTACTAATTTAAACTTATCTTGCTTGGCTTTGCTAGAATCTACTCTTACTTGAATGAGGCGGAGCCAAATGCCCCTAGTTTAGAATGAATGCATGATTTTTGGAAATCTTGGTTATAATGGTTTTTTTTTTTTTTTTTTTGAAAAGATGATGATGGTGTTTTTTTTTTTTTTTTTGGAAAATGAATGAGCCATGGGCATATGCCCCTAGTTTGGAACATAAATCCATGAGCCTTAAAATAAACTTGATTTGATCAATTTTTGAAAACAATGATATAAGTGATGATTTTTTGAAAACGAGTTAGACACGGCAAAATGGCTTAGTTTGACCCAAAATTTTTTTTTTTATTTTATTGTTAATCAGTCTTAAAAAAAATTCCCGAGAGCACGAAATTGCATGGATGTATGATGGAGGGGCTACATGCCACATGGCATATAAGGAGTGTCGTTCAGCACTTTTAGAATGCCAAATGGTACTCAGCCACGCCACGACGCTCATGCTATGGTGGACTGCCTTCTCACGCTTTTCCCATGCGTGTTTCACGTTTTCGCATTTTTTTTAAAACATCTACTTCGTTTGTGATCATGAAATGCTTTCCTAGTCAGCTACAAACTCTCTGAAACCTATTTCAAACCTGATCAGGAATTGATGCAGCTCATATAAATGAGTTCTCCTACGAAAAATCTCTGCATAAAGGTTAATAAAATACAATAATCACAGGCAAAAGTCATCCGTGGCTAGCAATCACAATTTTTCTCATTCAACAATTCATAATATCAACAAATGGGTTTGTAGCTTTGATTTCAATAACAAAACCAATTTTACAGCCTACAAATTAGAGGGAATCAAGGCTTTGGGGAATGTGAAAATCAAGTGGGACTTCCTTCATGTTGTCGTGAAATTATGGGACCGCGAAGATCATGTGTTTCAGTTTAACACTGCTAAACTCTATCCAACAATTGAAGAATTTTCAGCTATCCTAGGCTATGAACCAAGCAAAAAATCTGTAGCAGTTTCTTGTGACCCTAGGCATAAGGAATCTTTGTTTGATGCTCTTGGTCTTCCTATTTCCATTACTGACAGTATGATTAAAGGTTATATGGTGAATCTTCGCGCAATTATCTCTCAGCTGATTAACAAATGCACCTATGGAGTGACCGACAATATGCAGAAAAACTTCGATTTGGCTTTATGCATGGTGGGAAAAATTTTTCTTTGGCTTAGTGAAAGGGTTTGCATCTAAGTCCATCAATCTTACTGCTCCCCTAGAGTATATTTGTTGGATAGTGTATGGGCCTTCCCAATTTTGCTTGAACTTCCCATTTGCATCTTGAACTGGGGCTCAGATTTCTTTCAACACTAAGTCCCCCAACTTCAAATTTCTAGTTTTTACTTTCCTGTCAAAAGTTTTCCTAAGCCTCCTCTGGTATCCTTGAATATGATACAAGGCCTTGAGTCTCTTCTCATCTAGCATGCACAACTGATTTTATTTGCTCAGTAACCAATCTGCTTCAGGGATTTCACTTTCCAACACTGTCCTTAGTGAATGGACACCCATCTCAATGGGAAGGACTGCTTCCATCCCATACACCGATGAATAAAGAGTGGCTCCTGTGGAAGATCTAATTGATGTTCTGTACCCGCAGAATGCATGAGGCAACTATAGGTGCCAATCCTTGTAGTTCTTTGTGCTCTTCTTCAAGATTCACCCTATGTTTTTATTAGCAGCCTCAATTGCTCCATTGGTTTGAGGACGGTAAGGTGAAGACTTGTGTTGTTGAATATTGAACTGTCATAGCAACTTCTCTATTTCTCCCTTAAATGCTACCCATTGTCTGAGATAATTTCATGTGGTACTTCGTATCTGCAGATGATATTGGTCTGAATGAATTGAGAAACTTTCTTCAAATTCAGGACTTTGTATGAAGCAACTTCTACCCATTTAGTAAAGTAGTCAATGGCTACAAGTATGAATTCATGGCCGTTGGATGCTATTGGGTGAATCTTCCCAATAATGTCTATCCCCCATGTAGAGAATGGCCTAGGTGATGTCATAGTATGTAATGGCATTGGTGGCATATGTTTCAAATCTCTATGGACTTGGCATTGATGGCACTTTCAAACATGAGCCACATAGTCGGCTTCCATAGTAGTCCAGTAATAACCTTGCCTTATGATCTTCTTTGATAGCATGTGTGCATTCATATGTGGCCCATAACTTGACTCATGAACCTCTTCAATTATTTGTTGTGCTTCCTTGGCAGTTCCATAAAGGATATGAATTCTGTCATATCATCTTTTATAAATCCTTTCACCATAAATAATATAATTAGTAGACAACCTCCTGGTGGTCAATTGGTCATTCTTGTCTACAGATGGTGGGTATGTCCCATTCTTGAGGTATTGTAAGATGTCTGAATACCATTCAACTTCACAACTCTTTCCCTCATCTTCTTCTATTGTCATGCAATAGGTTGGTTCCTCTTTTTGTTTCAACACTATTGGTCTAGATTCATCTTCTTTTAGCCCCTCCATCATGGATGCCATTGTTTGCTAAAGCATCTACAATTTGATTCTGCATCCTCAACATGTACTGATATTTGATCTTGCTAAATTTTGATGCCCACTTCTGAAGACATTCATGATAAGGCAATAGTCTTTCTTCTTTGATCTTCCATTTATTTTGTATTTGATAGATTATTAATGTTAAGTCACCATACACCTCCAACTCCTTCACTCGAAGGCTTAAGGCTGCTTATAGGCCCATAATGCAAGCTTCATATTCTGTGGTGTTGTTAGTGGCAGGGAAATTAAGTCTACTAGAAAATGGAATGTGTAACCCTTTTGGAGAAATCAAGAGAACTCCAATTCCACTTTCGTTTTGATTTGTTGCTCCATCAAAATACATCTTCCATGATTCTATCTCAATCTCCATGATGTTTTTATTTGGTAAATCTCCTTGAATCTCTTCAGCTTCTTATGGTGAACAATGGGTTAAGTGGTCGACAATTGCTCTCCCTTTCACATATTTCTGAGTTATGTACTTAATATCAAATTCTAACAAAAGTAAAACCCATTTAGCAGTCTTCTCATTTTGCAAAGGTTTTTCCATCAAGTACTTCAAAGGATCCATTCTTGCAATCAACAGAACGTTGTAAGCAAGCATCTAATGTCTAAGTTTAACAATTGCCCATATAAGTGTTACACATGTCTTCTTTAATGGAGAGTACTTTTCTTCATAAGGCAACATCTTCTTACTGATGTAGTATATTGCATTCTCTTTTCTAGTCTCCTCTAGGTATTGAGCAAGTAAAGTCCCCATTGCTGTATCCGTAGTGGTAAGATACAACAACAATAGCTTTTCAAGAATTGGTGGGATGAGTATTGGTGGCTTTGTCAAATAATTTTTGATTATCTCAAAGGCTTCTTGGCATTGCTTATTCCACATTGTAAGGACTTCCTTCTTTAGCAGTCTAAAGATTATTTCACATGTCATGGTGTGTTGAGCTATAAAGCTATTGATGTACTGTATTCTTCCTAGAAATCCTCAAATCTCCTTTTTAGTTCTTGGAGGCTTCATCTCTATTATTCCCTTGATTTTGTCAGGATCAACTTCTATTCCCCTCTGGCTTACCATAAACCCTAACAGTTTTCTAGATGTGACTTCAAAAGTACATTTCTTTGGATTCAACCGTAACTTATAGAACTGGATTCTTTCAAAGAACTTCCTTAAAGCTGGTATATGCCCTTCACAGTCTTTGGACTTCACTATCATATCATCCACATAAAATTCTACTTATTTGTGGAGCAAGTCATGAAACAAAGTAGTGACTGCATGTTGGTAAGTAGCACCAGCATTTTTAAGGCCAAATGACATGACCATGTAGCAGTATGTCCCCCGTGGTGTAAAAAAGGAGGTTTCCTTCATAACTTCTAGAGCTATCTTAATTTGATTGTATCCTAAAAATCCATCCATAAACGAGAGCAAAGCATGCCCTATTGTGTTGTCAACTAGGACGTCAATGTGAGGCAATGGAAAGTCTTCTTTCGGGCTAGCCTTATTTAGATCTTGAAAATCTACACACATTCTAACCTTCCCATCTTTCTTTGGTACCGGAACCACATTAGCTAACCACTCTAAATAGTTGACCACTCTCAGGAATCCCACATTGTACTGTTTCTCTACTTCTTTGATCTTGAGAGTCTACTCTGGCTTCATTCTTCTTAACTTCTGTTTGACTGGCTTCATGGTTGGATTTGTTGGAATGTAGTGTTGCACTATACCAGTATCAATCCCAGGCATGTCTTTATATGACCAGGAAAAGACTTCCTTGAACTATGTTAGTAGTGCCACTAATGCATCTTTCTTTGAGGCGGTTAGGGTATTGCCCACTTGGATTATTTTGGGCTCATCATTGATTCCCAGGTTAATGGGTTGGGTTTCTTCTTTTATAGGTTCTAGGTATCCATGTTTTAATTCCTTATTATTAAGAGTTTCTTTACCAATTTCAGAAATAAAAATATTCAAAGCCAACAAATAAGCAGAATCAGAAATCATATTAAAAGGGAGGGAGTTTTTAACAAACTTTACAAGGGAGTAGAACAAGATTATAGAAGTCTTCTAGTGTAATACAAGGAGACCAAATGTGAAATGGAGATGCTAAACGGAGAGTTAACCAAAACTTATTCAAAGATCAAATTTATTGAGCTTGAGGTGGTTCAAGCCAATGCTAAAGTAAAGCGAGCTTCCTCCAAGAAGCTTATGAAGTACTTGCTCATCAAAAACCTTTCTCTGACAAAAGCGGATTAGGATACACTGGAGAGAGCAGTTCGGCTGCCAATATATCCAAGGAACTGAAGTTTGTGAAAGTCAAGGAACCGATGGTAGCTACCACTGCTATTGAAGAAGTGAATGTGGAAAAGAAGAGAGAATGTGAATGACTAATAAGTGCTGATAAAGCCTTGTAACCAATCAGTGGTCAAATCTGAAGCTAAAGGGAAATCACTTCCAAAATCACAAAAAGGTTCAAGAACTAAACATTTCTGCCATCATTATAGAATTCAAGGACACACCAAACCCAATTATCATAACCTTAGAGTGTTGAAGAATACAGGTGCTCAAAGGTTAAGAGGACCAAGAAATGACAAAAGGAATTGGAATGCTGAAAAATCAAAAGGTCAAGAAGGTGGTGAGGGATGTGATGAGGTTGATTGATGCATTCACCACCTATTTTGCAAGCTTCACCAGAAGGTTTGAAAGTCACAATGATCGTACCCAATCCACTAGGGATATCACCCCAAACGCAAGTGTTGTGTGGGTGAAGAAGGGTACACATGCATAAGCATTATAACATCATGCATTAATACTTTCGATGTTTAGGGTCATAGGTTCCTGCATCATGGCATGCATAATTCAATTTGTGTCAATTGCTTCTAGTTTATAACATGTTTCTTTTACAAGTTTGGTTTGTACCTATTTTTGTTGATCTTACTTTACTTGTTCTATTTTTTAGTGTGTTCAAAAATTCAAAAACACATAAAAATTGAAAAATCTACAAGAATTTGATCGCTTGTGTTGTGTATATCACATGTGAGTTTGGCCTAGTACCTTTGTACTAATAGTGTACTACATTTACGAGCTTAGCTTGTTATGTATGCACATATATCTAAGTGGGAGAAATCTTGAAAACTATCTATGATTGTTGTAAATAGATCTTCAAGCTTGTCATGAATGATTGGTCAATGGTCTTGATGGTCTTGATACTTGCATAGACTTGTACCTATATCTCTTCCCACTTTATTTTTTATGTTTTTGCTTAAAGAGCTCAAAAAATGTAAATCTCCAAATGAAAAGAGATAATGAGCTGCAAAAGCCGTCACACATACTAGTATTTGACTAGGAAAAAGGGAAAGCGACATTTTAATTTGAAATGTATGGTGCTCAAAAAGCCAAAGGCTAACTCTCAATGTTGAAATATCAAAAATTTCAAGTACTGATCTCAAAAATAAGATGTATTGTTCAAAAAGATCAAATGTTATGATTTGTGTAGAAGCCAAATGAAAAGCTTCTAAAATTTGTAATAATTCTCTTGTGGGAGGTCATATATGTTCATTTCTGTAATTGAGATAAACAACTTGACATAGTATTAGTTGTGTATGACTTGATTGAATTGATCATTGAAACTCCACTCTAGTCTAAGAACTATTCCACATTTGATACTCATCCATAACACACAAGACTTTGTTCAAATAATGCTTAATTCATTTGTGTGATTGTACATGTTCAAATGTGATGTGTATGCTCAAGAGCTTGTTGATCAAACCTAAAAAGATTTTTGAGTGTTTTATATGTTTTTGAAAGTGATTTTATACTTTCGTGTTTTTAGTTTTTGCTCAAAATGCATTTTTGTGTTTTTCTTCAAAAACTAGTTCAGAGGCAGTTTTACGAGAAGCTCGCAACTTAGAACTTCCCATGAAAGGACCTTAAGGGAAATAAAATTTTTCCTATTTCATACAGAGAGTCTCGCGACTGTCTCACGAGTATTTCGCGACTATACGCTTCTTGCGAAATGAGTTTTAGACAAAAATTGGAAAAACACAAGTTTCATACAGAGGTTATCATGACTGTCTCGCGACTGTTTCGAAACTAAAAGCTTCTCACGAAAGCTTTTGTGCTTCAATGGTGTTTTTCACAACTAATTTCATGACTCCCTAACCTACGAAATATGCGTGTTTTCGGTTTTATAAGGCTGATGTGACACTTTTTTTATACACTCTCTATTTCCCTCGCCTTGTCTCTCTCGAATCTCTTTCAACCCAACACTTATTTTCACTCAAAACCTCATCATTTTCAAGAGTGTTTTCTACAAAATCAACATCAAAGTATGTTTTCTAAAACATTCTTTTCATTTTTGTCCCAGATTATGCAGAAATTTTCTTAAGGTTCTAAAATTTGGGGATTTTCGAAAAAGGGTTGGGATTTTTTTTATTTTAAGCAAAAAATTTTCAAAATTTTGACTAGGATGTGTCCCATTTCACTTGTGTGTAACTGTGTTGGCCCCGTGTGGCATTCTAAACATGTATTGAGGCATTTTCACTTATGTCCATGCATTGTTTATTGGTGTAGTGCAATGTTGCATGCTATGTGTTTGACAGAATGTCCATTTGACATTTTTGTGTTGATTTGGACTCAAATGAGTTCCATTACTTGGGTTTACTCTTGATTGAACATGTTTTACATGTTTTGGTCAATGGGTGTGTGTTCTACACACTTTGCCTAATTTGTACCTCATTGCCATGCCATGCACCACCTAGGCTCACACTAGGCACTCGCTAGGCACATACCATGCATCACCTCTTGCACACACATGCACAGCACATGCACACAAATGCATAATTGATATTTACCAGCATTTTGCTAATGTTCACATATCTTAGCACTTATAGCATGCTGTTTTGAGTTTGTTATGCTCTGTTTTAAGAATTTTTATTTATGTTTTGGACTAACTTAAATCTAATCAAGTTTTGTGGTCTATTTTGGGTTTTTGCATTTGGTTCTTCTCTCTGCTTTCTGTGTTCATGTGCAGATGCCTCCCACCAAGCATTCATTGTCAAATAAATCCTTCAAGCGTGCTCACATGGATTCTGACAACTTCAAGTTCGCTGATGCAAACATGGCCTATAACGACTGCTACAAGCGAGCCACAATAATTATGGAGAGAGTTGTACAATTGGATACCCTTAAGGGAACTTTCATTCCTGATATGTTCAAGGAAAGGACGTGGACGAAGCTGCTGAACTCGAGTGGAGTTGTGTACTCGAAAATCATAAAAGAATTCTTCTCGAATGCTAGTGTGGAAGGATATCACATAAACTGCTGGGTAAGACACAAAGAGTTTGTTATCACAATGGAAAGCGTTCAAGACTTCTTTGAAGTTCGTCCTCCTTCACAACCAATCACGGTGCAATATGAAGTTCGTCCTCACTCTTGGTGGCACACTTAAAAAGTCCTCCATGAACACAATTCCATTTAGTCCGGAAATGAGGGCTTTAGCTTATGTGATGATCCACAATCCATATCCAGTCACCAACCTGACGAGACTATCTGCTCCAAGGACAATCTTCTTGTATGATCTCTTCACTCACAAGGAGATTAATATTTGTGGACACATCTTCCACCTCTTAACCAAGAGTATTGAGAAGCGAAACTCCAGAACAGTCATGCCATTCCCCTCGCTGATTATGGTCCTTATTGCAAAGGCAAAGCTCAAACTTCCGAGTGGTCTCACTGTGGTTCAAAAAGACTATCCCATTAGTGCACATATAGTGACTCGGAGCACAGCTCACATCAAAGGCTCTAGAATCAATGTGTCTTCAATACCAAGGGATCGTGTTGAGGAAGAGGATGGTGATACAGAGGAGGAGATTGATAGATTCACTTTTGCACCAGAGACTTCAGCTCAGCCATCATCTTCAGCACCCGCACGAGGACTAGACAGACTTAATTGCCTCCTTGCTAGAGTAGAGCAGATGTACACTATGCTAGACTCCCATGTGTAGCACACCGTGAACCAATTTGCATACGTCCAGGGTCAGATCACTATTTTATCTTCATAGATCGAGGATTTGTCCATGGCATAGGGATTAGATTTAGAGTCCGACCAATTCTAGCCTCTTTGGCCATTCCGATCAAAAAGGGGGAGAAAATGTTTAGGGGGAGCTTGCACAGTTAAGGGGGAGCATAGCTTAGACCATAGAGATTGGGTCGTTTACAGGCAGTTTAGCACTATTTTTAGTTTTTATAACTCTTGGATAGTTGTGTTTATTGCTTTCTTTTAAAGCTTAAGTACTATGTTTTATATTTCAATTTAATATTCAGTATTTGTGTTTATCCCAATGCTTTGTAGCATTTTTTTTTTGTACTTTTAAGATATTGCTAATATGTCTTAAGTACCTCACACTTGTACCCTAGTAGGATATTATTTCATAGATGCAAATACTTCGTGTATTTTGCATTGGTTGTGTGTTGGACATGCAATTGATCCTTGTGATTGATCTTAATTGCATTGCGTGTCCGGATGAGCATTTACTAGCTAAATGCTTATTGTAGTCATTCTTTAATGATTGACCTTGTTTGATTAAGATATGCTTAACTGTTGTATTGTTTATTAACTTGATCACATTTTACTTGCTCATGTACGTACCATATATTCAACTTATCATAAGCTTAATGAAAGTTTTGTTTGTGTGCGAGTGTTTCAGGTTACAGGTATATACGTGCAAGTGCTGCATAGCTTCCAGATTAGGTGTGAGTGAGTTTTGCCACTGTTCCCAAACTCACGTTTAAGTTTAGAGTCTATTTTAGTGGTTTTGTCATGGAATAGCCAAAGGGGGAGATTGTAAAATTGTAATTTACAACTATATGTTTTATTGGCTTTAATTCCATGCCAAATTTGATTGTAATTATATTCAATCTTTTGTACCCTATATTTAATGTGGGATTTAATAGTAAGGGTTGTGAGTAAGAGAGAGAGTGTGAAGACTCAAGGCAAATTGAAGACTGAAGTGTTTTCGCGGGTAGCTCGTGACTAAGCGTCCCACGAAATGATGCATGTGCCCAATACATGACTATAATACGAAGAGTCAAGATAGGATGGAGACAGCTGTGTTTTGCGAGTATCTCATGGGACCTTACTCGCGAGACACTCGCAAAACAGAATGCAAAACATTCTGTTTTGCCAGATTGTCCTATCTGATACACACTTTCTGTACCCACACTATATATACTCATATTACCCACATTTTTAGAGGAGTTCTTTTGAGAGAAAACCCTAGCCACAAACCTTGAGAGTTAGAGATTGTGACACCCACATTTCTCTACATAATTTCTTGTGGATTTTTCTCAACTCTTACCTCTCCATTTCCATACCATTGAGAGGTTGATAGCCCAAACACTTACCACACCCTTTTCAGAGTGTTCAGTGAGGTTTTGGTGCTACTGGGAAGCATTGGTAGAAGCCAAGCTTTGGCGGATGCAATCAGGCATATTGTGGGATCCGAAGAGCTAGACAAGACGCAGTTCTGAGAAGCCTTGTTGGAGTAGGAGCTTGGAGGGCTTAGGAACATCGAGTAGATTAGGCTTGGAGGGTCTCTTGCTAACCTATGTATCCCAACTGATTGTCTAGTGGATCGATTACCGCTTGGAGGGGGCGGAGAGGTTTTTCATCGAGTTCTTTAGTTTCCTCTTCGATAACACATCAGTGTGTTATGTTGTGATTGCATTCTTCTTCCTACTCTTTTACATTTCATTTTACTACTGTGTTATTATGATTATGGATTAGAGTAGCTTGTTTGTTTATCCACTCATATTTACTCTATTCCGCACTTAGTATTAAGTTAAAGTAAAATCAATCGAGCCGTAACTTTTATTTGGGGGTCTAAACAACTCTTGTGTTTTCAACACATTTTCGAGCTTTCAATTAGTATCCTCTTTCCCATGGAATCTATTCTGATATGCAACGGATCGTTGTGGTGCTTCCCCTTTTTGGTTAGATTCTTGTCTGAATAGGAAATGGTGAGTTCCTTATTGATGGACCCAATCATAACATTCAAATCCTAGGAGGTTGCGGTTGTAGGGACTTGGATTTGGTTGAGCAGGTCTACTAAGTTTTGTCGGTGTTTGTATAAGGCCTTGAGTAAACCCCATAAGGATATGTTGGCTTGCGTCTTCTGTAGTTACTTGAGGATTTCATCTTCTGTGACAGATGTTTGTTGGGTGGATCTATTCAAAGCTTCCATTAGGTTGTCAGTCTTTAAATGTGGGGGTTTGAAGTATCTTGCTTCCCTTGTGAAGTGGGCAATTTTAATTGGATTATTGGGATTCATATCTTGGGGTTTGAAGTGTCTCCCCCTATTTGTGGATATTTGGTGGTTCACAGGTTCTGGTATTTCATTCCATAAGTCATATCCTGTGGTTGTAGTAGATGTCCTATCCATTAATTCTTCCCATGTCATCATGAAGCATTAGAGTAGGTCAGAGATCAAGCCATATGGATCTTCCTTACTCTCTTCTTCAGCCATCAAGCAATTAATCCTCACTCTTTCCCTAAAGTTTTGATTGAGTAAGGGATTGTTAGTGGTGCTAGGCCTTGTAGGCGGCGCAATCACCTTGTTGTCTATTAAGTCTTGAATTGCACGATGAAGGATGAAACAATGATCAATTTCATGGCTAGGGCCTTGGTGATAAGCGCACACCTCTTCTTTAGATCAAACCTTGAGGGCAAAGGGTTTGGGATTGGTCTTGGGTCTAAGGGTTTCAATAACCCTTTTGCTTTTAACTTGTCATAGACTTGTCTCATGGGCATGTACAACTCATGAAATTCTCTCTTAGGTCTAGGCCCTTGGGGTACTTGCACAGCTGCAATGGCTACAATCAATTAATAAGGATCAATTTTATGGATAATTGAAATTTCTACAGCCTTAGAATTAGACCCTACATTCCTTCTAAACTTTGCGAGGTCATCAATCTTTATAGTGCCATTGTTTATTACATCCTTAATTTGAGTTCCAGCAGCAATTAAAGCTTTAAAATTGGGAAAATATTGTGCAAAAAAATATTTGTGGTATATAGGTAATAAATTCTTTAAAACCATAGCTAACTGTTCTTCCTCACTTGGCCTACTCATCATCTGTGCCACCTTGGCTCTCCATTTGGTAATGAAAGTAGAGAAGGATTCTTTCAGCTCTTACTTGGTAGTCTCAAGGTCTCTTCTTGTGATATCCACTTCCATATTGTACTTGTATTGCTTATGAAACTCTCGGCAGATGTCCTTCCAACTTCTTGCTCTTGCATCATCCAGGTTAAGGAACACCTAAGAGTAGCCCCAGTTAGTGTGTTTTGGAACATCTGAGCAAGTACATCCTCGATTGCACCTAAGGGCTGCATAGCCCTCATATACATCATTATATAAGACTTTGGGCAGCCAGTACCATCAAACTTGTCCAAGGTTGGCATCTTGAACTTGGGTGGCAACCTTGCATTAGGGAACAGGGAGAAAGAATTGTAATCCATAAGTTCCTCCATCTTACGTGCTTTTCTAGTCATCTCTTCCATTTTATTCATCCCTTCATTGATCTTCTTCTCACTATCTTCAACTGATGGATCATGATTAGTCTTATCCTCCTGATTACTTTTTGAATTATGAAATTATTGCATCATTCGGTTCATGTCTTCCCTCAGCTGAATCTGGCTAACTACCATGGTGTTGAGTAGCTCTTGGGTGTTCATGGGTTCCTCTATGTTAGGGTGCTCTCCCTCTTTTACCATATTGCTAGGAGCTTCAAACTTGCTGTGGCTTGAACTGTCTTGGAGGTCAAAGATGGGGTTGTGATGTTGCAGTAGTGTAGCCTTCCTTTAGATCTTGACCAAATTCTCCCTTAACGATAGGCTCGGTCGAGTTAATCAAAGCTAAGGCCCTATCCACATCCATCAACCATCCAAAACAAACACACACAACATGCAATGTGATTTTAACTGGAACCGACCTAAGGGTAGGTCCTAAGTTATTATGTTGTAAGGTGGGTTTATTGTTTTATTGTTTCCCATAGCTAGGACGTTACACCTCCCAATTTGTAATATAATGAACATTAAGTTGGTCCAAATAGCATGGTCTATCCTTTACAGTCAACAAGAAATGATCCAGTGACTTGGGCTATGAGTTGGTGAGTTCACCACTGGGTACCCGAATCTAATGACGACTGGCGATCCATGGTTACTACCACCACAAAATTGTTGAAAAAGGGTGTATACATTGTTGTTTGGATGGCACACACTATGACAGTTAGGGAAAGCTTTTAACAAATAATACAAACAAAAAATATCATATAACAAAAATATTATACAACATCTCATCAAACATAAATAAACAAACAAACAACTATACCATGCAAGACCATGCAAAACAAAGGTACATATTTGGTCATTTAAGTCTAATATGAAACTTAGCCCTCGACATCCCCAATGGAGTCACTACTAAGAGAGACCTCGAAAGTAAGGGTGCCTCTCAAAAAAGAGAGATTTTTGGTGGAGTGCTTTTTAGGGCACCTCTCTTTTTGGGTAAGTGGTATGGAATCGCCAAATTTTTATTTTTTTACAAAAAAATAAGAAAAACTAAATACATGACTGATTTATTCTTTCATGGATTGAATAAAAAATTACATATTTGATAAAATTGAAAATTACATAGCTTTGGGTCCTAGTTACAATCTTCCAAAATAATTACATGGCTTTTTGTTCTAGTTACATTCTACCAAAAATAATAAAATAAAGATAAGGCTAGATCTACTTAACCAAAGATCTAAATCTGGAGGCTAGGTTAAGGAATTGAAAGGTGTTAGGCACCCATTCCGCCCAGACAAAGTCTGGTCTTCTAGACTCTTGTGACCAATGTACATTTTTATGCATGTCATGAATGATATATTGAACATGTGAATGAAAAATTAAATCACATAAATTTATTTATGAATGAAGTCTCTTCTTTTGTTTAAAAAAATTTAGATATGTTTTGGTCGGTAAAAAAAAAGTTAATTTTGATTTGTTGAAATACCAAATCTATTTTGTAGTATAAAAAAAAAGTGGTTTTTGGAGATCATTCATAATTTATATGTTGTGATGATAAAAAAAAATGGTTTTGACAATAGAAAAAAAAAATTTATATATGTTTTAAAAGAATGAAAAAGATTTTTTAAGAAGAGAGTTTCATTCATAATTTAAATTCATGCAACATAAACTAAATAAAACAAACACAATCATGTTTAATCTTTTTCTTTGTTTCAAAAATCTGCATGCATTATAAAATCAAATCTGTATCTAAGGAAGATACAAATCATTTTTTTTTTTTGGGATAAAAAATGTTCTGATTTGTATCTAATGAAGACACAAACAAATTTTGATTAAGAAAAATCTAGATCTACATCTAAGAAAGATGCAGATCCGTTTTATTTTGAAGAAAAATTCAGATCTACATCTAAGGAAGATACAGATCTGTTTTATTTTGAAGAAAAAAAGTTAATTACATGCAAGTCTTTAATACTAAGAAACAGATTATAGCAACAACAAAGGAATCAAGAGCATATTTTCAGGAATTAAATTGATGAGGTAGAATATGAATATTTGAAACAATTAAGCATGCATCGTCATGATATAAAGAAGCATCAGAACAAAAGGGTTAGAAAACAACTTCTTGCATGAGCACTCTTCTTCTTGAGAGGATGTTTTATGGTTCAAAGAAACTTATTCAGCTATCTTTGAAACCCAAAAACCCTAGCTTCAACAAAAAATCAAAGAGGGCATCTGAAAATATGAGCAATTTGAAAGCCTAAAACGTATGCCTCTCGTAGTGTAAAAAAAGGTGCTGAACTATGAGGTTCAGTCTCTATTTATAGAGGCTAGAAGACTCTGGAAAATAGGAATAGATGATTAGGATGCGAATCCGGGCACATCCTTTTACGAAAAGATCGAAAAGGGTGTGCCTTATTGTCACCCGAAGGCTGTTCGGCTAAAGCCCAAAAGGGAAAATTCGACCCTTTTAGAGTGCTGTTCGACACTCCAAAAGTGCCAAATTTGCTCTTGGACACCTAATGCTCTTCCATGTTCGGGTGTTGTTTGGACTCCTCTTCTAAGGTTCTTTTACCGTTCCTTGCACCTAGTCGTGTTTTTATCCTCTGTCTATAATTTTTATATCTCTTTTTTGGATAATTCAGGCTTTTTATGAAAATTTAATTTGTAGATAAATATCCTGAAATGAATCTTGATAAAGTTCAGATTATCCACAATTTTATTGTTATCCAATCATCCCTTCTATTCCTATGCATGCATCAATTAATTTAATATTTAACCAATTAGAATTAATTTAAATTGATCATGCGTGGTCGTCTCTATCTAGACACAAGACATGTTGACTGCACAAACTTGATCCTGTGTTATCTTTTGATCCAATGGTCCAATTTGGAAACTGGAAACACCGTTGCAATCGTTATAACCTCAAGATCATTTTTATGGTATTCAATGAATGAATTGATGCATGTAATGCAAAGAAAAATTGATGCAATTAATGCAAGAACAAATTGATGCATGTAATGAAATCATGATTTTTGGGTACATGGTCATTTTAGTCATTCTCTTTGATCAAATTATGGGTGAAAAATTGAGTGTCTACACTTACATAGTTGAAATCAGTGGAAGGAGAAGATAAGGGAAGGGGGGAGATAAAGGGTAGGAAGAGGGGAAGTAGTGGAGCAAAAGTGTGAGGGAAAGGGGAAAGAAGGGAGGGGTAGTGGTGGAGGAGAGAGGGAGGGGCAAAGGAGAGGGGGAAGGCCGATCGGCAGCGGGCTGAGGCAGCGGCGGCCTGGGAGTGGCGGCGGCAGCGAGCTTTGAGAGGCAGTTATAAGGGAGAGAGTGAGGGAAAGAGAGAATAGGGTGAGAGAGATCTGAAAAATGTTTGGCTGGAAGTGAAAAATAAGCGTGGAAAGTGAAAAAAAGGGTTGAAATATGTTTAAAAATTTTAGTGACAACTTGTATTTCGTCGCTATTGGCTACCATTAGTGACAAACTTGGATTCATCACTGATAATGATATCCGTAATTGATGTTTTTAGCAACAACTTGGTTTTCATCGCCAATAATGATATTTCTATTCATGATTTATTTTTTTAGCAACAACTTATTTTCGTCACTATTTGTCACATTCAGTGACGAAATGGATTTTGTCACTAATAGTGCTCCAAGCAGCCCCTTTAGTGACGAAAGTTTTTGTCACAAAACACTTAACTTCTAGCAATGAAATAATTTGTCATTGTAGATGAATTTAGTTTCATACCCACATTTTCATTTGGTGCCATTATTTTTTTATAAATAGCAACGAAATATAAATTTCTTCACTATATGGTAATTTTTTTGTGACGAAAAAATTTTCGTCACTAAAATTTGTTGCTAAAATTACATTTTGTTGTAGTGTTTGTTATGTCTTGGGCTTAGGCCCATCTGTATTTTGTCTTGTCTTGTCTTGGGCCTTAAGCCCATCCTTATTTTGTCTAGGGGCATTAAACCCACCCTTGTGTTGCCTAGGGCCTTAAGCCCATCCTTGTCTTTTCTAGGGACTTTACACCCATCGTTGTGTTGTCTTGGGCCTTAGGCCCATTCTTTGTTTTTTCTTGGGCTTAGGCCCATCCTTGTTTTTGTTTTGGAGCCTTAGGCTTATGTCGTGTCATCTAGGGTTGTTGCCTTATTTTATCTTTTGTCTTGGGCCCTAGGCCCACTCTTGTTTGTCTAGGGGCATTACACCCATGTCTTGTCAAGGTTTGTCCTCTTTTAGTGTCTTCATTGTTGTGTTTTCAATTTTCTTTCTTGTGGGTCTCATCTTCTTGGGTTGTGTATATTCTTTGTGTTCTCATTCTAGGGGCATGGTTAAGTAGGAATTGAATGTAAAATTTATTGTTGGTGGTTTTCACAAAATGTTTCTCATAAGAATAAGTCTCTTGTAGGCGACCCATTATTTCTCCTAAAAAGAATCTTGCACAACCATCTTCGTCTTCAATTTCTAAAATCCTCTCATAAGAACTGATCTTACTTCTGTTAATCAAATGGCATCAAGTGACCAAGATATTTTGAAAAAGATGGAAGAAATGATGGCAAGGATGACCGCTCCTATCATTGAGAGGCTTCACCACCTTGAGGAGGCTTAAGGAAAGAAAAGGAAGGTAGTACAAGAACCTCAAGATGAAGACTCTGTCTTTGATGATGATTTTAAGGAAAAAAGGGGCTTAAATTAACAAGGAACCTAAGAAGAAAGAAAAGTCAAAAGAAACCAAAGAGATAAGTCATGAAATTGAGAAGATGAAAGGCATGCTTAAGAGGTCCCAAGGTATAGAGGACTACATGCTTGATATTGAGGGATTGTGTCCATTTCCTAATGTCCAACTCTGTCAAAAGTTCAAGATGCCAAAGATGGATTCTTTAGACAGTACTGGAAATCCCAAGAATCATTTGAAGCAATATATTCTTGCCATGAACCCTCTAGGTCATACCAAGGAGCAAATCATTTTGTGTTTCCCTCAAACTCTTAGTGGTGTAGCCCTTCAATGGTATCTCTCATTGAAAAATGCTAAGATGAACGATTGGAACAAGATGGCTAAAGCTTTTGCGCAATAGTATTCATACAATGTTCAATTGGATGTGAACCTTAGAGACTTGGAGACTACAAAGCAATTGAGTAATGAGTCATTTTTTGATTTTCTAATAAGGCGAAGAGGAAAAGCTTCCAAGATGCCTAATCGTCCTAGTGCGAAGGACCAAGTGAGGATGGTCATGAAGAATGTATTGCCTACTTATGGGTGCCAACTTACACCAATTCCTTTGAAGACTTTTGTTGATTTGTATGATGCTAGTATACAAGTTGAGGATGCTATTAATAGTGGAATTATTGAGAAGAGTGATGCAAAACCTCAAAAGAAGTTTAGGGTAGGGCATTTAAGTAATAGTGGTAACAATGGTGGTAAGACAAGTGAAGCTAACGCTGTTAATGTTTGAAGGGAGTTTACTCCATTGGGAATGAATTTATCCCAAGCACTTGAAACTTGTCAACCAAAGGGTTTATCAAGCCATTGGATCTCGTAAGGTATACTTCGAAAACGTCTGCTCCAAACTACAATGCAAATGAGTATTGTAAGTACCATCAGAACCATGGTCATTCTACTGACAAGTGCACTCATCTCCATCATGACATTGAAGACCTCATTCAATCTAGCAAGATCCCTAAGCCACCTATCAACATCCTAAACATTAAGAGTAATCCTTTCTCTGACTACAATGTGGTGCATCCTTCTACTTGGGGTTGATTGATTGAGAAGTTTAGTCTTTGTTATTGCATCCACAAGTGTCTTTCATTGTAATTTGTTTTTTTAGTTTAGAAGTGTCCTTGTTATTTCAATTCACCATGTCTTGGTTGTTTCAATTCAGTGAGTCTTTCAATTCATGCAATCTTTTAATTTCAACAATAAAGTGGTTTACAATGGTTTAATTTTTATGATAAGTTCTTAGAATTTTCAAGTTGATTTTGTTGGGAAATTTAGACCCCGGTTGATAGAATTAACAAGTTTTAAACCAAAGTTGTTAATTAGATTTATTATTAATAAAACTTATTAAAACAAACAAACATCAATATCATGTCAAAATTATGCAGCAGAAATAATAAATAAGACGAGATATGATGACCCAGGAAAACCAATGAAACTAACCAGTTTCACAGTAAAAAACCTGGGGGGAAACCTTCCCAGAAAGCAATCCCCTATAGTAAAGAGAAGTTTCGGATCTAGTACAAAACCTTTGTCCCTAGACTCTACAATCCCCGTAGATGAACTCACAGCAGAAACCTTCTACCGCTTCAGAACCTTTAAACTCTTCAATATATGAACGCTACCCTTTGTTGTTGCATGGATCCCAATACATGACTAACTCCTTTGCATGAATCCTAGTACGTGACTCACTCACCAACTTAAGGAAGAAGAATGTTGGCTACAAAGTTCTTCACTTCATCAACAACGAAGATCAAGAAGCACTTGGTTACAAAACCCTAAGGCACAAAGACGCATAAGCTTCTTTTAGAGAGAATAAGGCATTGATCACCTTTTGCATATGTTCTCCTTGTATTCTCTTATGTGACGGCCTCTAAAATAAGCCTTATATAGGTCTAGGGTTGTGAGAAAAGAAACCCTACTCAAATACATAAATCTGGCCCAAAAACAGAAATCTGAATTCCTGTAACCTCGACAGATAGTAGCTATCGAGGAGGTGTTGAGCAGGTGTTGAGGTTTAATGAATCTCAACAGATACAACTATCGAGAAGGTGTCAAGAAGGTGTTGAGGGGACAGAAGCTTTCTTGATCGATCGACCAGCTGTCAAGAAGCTATCAAGATTGCGATAAGAATCAGCTGAAGAGCTCGACAGATAGCCAGGTGTCGAGGAGGTGTCGAGCAGCTATCGAGCTTTAAAATTTAGCACTTTCTCACTTGATTCTTGGACAAACTTCCATGGCTTTAACACTTGAGCTTGAAACAAGGTTTCTTGAAGTATTAAACACATCCTAGATCTACCAAAATACAAGTAAAGTGCGTTTTGTCAAAGGATTAGCCAACTACATAAAATAGTGACATATGTTCTTAACAAGTGAACCACATATGTCCTAATAATCTCCCTCTTTGGCAATCCGTGACAAAACCACAACAAACAAATGAACATATGAGAGAAGTCATAAATTGCTCAACTCATAGTCACTTGTTGAATACAATAAAATCTATCCTAGCATAAACTCTTGGAAAACTTTGCAAGAAGAGAGTTCATAGCATGGAAGACTTTGACAACCTGTATTTCTGAAACACTTTAAACAAAACTCATCAAGGCATCTTGTGTGAAACAGAAATAATAGATTGCATACTAGTATAAAGAACATGTGTATGAAAATAGAAAAGAAACAACACATGTAAAGGTAGGTGAAGAAAACATACATCAACATATAAAGAAGATAAGGTCAATGTATGTAAACAATGGTCATAAGACCCAAGGTACAAGAACAAGGAAGTAAGCACTCCTCCTAACAAGATGAAACACATCTCCCCCTTACAAAGGGATGTATTTCTCCCCCTAACATGTAGAATCTTTGAAAAGAAACCAAATATCTCCACAAATTCTCCCCCTTTTTGTCATGATTGACAAAGGGTACAAGAAGCTAGAAAGCTTCACCCAAGAGACATAAAGATGATCAAGGGGGCACAAAGAATCCATATAAATGCATGAATGTAATGAAATAAGATGCTATGAATGACAAGATAAAAGAAGGATGCAAAACATGTAAAAAACACATCTCTCAATAAGAAAAATGTTAAACACATAGATCCCAAAACACATGCACACATTAAACAAGTCTAGCCAATTTTATATTTCAAAAACAAGTCAAGATAGTTTAGTGAGTATACATTAGCACATGTAAAACTTGTGATGGCCAAATCACATTGTACCTGCACATGTATCAAAAGTAGCAAAGAATATTGCGTGTTGTGTGTGAAAAACATCGCAAGATTGCATATGTATATACATGTTATGACGATCTGAGATATGAGGAAATAATTTTAACTCACACACAATCATAACTGCTTGATGGGGACTATCACCTTCGAGGTACATCCTATAACTCCCATATCTCCTAGAATACACGCTTGCAATCATATTTAAAGCATTTTAATTTTTTTTCTTTATATTTTCTTTGCATATATATATATATATATATATATATATATATATTTTTAGCATATCATACATGGGCATAAAAAGAGAGAAAAGAAATACCCAAGATGTTAAGCATTTGACATCGCACTTTTGCTATGCCGAAGCATACGAATGTCTTTGATACTGCACTTTTGCTATGCCGAAGTATACAAGTGTCATATTATGATTGGGGGGCAATAGTGGTGAGATGGTTATTTATGCCTTTCTCTTAGAATTTTCTAGTCTTACTCGTCAAAAAGAGTGATACGAGTGTTAAGTTTAAGAGATAACTTAATCTTACTCATCACAAACAAGAGCCACAAAGCTCACTTGCTTAGTTGTGCATAGAGATGCTCATCTAAGCTACAAGAGATACAAAGTTTAGAAACTTTGTTTCAATGGCCATCCAAGGTACACAAGTACCAAAGTACACAAAACACACTGTTTTTGTATTTTTATGATTTTTCTCTTTTTATTTTTATTTTGAAAACAAAACAAAATAAAAACTAAACAACCAAACAAAAATAGACAAACAATCATGAGAGTAGAAAGAAAGATGCATATGCATAAAGGCATGATAGAAAAATGCAGATGCATGAAAGCATGATTCCAAAAACATATACGAAATCAAGTAAAGAGAGTCCTACTTTAGATAGAAAGAATTAAAGCAGAGGACAAAAAAAAAAAGACAATTAAGTCTTAGACTCCTTTCTCACCTACACAGCACGAGTCTTTGGCCGTGAAGATGAAAAGGCACGTATCCTAGTATATCTACTAAAGGACATAGAAGAATTAGAATTCTCCTGAAATTGAGTTAAAAAGTTCAAGACTTTTAATAACTCTCCAAACAAAGGTGTAGGTCCTTGAGAGGAAACCTGTGACCGTTTAGACAATTGCTTATAAGGATTCAACTTAAAGCAATTAGGATGAATGTGTCCAGAAACACCACAATGATGACAAACATTAGGTTTAACAAAGGATTTAGAATTAGCCAAATCAGTTTTGGATTTCATACCTTTATTGCCTTTCTCAGATTATGGCACAAAGACAGTTCTTGACCCAGAAGCTGTGGAAGATGAGGGGCTAGAGGAAATAGCATATCCTAAGACAATCTTATCAAAACTAGACTTTTGAGCACTTAATACCTCATCAAGCTTTGCACTAGACATCTTCTCTATTTGAGTTCTAGCTTGATTAAACTCAACCTCAAGATTCTTGACCTTCTCTTCTAATGAGGCGTTCTCCACAACAAGAGTCTCAACTAACCTTGTAGTCTCATCTAGTTTGACTAACAGATTAGCTTTTTTAGTTTTTACCTCATTTAGCTCTTTTCTACAAAAATGAGAAGTCTTTTCAGATTTTATGAATTCAGTGCATAGCTTATCATAAGCTTCTTGAAGGGTCATCTTCTTAGGTATTTCATCATCAAAAGAATCCTCATTATCACTAGCACTCTCCATAATCACCTTATCGGTTGAGGCAGCAAAGGCCATAACGTGGCAACATTCATCCACAAGCTCATCAGAAGAGTCATCCTCAGTATCACTCCAAGTAGCAACTAACCCTTTATCTTCTGACTTCTTGGTCTTTTCCTTCATGAGGTAGTTTGGACACTCTATCCTCATATGACCAAAACCTTTGCACTCATGGCATTGGATAAGGGGTTTCTCATTCTTGCTCTTCCTAGAGGATTTAGGTTTCCTAGGAGGTTTGCCCTTATCCTTTTTCCTAAATTGAAGAAACTTGATAATCTTATCAATTATGAAGGTTAGATCCTCATCCTTGTCTTCACTTTGATCTTCATCTTCAAAGTCCTCAATCTTTTCCTTTATACCCTTAAGAGCCAACTTTTTATTCTTTCCACCTTTTCGCATTGAGCCTAATCCCATCTCATAGGTTTGAAGGTTTCCTACAAGCTCAGCTAAAGGAATTTGATCAATGTCCTTTGCTTCTTCAATGGCAGTGATCTTGGCATAGAATCTTTCAAGTAAAGACCTAAGGATTTTTCTAACAATTTTAGATTCTGCTATAAACTCTCCAAGGTTGAAACCAGAATTCACAATATCCTTGAGTTTGGCATAAAACTCATCAAAGGTCTCATCCTCCTCCATCCTTATTTCTTCAAAACTACTAGTGAGTTGTTGAAGATTCACAGTCTTTACTGCCTTGGTATCTTCATAGGTGGTCTCAAGAATGGTCCATGCTTCCTTGGCAACTTCTGTGGATAATATTTTCTTGAATTCCTTATTGGTCACCTCACAGAACAAAGCATTCAAAGCCTTACTGTTGAAATTTGCCGTAATGATTATTGCATCATCCCAATCCACCAGCGATTCCTTTGGCTTAATCTAGCTAACTTCAATGGCTTGCCATACCTGTTCACCTAGAGCCTGCAAAAAAACTTTCATACGAACTTTCCAATACGCATAATTAGTTCCATCAAATAAAGGAGGAATCAAAAGAGATTGTCCACGATCCATGACAACGGGGGTCAAGGATCACACTCAGGAAATTAATCCAATCAAAGTGAACCCGCTCTAATACCACTTTTTGGGAAATTTAGACCCCGGTTGATAGAATTAACAAGTTTTAAACCCAAGTGGTTAATTAGATTTATTATTAATAAAATTTGTTAAAACAAATAAACATCAATGTCATATCAAAATCATGCAGCGGAAATAATAAATAAGACAAGATATGATGACCAAGGAAAACTAATGAAACTAACTAGTTTCACAGTAAAAAACCTATGGGGAAACCTTCCCGAAAACCAATCCACTATAGTAAAGAGAAGTTTCGGATCTAGTACAAAACCTTTGTCCCTAGACTCTACAATCCTCGTAGATGAACTCACAGCAGAAACCTTTTACCACTTCAGAACCTCTGAACTCTTCAATATATGAACGCTACCCTTTGTTGTTGCACGAATCCCAACACATGACTAACTCCTTTGCATGAATCCTAGTACGTGACTCACTCACTAACTTAAGGAAGAAGAATGTTGGCTGCAAAGTTCTTCACTTCATCAACAATGAAGATCAAGAAGCACTTGGTTACAAAACGCTAAGGCACAAAGACGCATAAGCTTCTTTTAGAGAGAATAAGGCATTGATCACCTTTTGCATATGTTCTCCTTGTATTCTCTTATGTGACAGCCTCTAAAATAAGCCTTATATAGGTCTAGGGTTGTGAGAAAAGAAACCCTACTTAAATACATAAGCCTGGCCCAAAAATAGAAATCTAAATTCCCGTAACCTCGACAAATAGTAGCTATTGAGGAGGTGTCGAGCAGATGTCGAGGTTTAATGAATCTCAACAGATATAGCTATCGAGAAGGTGTCGAGGGGATAGAAGGTTTCTCGATCGATCGACCAGCTGTCAAGAAGCTATCAAGATTGCGATAAGAATTAGCTGAAGAGCTCGATAGATAGCCAGGTGTAGAGGAGGTGTCGAGCAGCTATCGAGCTTTAAAATTCAGCACTTTCTCACTTGATTCTTGGACAGACTTGCATAGCTTTAACACTTGAACTTGAAACAAGGTTTCTTGAAGTATTAAACACATCCTAGATCTACCAAAATGCAAGTAAAGTGCGTTTTGTCAAAGGATTAGCCAACTACATAAAATAGTGACATATGTTCTTAACAAGTGAACCACATATGTCCTAACAGATTTGATTCTCAATATGTGATGTTGCATGTTTGCCCATAATTGAACAATGGAAATTAGGATGAAGAGAGGCCATTATTCTACTATCCTAAACACATTGCCCTTTGCTCACCCCTTTTGAGCCTTCAAAATTGTTTTCTTTCAAAGTAACCCATGTCAAGGATTACCCCCTGCAGTAGGGTCAATGCATGGAATAAAGTGCTGGAAGTATTAAAAAAAAAAAAGAAGTGAAGAGTAAAGTGAAATAAAGAAAAAAAGTGAAAGTGATGAAAGTAATCCTTGACCAAGTTGTACCCTCAAGAAAGTAAGTTTGAGCCCTTGTTATCCATTTCTTTGTGAGCCGAGAACCTAAGCCTTCATTACAAGCCAAGTAAAAGTCCTCTCTAATTAATTGAAGTTGATCATGTGAACTACGTTAGGCTCATGTAAATTTTGTAACTCATGTATTGAGAATTTGAATCAACAAGGTTTTTTTTTTAGTATAGGCTGTAGCACTTGTTCATTGCATTTTATTTGTTTGTTTATTGTAATTTGTAAAAGCAAAAGAGCCCGCTAGGTTGAAAACTCGCAAGAGTGGTCTAGCCAAAAATTAGGGCCTAAAAAGAAAAAGGATCAAAAAATGCCTGCTAGGTTGAAAATCCATAAGGGCGGCCTAGGCAAAAGTTAGGGTAGGAAAAAAGAAAAAGAAGAAGAAGAAGAAGAAGAAGAAGAAAAAAAAAAAAAAAAAAAAAAAGGAAACCAATCAAGCTAGGGGTAAGGTGGACCCCACAAGGAGGATGCGTCCTAATGTTGGACGTTTTTTAATGCATCCTAATGTTGGATGTAAATTGCTTGGTTGAGTGGTCCCCTTTAGCGTAAATTGCTCATTCTTGAGTGGCCTATTTGTTTTTGGATATATACTTCTCGCTTCAAGTGATCCCCTCCCAACTTTAGGTAGAGTCCTTAAAACTCTAAAGTAGAGTCCTTAAAACTCGAATATCCAAATTTTTCTTATGGTACATTTCTTGTTTGCATGATTGCATGCATGTATGCGTCGAAAATATCTCAGTTTTGTTTTTTCTTTTATGTGGTTTTTCACACTTCCTATTGGAAGTGCACCAATCATCTTTTTGAGCATGCCCCCATGTTTGCATGTTTTCTTGCATATTTGTGTGTTTGGGTGGACTCAAAATTTATTAACTTACAAAATATTGTTTTTTCAAGCTTTTAACTATACTTACAGTGCAAGCAAAGTTAAAAGAAGGGCATTTGTAGACACCGTATTTAGTATGCGTTAATAAATTTTGGTCCCTAGCCCCAATGATGAGCTTGAAATATGTGAACCAAGGGTAATTAATGAATTCACAATAGTTTGGAAGTAATCACAACTTAAAAGTGCTCAAATTGCTTTGAAATCAATACTAAAAAAATGACCTTTACTCACTATTTTGATCATAACTTTTGATCCACAAAGAATGTTTGAGTGACATTTGTTTCATTGGAACTTAGACATCCTGGGCTTCATTTTGTACATAAATATTTCCTGATTTGGACTTATATTGAGTGAGGTATGACAGTTTGAAGTTGGGCGAATTAGGCAGTCCAATTTTCTAGGTTTTAAAGCATCATTTTAAGAGCCCATAACATCATTATTTGATGTGAGCCGGCCTATGGACCCTTAAGCATGTCCATAGATCATTAAAAAGCCCCCCAAAACCCTAATTCTACTTATAAATTCTCACCTTATGCCTCCAATGAAAACCCTAGCTAGGGAGAGTGATTTTTTGTCCTCCATCTTCTCTAAAACCTTTTTTACTCTTTTCAAAATCCTAGGACAGCACCTTAGAAATTTTTTACAAAATTAAAACCTCTCTTTAGCTAGTTCTAAGGTAGAAACTATTTTCCAAACTTGAATTCTCAAAAACCTCTTTCAAGTAAAGTTTGTTCTTGAGTTGTGATTACCTAAACTATTATGTTCTTTTGATTATTCTTGTCCTATCAATCTAATCTTTGTGTTATAGGCACTGTGGGGTGGGTTAAACAAACTCTAAACTCATAATCTAAAGTAAGGCGAGTGTTCTTTCCATGAACTTTTTCTTTGTTCAATAAGATTCACATGGGTTTCTTAACATAGTTTTTATATTTGTTTTATTTGATTTGTTTGATGTTCATGGTTATGTTTGATATGTATTAATCTAATTTTAGGTTGTTTATAATATGTTCTTCTTGTTCTTTTATTGTTATTCCAATCCCTAGGTTAGTTTAACATGTTTATTGATTTAATGTAGTTTAGTTTAATTATTTGTTTTGTTTCATATTTTGTTGTTCATGTTGACGTTTTATGTTTTTGTTTTAGGTTAGTTTGGTTTTTCAGGGTTTCTAACACGCTTGTTTGATCTCACATGTTATATGTTTATTTGATTAAATCTCTAAAAATGTAGGTTTTTTTTTTCGAATCTATATTAAAGGTTGTGTATGCATACTTGTATACACGTACGCATATTTCGTATACGCATACGCATACTTGTGTATGCACACACACCCCGAATTCATATTTGGGTAAAATCTTGTTTTTATTATCTTTGATCATTTTCCATATGTTATTTGATTTTGTTTGACTCTGTTTTAGGTCAATTATTTAGGTTTAATTGCTTTCCATGTTTTTTTGAATCTTTTGCCATGTTTAGCTTATTTTATAAGCTTTCTTTATGTGTATGTTTTAATTGTTATCTTCTTCCTTTTTAGCATAATATGATTGACTTGTGTTTAATTTGTTTCCTTTTATATTGTGGTGCGATATGTTTCTAACATGTTATGTGTGTTATTTCCTTAAGTGCATAATGTATGTTTAGGATAAGGATTAGGGCTCTCTTGAAAAACTCTTTAATTAAATATGGCCTAGCAACACATAATGGAGGCCGGCACACAAGCCAAGCGGTTTTGGGTGCCTTACAACTTCCCAAGCCGTACCCAAACTTTGGACCAATAATTTGGTACGTGGACTCATGTGTATAAGTGATTGGCCCAAAAGGCCCAATATGGTTCCTAGACCTAATCTTGGTGGCGACTCCATTAGTCCACAACAAGTTATATAAGATAAGAGACATTTACATAAAGAGAGAAAAGAAACAACACATGTGAGATAAAGGTGAAACACATACATCATCATCATCATATATAGAAAGAAGAAGTACAATTTGTAAAAGGTCACAAGACCATGGTACATGAAATGAGAACTATACAACAAAACCTCACTACATATCTCAAAAAACTCTCATCCTAACTAGTCTATCTCTACACTAGCTCTCCCCTTAATAATATGACTACTCTCTTATAACCACAATTACTCCCCCTTTTTGTCATAAGTGACAATGGGTGAGTCACTAAGAAATAGTCATCTCATCTTCGCTAGAAGTAGCAGAAGCATCATCACTCTCATCATATCCACCATCAGAAAACTCCTCAATAGGCTTGGGTGAGGGAGAAGGAGCAAAACCTCCAAGACGAGACTATCGACGAGCGATGCAACCAATCCTGGTGTTCATCTGACACATCTCATCAGAAAGATGCCTCTACTCTAGAAGAAGAAGATGGAGTAGATGAAGAAGAGGGTTGAGAAGAAGGAGATAAAGAACCACGACGAGTGATCGGGTTCTAGGAAGGGACAGACTTTTTAGGTGCCATAGTAAAAAACTAAGAAAGGAAAGAGAAAACAAAAAACCATAGCAGAAGAAATGCTTAAGAAATAAGAAAAAGAGAAGAGCAAAGCATGGTAATGCATAAACATGTGATGTGCAAAACAAAATTACATCATAGGCAAAAACCTAATCTAAACTATAGTACTCACAATTATAATCATTCACACAGTCCTAGAGTGCATGAAACATGTGAATAAAATGCTAGAGAACGCAATGCATGACCATATGATAGCATAGCAACAAAACTCATCCCAAAGATTTCATCAAAACACAAAAACCCTAAAACTTTTCAAGAAAATAGAAACCTAGGTCTAAAAGCATGAAATGCATGAAAGATGAGGAAAAGAAGAGATTAAGGCTACTTACCAAAGGATTTGAGTTTGGAGTAGGCCAAAATTGAAGAGGGAAGAAGGTTTTTGTTGAAAAAAAGGGGTTTGGATCAAAAGAAAAGAGAGAAGGATTGAAGTGTTTGAGTGAGAAATGATTCAAGTCAAACCTCGAATATATATAGATCTATGTATCTCAATAGATCGAGAACTAAAGCTTGATAGATCAAAAGGTATCGAGAAGGTATCGATGGCAAAATTGCTTCAATAGATCAAGTATGTATCAAGGATGTGTCGAGCAGACAGAGAGTTCAAAAGAAAAAGCTTGTTGTATCGGGATATCTATCAAGAGGTATCAAAAAAACCTAAAAAGATCTTGATGAATCGAGAATGTATTGAGATGCTATCAAGCAACCAAAGAGTTTGGAAAAGAGGCTCGATAGATAGGGGTATATGTCAAGAAGTTGTCAAGAGAAACCCAAAAGACCTCGATAGAAATTGTATGTGTCAAGAGGTATCGAGAATGTGTCACCAAACCAAACCAACCATCCAAGAAGCATGTTAGTCACTCAAACATAGCAACATCTCTAGATGCAAAACATCCCTAGGTCAAAACACACTAAACAATTCTAACCAATTTTATTTTGAAAAACAAGTTAAGAAAGTTTAGTGAGCATATACTATCACATGTATTCTTTGTGGTGGCCAAATCACATTGTACCTCTATAATAGTATCAAGAGTAGCAAAGAGTATGCGTGTTGTGTGTGAATAATGATATAAGCGTATCAAATACATCCAAACACAATCATAACTATTTGACGGGGACCATCACCTTTAAAGTATATCATATAACTCCCACATCTCCTACAAACATGCTTGCAACCATATTTACAAGCATTTTGATTATTTTTACTTTTGATGTTATTTGCATATTTTTGTTTTAAAAAATAAAGATGCATATCATGCATGGGCATATAAGAGAGAGAAAAGAAATACCCAAATATGTTAGCCAGACATCTTTTTCTTGATGTGCAAGTGCTACACCTTATTAAGCATGGCTTTTATGAATTGCACACAGATGTTATATGATTGATGAGTTTTAGTGGTGAGATGGTTATTTATGCCTTTCCCTTAGTATTTTTTAGTCCATTCTGACAAAAAAAGCTATAAAGATATGAATGATAAAAGATTAACCAAATCATACTAATCACATAACGAGCCATAAAACTCACATTGTTTAGTTGCACATGAAGATGCTCATCTAAGCTACAAGTGATACAAAGTTGAGAACTTTGTTTCAAGGCCATCCAAGGTACACAAGCACCAGTGTATACAAACACACATTGTTTTTGTATTTTTTAGATTTTTTTCCTTTTTAAAAAAAAAAATTGAAAGCAAGAAAACAAACACACAAACTGATATACAAAAAAGCATTAAAGACTAGACTGACTCAAAAACAACCAACAAAACACCCAAGAGATGCAAAGACAAAGATGAAACCACTTGAAGGAGTCTTTTTCCTTAGAAATAGGAGACTTAGAGGGAGATGAAACTTTCCTGTTCTAAGGCCACTGAAGAGTAGAGAATGAGGGAGGATTAAACCCATTGACGTTTGTCAAGAACATCACAACCTTTAAGAATTCCCCAAGAGGCGCCAAAGAGTTTTGAAGTCGATTTTGGCATCTAAAAGATAACACACTATTGTTTTGTTGAATGGCAAGACACTTACAACAATTTGGATGAGTGTGTCCTGATGCTCCACAGTGATGACAGAAATAAGGTTTCTTTGTTTGAGACTTCTTATTAGTGGAGTGATGAGTGTTCTACCTAGTTTCTTTAATAGCCTTAGGGGGTGCTTCCATAATGGATTTACCCTTATCATGCTTAATTTCACTCACATTTTCCATTTTAGGCTCAATTATCTCAGGTTTAGCATTAGAAGCAGGAGATTCAAACACAACATTATTCAAAGGACTAAAGGAAGTATAACAAGAAGAGAGAGAGTGATCATACCCAAGACCAGTTCTATCAGATGCAGCTCTTTGGAAATTCAGCATTTCATCCTGCTTAGCACTTGAAGTTCTTTCCAATTGAGCTCTTACTTCAAACAACTCAGCATCAAGTTTCTTGGTCTTTTCAGCCATGAAATTGATCTCAAACCACAGTACTCTGATGGTTTGATTTACTTCATCAACTTTAGTGGAGAGTTCTTCTTGTTCCAACTCCACTTCATTCAGCTTCCTTATGGCTAGCCTATAAAGCATTTCATGCTTCTCAAAATTCTTGTACAACTTTGAGTAGACATTATGGATATCATCTTTTTCATCCATCTCTTCAATTTTGGACACCATCAATTCCTCTTCCTCATCAACCAGTTCTTTAGACTCCTTGGATAAATCAACAGTAGCTGTGAAGGTGCTGACTATCCCTTCTTGATTAGTATCCTCTGAGTTAGCTTCTGGTTCGGTATCACTCAAGGTGGCAACCAAGGCTTTCCTTTTGCCAATTGACTTGAGATATGTAGGACATTCTTACTTCATGTGTCCATACCCTTGAGAGCCATATCATTTTGGACCAGTTGTAATGTTGTTGTTTTTCCCACCTTTTTTGGATTCTCTCTTGAATTTACCTTTGAGACTTAAATTGAGAAAATCCAAATTATTTTATTCTTGATGAACTTCTTGAATTGTCTGGTAATGTAAGATTTGAACTTTGAGTTCTCATCCTTAGACTACTCATCTTCTTCATCATTCTTGGCTTTTGGAGCCATATTTTTGCTTTTGCTTCCTTTGCCAATCCTCATTAAACCTGGTTCATAGGTTTGCAAATTTCCAATCTATTTTGTCAAAGGAATAAAGTCAATGTCCTTTGATTCTTCAATGACGGTGATCTTAGCATGGAATTGCTCTAGAAGAGATCTGAGGATTTCCTCACGATTTTAGGCTCTGGGATCTTCTCACCTAAGTTGAAAGCAAAGTTCACTATGTCTTTGAGCTTAGCATACAATTCATCAAATGCCTCATCATCATCCATCCTTATTTCTTCAAAACTTGTGTTAAGCCTTTGAAGCTTGGAATCTTTCATAGCCTTGGTAACTTCATAGATGTTTTGAAGGATTGTCCGTGCTTCATTTGCACTCTCAGTGGATGAGATTTTCTTAAACTCCTCATTATTCATAGCACTAAACAAGGCATTCAATACTCTGCTGTTGAAATTAGCAGCTTTGATCTTGTCATCATCCCAAGATGTGGGTAGATCAGTAGGTTTGGTCCATCCAACCTTGACAGTTAACAAACCTTTTTCATTTAAAGACTGCAAAAAAACTCTCATCACTACAAGAAAATGTATTTTTAGTGACGAAAATTTTCGTCACTAAAAATCCAGTTTTTCGTCACTAAGAACCTTTAGTGACGAAATTGGACTTTTAGTGACGAAATTCGTTTCGTCGCTGTAGCCCCGTCACTAAAAGTCCTGGCGACTTTTAGCGACAAAAAATTTCGTCATTAAAAGTCCAATTTGGTAATAAAAAAAAAAACTTTTAGCGACGAAAACGTTTCGTCGCTAAATGTTTTCCTCGCTAAAAACAGTATTTAGTGACGAAAATATTTCGTCACTAAAACCATTTCAGTTTATTAAATCATATTTAGTGACGAAAAATTTCATCACTAAAACTATTTTCGGGTACATATAGTGACGAAAATATTCGTCACTAAAACTATTTTTAAAAAAATCCATGCATATATAGTGACGAAAATGTTCGTCACTAAAACCATTTCTTATAAAATTCCACTGTATTTAGTGATGAAATAATTCGTCACTAAAACAATTTTTTGTTGCCATATTTGTGACGAAAAAATTCGTCACTAAAACATATTTTCTGTTTTTATTATTTTCATGACGTTGATACTAACCTGTAACCTATCATTACATTATTCAAACCTCAAATTTGATTAACACAATTATTTCAACAACACATTTATAAAAAAATCGATCCATACATTCCACAAGTTAAAATTAAAACAAGTATCAAATTCAACTCCTTCCATACAATAATTGTTTGCAACACATACAATAACTTAAAATGTTTTATAACAATACAAGAAATGTAGCATAATATAATTAAAACCCCCTAGAGCCAAAAGATGTCCTCATATGTCTTCAAACAATGCCAAAAGTAATCCCCTAAAGCCACCAATAAGAAATCTGCACAAATATAAAAATACTATTACATTAAAATCGTAAAGTAAAAACATTAACTATGTTATAAAAAAATTTCTAACAATTAGTTTCAAATGATACATAAAAAATGAAGTGTTACCTATAAGTGATTTAACTTGAAGATGAACCACCCCCATAGTTAAAACCGTCATCATAACCCTTGCTCCTCAAAAAATTAAGAATATTCTTTTGGATCTCATCTTGCTTAGCTCGTGCCTCTTGCTCCTTAGCTTGCACCTCTTGCTCCTTAGCTCGCTCCTCTTCGTCCCTAACTCTTGCCTCTTTGAGCTCAAGTATCTCATTTTCTAACCGATGAATATACTCTACCGAGGCACTAGATGAGGCAGTGGTTACTAGAGAAGAAGAAGGTCTCATGCCAAGTCCTTTTACAATACCAGATTTTTTCTTAAAAACCAAGTTTGAGATTTCCTCTTGTGTAAGGGGAATTGCATTAGGATCTTGACAATGATCCTCTTGCACTTTGAGAATAGTTTCCTACCATTTGAGAGAGGAAAAAAAAAAAAAAAAACAATCACAACATTAATACTACATATGTAATAACTTTACAAACATGATAAGAATGGAATAATAGGGATGGAATGATACACATACATATGTCGCTTCATCGTCATGGTGTATCCACTTATTTGTGTTTGGATTAAAATGAACATCTTTGTAGACTTTTGCCAATTCAGGAACTTGACCGCCATTATTATTTGTCTAATTAATTAACATTCGAGTGTTAGTTATTTATAGTTAATTAATCACATGTAATATACTAAGATTTAAGAAAATGAAAAAACACGCACCTCCTCATCAACCCTAACAGCAAGTGCCTTTGTCTCGCATCTATGTTTGCCTGAAGTTTTGCTTCTATTTTCAGAATTAATTCTTGATTTTTCCTAATAAAGAACATTCAAGATATTTATTAAATCATTAATAAAAAAATATAAATTTACTTCATCATTTGACAACATAATATAGTAAATATTGGATAATAATAATATACGCATAAATAATTTACCAGCCAGTCCTTATTGGTCCATCTCCCTTCAATAAGTCCAGTCCATTGCTCAAGTGTGACATTCTTTGGCGGGTGAATTTTTGCATAGTCTTCATCATGAGATTGTACAAGCTTCTTATAAGTCTGATACAACTTGTTAGAGCCGCTACTCAATAATCTTCCAGCTCAAACTGATCTTTCGTTACTAAGTTGCGGGTGAATTTTTGCATAGTCTTCATCATGACATTCTTTCGTTACTAAGTTGGAATCTCCTTCAAGCTCAAACTGATCCTGTAAAATGAAGTATATATGTATTATAAAAATATTATTATATGAATTAATATACTTAGTGACAACAAAGACGAGTTAAACGTTATTAATATAAATTTACCACGATATTTTGAAGCACCACATCTCTAGTAGCAGCATCAACACTTTTCCAATTTTTTACGTTGTAATTGGACAAATTACTTCGCACTTGTACCCCAATTTGATTGACAAGCTTGCACGCATTCTTCCCAATAGGAGCATCATACTCTGCAGCTATACGTACTGGTAGTTTACCACTTTTTTCAACAAGTGCCCGTACTGCTATACCACGTGTTGTTCCACGGGTATTTCTGCTAGCAGATCCTATTTAAAAATTATCAATGTTATAAAATTATACATTCTATGTACATTAAGTATAATCTCAATAGTAAAAACAAGGTGCAGTTGCAATTAAGTATGTTCTATGTAATTACCAGTCGTGCTAGTTAATGCGTCGGTAGCCTCCGCACTTGAAGAACTTTGGGCGAGAGGATTTGCTTCAAGAGGTGTTTCTGTAGATTGAACCGTAGATTGGACCGTAGATTGGACCACCGGGATAGATGCCTCACCTCGCGAGCGTGTAAGTCGTCCTGGTGCCATCTGTAACTAGAAACATATATATAATAGAACAACAAAGTCATTACAAATAATAGAACCAAAGTTATTATCTATTGCACCCTATGGAACATCTATTGTACCTTATGGATTAAAGAGTTAGATGACTCAACATCATTCTCATCGTCACCAATAGGTGGTACATAATCATTATCTACCACAACACTATCTCTACTTCTTTTCCCTTTTGCACAATTGGACTGAGCAGAATCCTTTAGAGAAGTTGAGATGTGCTTCAATCCCAAAGCATCAATTATCTCTTGGTTTTGCCTCATTCTATCCAATCTTGCCATCTCATACCTCGGTATATTATGAGTGTATTTGGCCTTTTTCGGCATTTTTTGAAACTATGTATTGACATGAAAGATAAGTACAATTGCTACTAACTTAACATTATAATCCACACTATTATCCATATCAAGCAATTTACAAGTGCAAAATTTGAATACAATTGCTACTAACTCAACACAACAAATGACCACATTATTATCCATATCAAGTTCAAGATAAGCACAAAACATCTCAATAACAATTACTACTAACTTTACATATTATAGTCCATACCATTATCCATATCAAGCAATTCACAAGTGCTAAATTTGAACACAATTGCTACTAACTCAACACAACAAATGACCATATCAATATCCATATCAAGTTTAAGATAAGCACAAAACATTTCAATAACAATTGCTATGTAGACAAGCATAAAACTTTAAGACAAGCATAAAACTTTAAGACAATCACATAACATTTACGACAATTGTTATGAACTCTACATATCATAATCCATATCAAGATCAACATCAGGTATGTCATGCTCTTCAATTTGATTAGCGTCTCTTGAAGTTTCACCTTCAAGAATAACCTCAGTTTCAACATCACCCATATAATACTCAATAATATTGTCTTCAACATTGATAGGGACAATATCAACAATTGCTTCTTGTTGGAATGCGTCACTATCTTCTGTATTATCATTGGATTCTCCGCCCCTGACTTCTGGGACATCAAACACTCCCCTATGTTGGATGCATTGCACAATTTTCCAAGGGTCACGCAATTTCGTATCTTGAAGGTAGAAAACTTGTTTCGCTTGACTAGGAAGTATAAAAGGGTCATTTTGATACCATCGACTTGTAACATCAATGCTCGTGCAGTGTGCATCAGTTCTTATCGTTCTCCTTCGACCATTGGTACTAGTATTATACCATTCACACTGGAACAAAACAACTTTATGGCGAAACATATACTCTAATTCCCAAATTTTGCACACATGACCATAGAAGTCGTGCATTTCTCCTTCATGGTCCCCTTCGGTACATACACCACTGTTTTGGGTTACACGACGATTGTCTAGATCCCTTGTATGGAACTTTACACCATTAACCATACAAACAGTGTACTCCTTCACATATGGCTTAGGACCATTTGCTAATAACCATAACTGTTTAGTAGCTTCTGATGACTTGTTAACTTTCAATCTATTCATCTATAATGACATACAACAAATGATATCCTATTAGTAATAAGCAATGACGAATAAATTTAAATGTTTAAATTTATTAGTGTGATTAAATTTCAAATGTCTTACACGTTCTCTAAACCACTTGGGAAACTCTTGTCGTTGGATTTGAGTTATGGCTTCTCCAGTAGGATTATGCAATGTGTTTTTGTGTTTGCTGTTAAAAATAAAATGATTTATTTTCAGCTAAGCAATGCAAATAATATTCAAAACTTGATTAAACAATATATGCATATGAAATCACATACTTTAAATAAGGCTCTAGCTCAGGACTATTATACAGCAAGTACCAATGAGCAGTATCAAGCAATGCACGAGACAAATCGCCATCATTCCGCCTACCACCTGTAGGTCGGGCAGTTTGTGAAAAAACTATCAATTCTTCGCTAGATTCACCAAAATCTTCATTTCTTTCTCTTCGGTTATGCACAGTTTCAATCCCATCAATATACAAAGACCAATTGTTAATACATTCTTTAAGAATGTAAGCCTCTGCAATCGAACCTTCTGGTCGAGCTCGGTTGGAAACGTATCTTTTCAATTTTCCAAGGTACCTACAAGGATAAAATACACATAGAATGTGATTTTATACCATGTGGAAAAAATGCAATTGATGAATGCATCAAATGATCTAGTTACCTTTCAATTGGATACATCCACCGATATTGTACCGGGCCTCCTAGAATTGCTTCTCGAGGCAAGTGAACAGCAAGATGGACCATAACATCAAAAAATGCTGGAGGAAAGAATCTCTCAAGCTTGCATAGTATAAGAACTATACGTTCTTCTAGTTTCTCCAATTCACTTCGGTTTAAGGTCCTTGAGCATAAGTCTTGAAAGAAGTTGCCCAACTCAAACAATACAATACTAATGTCTTTATCTGCAAACCCTCGCAATCCAATTGGAAGAATTCGTTGTAGTAGCACATGACAGTCGTGACTTTTCAAACCAGATAATCTACCATTTTTTGCATTCACTGACCTTGATATGTTGGCTGCATAGCCATCCGGATACTTGACTGATTTCAAAAAGTCATAAAAACCATCCCTTTCATTGGGACTTAATGAAAAGAAAGCTCGAGGCTTGGCATATGATCCATCAGGACGTTGTTTCAAATGCAACGTGTGCCTGAAGTTCATATTTTGCAAGTCTATCCGAGCCTTGTCAGTGTCCTTGTTTTTCCCCTCAATGCCCAACAAAGTACCATAAGTACTCTCACTAATGTTCTTCTCCACATGCATGACATCAATGTTGTGCTTAAGCTTCTTATTTTTCCATATATGGAAACTTATACAAAATACTTGCCTTTGACCAATTTGGCTCCCCAATAAGTTGTTTCTTCTTGTTACTTGGATGCTTTCCTAAAATTATATTTGGCATTCTATCTAACTGCTCTTGTATCTTTTCCACTTGTAACTCTAAGGATCTCTTCTGCTTCTCTGGTAAACCATTATGCAACTGACTATGTCTCTAACGATGTTCCATAGGTAAATAAGCTCGATGGTTAATGAATCCAATTTTACTTTCCAAAGCTTCTGAATATGGCTGATCATTGCAAGTGTAACAAGAATGATAACCCTTTGTCCTCCACCCGGACACGTTACCAAATCCAGGATAGTCATGTATTGTCCACAACAAAGTTGCACGCATCTGAAAATGCTCTTTACTATAAGCATCATAAGTTTCTACACCTTCTTCCCACAACTCCTTCAACTCATCAACCAATGGTTTCAAATAAATATCAATCTCATTCCCCAGTTGATGGGGACCGGGAATAAGCAAGGACAACATAAAATATGGCTCCTTCATAACCAACCAAGGCGGTAGATTATAGGGGATAAGTATGACAGGCCACATACTATAGTTGTTGTTCATATTCCCAAAAGGATTAAATCCATCTGTAGCCAACCCCAACCTTACATTGCGAGGTTCAAGAGCAAAATCAGGATGTTGCAAATCAAACTCCTTCCACTCTTCACTATCAGCCGGATGCCTCATTATCCCATCATCCACACGTTTGTCTATATACCATCTCATGTCCTTAGCTCTTTGGCTTGACATGTACAATCTCCTTAGTCTCGGTGTCAATGAGAAGACGCAATACCTTGTGAGGAATCTTCTTACCTTGAGTACGTGTATCTTTGTACCTAGGCACCTCACACACCGGACATTTATCAAGGTTTTCATTTTCCTTCCAAAATAGTGCACAATTATTTTTGCATGCATCTATATGCTCATATGACATGCCCAAGTCACGTAATATCTTCTTTGCTTCATAAGTTGACCTTGGAACCAAGTTACCTTTCGGTAAAACTTTTGTCAGCAATTCTAGCATCATATCAAGTCCCTTATTACTCAAGTTTGTCATTACCTTTACATTCAACATCTCAATAACAAACTTCAAGATACTATAATCAGTGCAACCTGGATACAACTCACGCTTTGCATCTTCCTCAAGTTTGTCAAAATGACGTACATCCTCATCTTCAGTTGCATTTCTTGGTTCCCCTCTAATTCGGTCATCTACCAAGGCATCGATACCATCCATATGATCACCATCTGACATTTCATTATCATGAATATTCTCGTTCAATACATGAGCTTCTCCATGATGATACCAATTAATGTAAGATTGCATAATTCCACGATGAAGCAAATGGATACGCACAGTTTGAGGAGATTGTTGATAGCAATTCACACAATGAATACACGGGCATGGAATATTACCACTCAAGTCTAAAACCGCTCTTGCAGAATCAATAAATGCATTGACCCCTTCAATATATGGATGACTTAATCTGCCATCGGGTGTCTTACCTATTGTCATCCAACTTTTATCCATGTTTGACTACAATGATAAGATGAATCCTACTTTAGTAAAATAAGAACAACGCATACATAATGTATTATAACATCTAAGTTTATAAGCTACTTAGATAAAGTTCTATCACATTCATGAATGTACAAGTCTATATTAATACTTAAATAAATATATATTGAACATACAAATATACACTCCCAATATATATTTAAACCACCTTATAACACCATGCAAGCCACCCGCTTGTTCCAACACAACAGCCCACCATAAAACCAGTCACAAACATCACAAGTATAAAGTGTTTATAAGTATTGAAATCGAATAAAGTAATATTCATCACATCTAATTAATAAGTTTCATTCACATTTGCAAGAAACTAAAAACACTTCCAATATAAATGTAAACCACCTTATAACACCATGCAAGCCACCCGCTTGCTCCAATACAACAACCCACCACAAAACCAATCACAAACATCGCAAGTATAGAGTGTTTATAAGTATTGAAATCGAATAAAGTAATATTCATCACATCTAATCAACAATACTCATTCACATTTGCAAGAATTGAAAAACACTCCCAATATGTATTTAAACCACCTTATAACACCATGCAAGCCACCCGCTTGCTCCAACACAACAACCCATCACAAAACCAATCACAAACATCACAAGTATAAAGTGTTTATAAGTATTGAAATCGAATAAAGTAATATTCATCACATCTAATCAACAATACTCATTCACATTTGCAAGAAACTAAAAACACTTCCAATATAAATGTAAACCACCTTATAACACCATGCAAGCCACCCGCTTGCTTCAATACAACAACTCACCACAAAACCAATCACAAAAATCGCAAGTATAGAGTGTTTATAAGTATTGAAATCGAATAAAGTAATATTCATCACATCTAATCAACAATACTCATTCACATTTGCAAGAATTGAAAAACACTCCCAATATGTATTTAAACCACCTTATAACACCATGCAAGCCACCCGCTTGCTCCAACACAACAACCCACCACAAAACCAATCACAAACATCACAAGTATAAAGTGTTTATAAGTATTGAAATCGAATAAAGTAATATTCATCACATCTAATCAAAAATACTCATTCACATTTGCAAGAATTGAAAAACACTCCCAATATGTATTTAAACCACCTTATAACACCATGCAAGCCACCCGCTTGCTCCAACATAATATACCACCACAAATCCAATTTCCAACATCACAAGTATAGAGTTTTATAAGGTTTTCAACTAAGATTTACTTACTTTGCTCAAGCTAAGCTTACAACTTTCAGAAAAAATCCAAAGTTATTGTAAACAATATGTATTTAGCCTGCAAAAGAAAAGTAAAATTTATAAGTACTTAGGGCATATAACTATTTATTTTCATTATGTAATAATAACACTACATTGTTTTATCCTCAATGTTCAAAATAACATGAATTTCTAAACTCAAAATACTGTACATTGAAAAATGTACTAAAAAAACTAGAGTTACAGTATCCACAACTTGGCATTGCAACAAAATACTATAACTATTGAGTTTCTAACATAATAGTACAATTTTGCCATTACCAAACCAATTAATAACATTGCTCAAGGATTGTAGCACACCATTCACACCACAATTACTTAAGGGGGAAAGCAAATAAGAAATTAAATGCAACTAATTGTGATTCAATAACTTATTTGTTCTTCACTATAGAAGACCAAACTTTTATCATGCAATCCAATGAACTAGAGAACAAATACTTATCCAATGAAGTAGGATATCAAAAAAGTAGGCTAGTAGGGTATTCTTAGCAATGCCCAATAGAATGGTTAGTGTATTTTCTAGGTCTCAAATGTATCAGTCCACTCTTTCTACAATTTCATTGATTTTCTTGTTTTCTTTTACCAATTAAATAAAGACAAAAGGCCAAAGGCCAAAGATAGGGGCATGAAAAGAAATTTTCATTTATAGCCGTAGTTGTGTTAATCACACGAAAAGCTACTGTGTTTCTCTACTATCACTGTGCTTTTGGATAAAGATTGAGAGGTAGTTTATAATAAAACGAGAATTAACATACTTAAGAAGAGGTAGCTGAAATTTTTTTGCGTAATCATTCAACTAAAATTGAATTCTGTCATATCATTGAAAATCCCATTCTAATCTAACATTTGTTTATAAAATAGCCAACGATTCAATGTTCCTAGACCAATATGGTATTATGTCATAATAGCATCTTAAGAATTGTAAAAGAGGAAAAAGAAAAGAATTGTAAGAGATATCAAAGGATGCAAGTCCTAAGATATTTCATTAAACACTGCCAATTTTCATGATCCCAAACCTAGTCTAGATCACCATAAGTGGTAAAGTAAAAATCACCATTCACACCACAACGGACAATTCACATGGTGAATATGACAAAACTTCCAAAACATAAAAACAAAAACAGTAAAAATTGCTTTTAATACCAATACGCCAAAGTCCGTAACAAAGCTCAGCCAAATCTCTCAGCTGCAACGCTGCTTCCTATACTCATTTTATTTGTTACCTGAAAAGTAAAAAGCCAAACATGGAAACTCATCTCAAAGTTTACACACATGGAAATTAGTCCAAACCCAAAAAAACACAATAAGCACATGAACCCAATATCTTACATATTTGCACAACTATTATCTATATATTGACATAAAAACAATATTCCCGTTAATTGAATCCAAGGACCAAATACATAAAAACAAGAAGCAACCCAATTGCAGAAAATGGATGCAGTTATAGACAAGCTCCATCAAATGTGAGAAAGAGCACAGTTAGTCAGAGTGATCAAACACAAAGGCATCAATGCACAATACATAAACACAAAAGTCTAACCGGCAATCCTATATCAACTAACCCATCCGAACATAAAGATATAGAGATCAATTTCAGAGTATTTCCTTATTTTCTTCTTCACCAGAATACAAAAACACTGCCCACTTTCACATAGTCTTAACACTAGCAAATATTCCAACAATGACCCATCAAAATATCAATCAAATGTCTAATACTAATTCATTGCAACAAAATCAACCATTTCAAAAAGCAACAAACTTTACTAAATTGCATTATTGCATATAAAACAAGAGCTGGTGTGTGAAGAGAAGCCAAAGAGCTGAAATCATGCACAAACAGAGACTAAAAATATGCCACTACCAAATTATCCAAAGAGCAAAATTCGTTGAGTTTTCTTTATTGTTTCAATCATTTTTTTTTTCTAAGTAACCAAACACAGAACAAAGAATATAAGGAAATGGAAATAAATATAAAATTATGCTATCAATCTGAGAAGGGAATCATGAAAATAAAAATAAAACATGAGCCAAAGGGAATGAAAGAAAAAATTAAACAAAAAATAAAAATAAATAAATAAAACCTTACTGATTCAAGATCGTCGGGAATGGTCCAAATCGGCGACGAATGGATCGAGATTGGCAACGAATAGGAATCGTCGAGAATCGGCAACGATAGGAGCTGAAAGGACACTTCAAAGCGTCGCCGATGTTGAAGGACGGCGAAGCATCGCCGATGCGAAGGACGGCGAAGCGTCGCCGGTTCGAGGAAGGCGAAGCGTCGTCGGTTCGAGGAAGGCGAAGCGTCGCCGTTCGAAGAAGGCGAAGCATCGCCGGTTCGAGGAAGGCGAAGCGTCGCCGTTCGAAGAAGGCGAAGCGTCGCCGGTTCGAAGAAGGCGAAGCGTCGCCGGTGATTTGGAGTGGCTTATCGGCGACGGTAGCTGCTCATCGGCGACGGTTCGTCTTTCTCGGCGATTCAGAGAACGGTTTACAAAGCGTCACCGATGAAGATTTTTAGCGACGGTGGGCTGCTTATCGGCGACGGTGGGCTGCTCATTGGCGACGGTTCATCTCCATCGGCGACGGTTGGTCAAGCGAAACAAGCATCGGCTGGGTTTCTTTATTTTTTTTGGTCTGGGTTTCTCAGCGTTTTTTGAGCGGGTGTGAGTTTTTTGTTCTGTTGAGTGGGTGAGGTTAATTTTTGGGTTGGGTTATTTATAGTGAGTTTTAGCGACGAAACCATTTTGTCGCTAAAGACCACTTTTAGTGACGAAACTGAAATTCGTCACTAGAAGTGGGAAATAGCGACGAAATATCAGTTTCGTCGCTAAAAGTGGTCTTTAGCGACGAAATATCAGTTTCGTCGCTATTGCCCACTTTTAGCGACGAATTTTTGTTTCGTCACAAGAGGATGCAGAATTTTTACACTTTTAGCGACGAATTTTATTTTCGTCACTAAAGAGACCATATTTTGTTCAGATTTTTAGCGACGAAATTCAACTTTCGTCACTGTAGCATACTTTTAGTGACGAATTATGATTTCGTCACTAAAAACATTTAAGTGCAAAACCATTGTTATTTTTAGTGACGAATAGTTTTCGTCACTAATTCTTCCTTATAGTGACGAAATGATTTTCGTCACTAATACTATCACAGCAATACCTACAGTGACGAAATATTTCGTCACTAAAAATTTCAACTTTTAGTGACGAAATATTTCGTCACTATAGCTTAATTAAAATTGCGCCAAAATTTCCCTCCACTGGCGCCTATTTTTTTGTTCACAATAGCGACGAAATTTATTTTTCATCGCTAAATGTAATAATTTTTTTCACTTTTAGTGACGAAATTCATATTTCGTCACTAAAGCTGTATTTTTAGCGACGAAAAATATTTCCTCACTAATTTTCGTCGCTAAAAATACATTTTGTTGTAGTGCATGCGCACTTTCCAGTATGCATAGTTAATACTATCAAACTGAGAGAAATAATCAATGATTGTCCATGATCCATAGCAACAGGGGTCAATGGATCACAGAACAAAGATTAAAAAATTATTAGAGTGTGCCCGCTTTGATACCACTTTTTAGGTTAAGATAGCTTGACCTCAGTTAATTAATTCTACTACCTAAGTTGATCAATTAAGTCAAATTACATGCAAATCGTGAAGGCACTAACAAATCAACAAATAAAAAATATGCAGCAAAAAATAAACAACTTCTTGATTTGTTGACGAATAGGGAAAATCTTTCATAAGGCGAAAATCCCACTAGGTGAATTTAAGGTCACCATTCCCAAAAATCCACTAATCAATAATCAAACAGTTTCAAATATAAAGAATCTTGCTACTATTCTGGTCTATCTCAAAATACCAACTTACATTTGAACCTTTGCTTTAATACCCATTTAGACTTAATCTTGTAGTAGCCTTCTTTCATTTGTCGCACAAATCTCTAATCTGTAACTAACTCCTTTGCACGGATCACAGTACGTGACTAACATAATGAACTTGAATGACTGTTGTTGGCTATAAAGTTCTTCACTTCATCAATGACGAAGATTAGGAAGCACTTGGTTACAAAATCCTATGGCGTATAATCGCAGTAGATAGAGAAAAATAAGTTCTTGGTCTCTGTCTCTCTCAATGATGGCTATTAAAATAAGACTTATATATGTCTAGGGTTGTGAGAAAAGAAACCTAAACAAATACATCAATATGAGCCAAATTTCAGATCTAGAAATTTTGACATCGTAATTCTTGATAGTACATCAATATGTATTAAGCTTCATTTAATTCTTGATAGCAACTATTTGTCGAGCTTTAATAAAATAGCTTTTCTTCACTTGTTTCCTGGATCAATCTTCATGTCTTTAATACTACCACTTGATATGTACCAAACCTAACTTAGATCTACCCAATTTACAAGTAAAGTGCGTTTTGTCTAAAGATTAGCCAATTACATAGATAATATGACCCTAACAAGGTTAAAGGGTCCAATTGAGGAATCTTTTTCAATTAAAACCATCCAAGAAAACCAAAAGAATATAATTAAGGGAAAATATGGGGGGGGGGGGGGGGGGGGAGAACACCAACCAAAATAACACAAACCATTTTTGTTAAAAATCCAAGTACATATTTTTGGGGTTACTGCATGTCTTTTTCACATTTTCCCATGTCTTTCCCTATATTTTGTCAAACTTTTGGTTTGTTAAATTTTTTTAAATTTATTATTATTATTATTATTAGCATCATCATCGAAGCCTTTGGAGCTCCCACAATTTTCTACATCACCACTATTTTTTTTATATCTTATATATTTATTATTTCTCTTCAACGTCTGATTTATTTCTTTCCATTAAATATATATGAGTCTCCTTTTACAATCACTCCTCTCATAAGTTACTAATCCATTCAAAAACAAACACTATAGAAATTTATTAAAAATATATATATCTATACTCATAATATATTTCATTATTTAGTTATATATATTATGCGTTATATTAAATGGTCGATTTTTATGTTGGTATTTCTCTTCCATTCTTTGTTGAATATGTACTCTGACCCTATTCACTTAGTTTTCTCTCCACAACTCACCAACTCCACCTTCTCTGGCACCACTCATCTTTCTCTGGCACCACTCATCTTCGGCTCCACCTTTGTAGGAGTCACCATCTCTCACTTACGACAATTTCTTCCCCTCTCTCACCTTCAATTCTTCTCTCCCACAACCCTATCAGCAACTGGGTTTCTACCGTCGGGTTTGTCGTTGGGTTTCTACCCCTATCAAATTTTGATTTTTATTTTTTGTAGCTAATTTGAGTTTGGGGTGAGTTTGTAAAGAAATTAAAGTTTGGGTTTGAGAATATTTGCTTATTCATAGTTGTATCCTGATTGAAATTAGAGAAGCACCCAACACTCGAGGCAAAGCAACCCCACTTAAATAGTTGCCTTAGTCCCTATCGTAAAGCGAATCCTACCACAAGTCTATCTGTGGTAGAGGGTGTGGCTGCCTTTTCAATTGTCATCATTGGCCACTTGGCCTCACTAAGTCTATCTCTATCTCTCCTCAAATTTAGACTCTCTGTTCTATAAATTTTTTCCCTTTACAAAATATTTTTTATGGTGGAATGCTTATGATTAAGATGACTGATATTTAGGTAATTGTTATCTAAAGCTTGGTGTTTTGTTTAGTTTAATTGTTTCATCTCAAGACTTTCATTGTTTTTATTACTTCTTTACCTGATTTTAAGAGTAGCATCTACATTTTTGAGGGGTTTTGTTTGATCCTTATTTTTTTAGTTATGCTAAGGTTTGTATTTTAAGTTTGGTATAACCACAGAAGTTAAGATCCATAGCTATCATTCTACTACTCACTTTTATTTTTTGCTTTCTGCCATGCACCTCGAAGGACCAAGTCCATAGAGTTTAGAAGTTGTCTACAAATTCCAGCAATAGCAAAGTGCATAGCAAAGTGAGAAGGTAGAGCTATGTCTTTACTTCTTCCATATCTATTTTTGAAGCATATTTTGTGAGACTTCATTGTGATCCAAGCTAATATATTGATTATTGAATCTAATAGGCAAATATTAGTGTTAGGTTCTAAAGATTTAGGAATTTATGTATTTAGAACTCTAATTTGTATTGTTGGCAAATCCATGATCAAAACAGATTGTTTAGTCTTGTTTAAGCTTGCTCAAAGTTGTGCGTTTATGTAAAGTTGGAATCGAGTGGCTGCAGAAAGTATTAGTGACTTTCGGCCTGGCTCAATCGATCGAAACTTAGACTCAATTGATCGAATATCAGGTAGAACGTGTTTTTCTGCAGAATTCCAACTCAGCCTTAGCTCCTAAAACGTTTAGGCTTTTATGTGTTTGCCCTAGGTATATAAGGCAAACCCTAGCCACATTTTAGAGGTTGCTCATATTGCTGTTTTGTGTAAATCTCTTGTGAGATCTAAAGGAGCTTTCCTTTACACAAAGCTTAGGGTTTTCAAGGAGGAGATGTTATCTACACCTTGATGATCAACTCAGTTGCTGTCATTGAAGCTTAAAGAAAAACAAGCGTGGGTGCTTGTAACTGGTGGTGAATCCCAAAAAGAAGGAGTCTGTGAATTCGGAGCTTGCACGTGGTCTTGTCAGTAAGTTCTACTGGTGGGTAGTAATAAGAAGTTGAGCGTGGGGGCTTGTAAGTCTTATTGTATGAACTTTGATTCTTTCAAGATGGTGGATTCAAGTTTACCTTGAGGATAGTTAGGTCAAATCCTCCCTAGATTTTTACAGCGTGGTTTCTTGGGTCATCATATCATTGTGTTATTTACTTTTCCGCTGCTTTATATTTTTTATATGATTGTTTGATTGTGATAACCTAGATTTACATAATTTGACTAAGTTAATAACTTGACTAATTAACTAGGTTAATCTGGTTGTGTTAAGGGGTCTAAAAACCATTCAATTAGGTTATTTTTCATTGTTACCAGGGAAAGGATTAAGAAGGTTACTTATTGATAAAACTAAATAAATGACTAACAGGGTTGAAGCGGTGATTGATACATGATTGCATGTCATAACACTGAAGATATGGCCCTAGGTAGTACAGTACAGAATTTAAAATCCATTGCATAATATTTATCTGCAATTGAATGTCCAAGCAATTTGATCTGTCAGATATAGGCTTGACAACAAATTTGGAAGTACTAATGGATACATGTTTTGGAATTTTTTATGTTACATTGATCACTCCTCATTACATCACGTAGTTACATAAATTTGTGCCATCATTACATTTTAAAAAAACTAAAAATTATGCCTTTTCATTAGGCCTATTAAAGGAACCATTTTATTTTTCTTAAATGGGTATTTCTATTTTGTTTTAGTGTTATTGTTGCAAACTTAAAACCGCTGGTATGGTTGCACATCGTATTCAAACAGTATTACTCCAAAAGCATTACCAGCAAAGTTTTTAATTTCTTTTTAAAACTCTCTCCATTGTTTCCTCCAACATTCTCTGTCTCTGCAACTATGCCCTTATTATGAATGCTCCTCTACAGACTTCATTCAAAATACAAAATAGCAAACATTAGGGGTAGAGAGAGAAATATGAGGGATTTTACAATTGTCAGTCAGCTTCCCTCCACTTTCTGGCTTCAATCCACCATTATACCTCTAGAAACATTGCCGATAAAGTTTTTAATTTTATTTTTAAAAATTGCTAATAAAAATATGATTTAGGTTTTGGTATTTCAATTTAGTGTTTAGATTTGCGTTTCTTTTGGTAGATTAGCCTAGGAGCATTTGTTTGTATGATAAATCTTCAATAACTTATGATTTTGATTGACTCTATATTTTTAAATGGTTTTAATCATTTTTACTTATGCTAAGTAATTCTTTTATTGTAGCTTTGATAATGAACTGGATGTGGGTTGTTTTAAGTGGAATCTTATAGTGGGTTGTATCTGAAATTGTGACTTGCATATAGGTTTATTTGATTTTGATTGGCCCTTGATAAGGTTTTTCTAAGTAAGAAAGTTTTTTTTTTTTTTTTTTTTTTTGACTAATTGCAATAGTTCTTACTTACACTATTTGAATATATATTTTTTTGTTAATTAATTGGCCCGACATATATGTCTATAGTGGATAAATGTGATAGCTCTTGCATTGTTTGAATCTATAGTTTTTTGATGTCTCCGTTTCTCCATTACTTTCTTTGGGGATTGATTTAATTTTTATTTAATTTAAAGTTTGGTTGGGTGGACTATTGGGATATGAGTTGCATTACAACATAATTCTTACCAATTTAAACTCTGCTCTTGCAATATGCCTTAATGGCTCTCCTTCTTTTTTCTTTCTTTTTTTTGGTAGATTACTTCATGCTTTCTAGATCTCACTCGAAGTAATTTGTTGACTGGTTGATATTTTTTGGCAACATGTAAAACCCAAAAATATGGAAACATTGATTCAATGAAAATTATTAATGCAAAAAGACTGATTACACAATTTTTATAAACATTTTCTATCAAATGTAAAATAGCATATATAGCCACCAAACACTCTACTGCTAACAAGAAAAATAAACTGAAATTTTGTCCCAACATAAGACAATATACAGAGGCTGAAATTCAGTGCCACCAAAATTAGGCCTTTAATAGAATGGAATTGAAAGCTCTATTGGTATAGAGGATAGAACGAAGGAAATGAAGGTCATATTACTTGAAATTGATTGACTCAATATTGGGTTTCTTCCTTTTAAGACTTGTATGAGATTTATTTCAAACTTGCTTGAATTCGTGCAGGATATCTGTGGTTGTCAATACATGAGTTGAGATTAGCCAAATAGGCAGTTTGCTTAGTTACAGGCTATTTGATTAGCATGGGCTTTAGGAGATGATGGCTAAAAGAAATTGACCATTAACCGAGATTTTTGGGTGAAAATGGGTTACATATGCATAGCATAAACACAACTCAAGAATGTGTTAAAAAGGTGACCATCATAGTAGAACAAGAATATATGGGGTCTGTGAGATATGTTGGGGTTTATGCCCTAAAATATAATTTATTGGCATGTTATAAATAATTAAGTTGTTTAATTATATGAGACTATTTATGAACTAAGGGGACATTATCATAGTCCTTGAGATGCATTGTATGTTGTTTATGGGATTTAGTCACAGAAGATATAAATTACAAGTTCCTTGTAAACTCAAAATATAGTTCGTAGTAAGTGATGAAATTGGGCGTTTCATCTACGAAGACTATTATACGTCAACTAAGATGGTTTGTCTTGATCATGGAAGTGTAGACTTCTAGTTGATGTGTTGATGTGTCTTAAGAGTTAAGACATATTGAACTGAACCGCTGTGAGATTAATTATTCAATCAACAACTGTCACCTGAATAATTAATCTCACGTCTTCTAATTTCATAGACTCTTAATCCTGAGAGGATAGTGAACCTAATCGTGAAATGTAGGTTAGTTTGATATATCAGGAGTGAGATCTAATATTCACGGTCAAAACCTTAGTATGTTGGGTAACCACATGTAGTGTTGAGGGAACACATATTCTCAAGATGGAATCCATAATATCTTTTTATAGAGACACAAAATATCCCCCTCAGATAAGTTTAATGGGAATTGGTTATTCAGGGTGCCCACCTTAGTAAGGAGTTACTAAAGCTTATATTTATTGAAATTGGATTTCAATAAATGTGAATAACAAATAGATTAAACCGGGTACTCAAGGATAAAATAGTTGTTTACAAAGTGACAGTTCTTTATGACTTTATTCATTATTGATATTTCATGGAGGGGTCATATGATATCATTAGAGTCTTGTGATATAATTTATTAATAAGGCCTAGAGTGCAATTATATTTATATAGTGGTACTAAATATAATTAATGGTAACTTTAGACTTGTCAAGAGTTGACAGATGAATGTTCAAATAGCGTGTAAAACACCTTGAATGTTTAGACCCCCCACATTACAAATGACCAATTCAAGCTTATTATCAAAAAATGTACGTTCGGAAAATAAAGATAAGCTAAAATAGAATTGATAAAACAATTTAAACCAAATAAAATTACAACCACAGCAGAAATTAAATGGCAAAGATTAAGGGAAGAGAGATGAAAACACAAAGACAACACATCAATGTGTTATTGAAGAGGAAACCAAAGTCCTCGGTGTAAAACCTCTCTGCCGCCCTCCAAGCAATCAATAATCCACTAGAGAATGAAGTTGGGATACATGAATAGTAGAAGACCCTCCAAGCCTAATCTACCAAGTGTACTTAAGCCCTCCAAGCTTCTTGCTCTAACGAGGTTATGCCGAACCTTTGTCTTCTTTAGCTTACCAGATCCCGCTATAGTCCATAGCATCAACCAATATCAATTGGTCCCTTCTCACAGATATGGGTATGGTGAGATAAGGATTTAGCTAATGTACCTCTCAAGGATGTAACAATGGAGAGGGTAATAGTAGAGGAATTTGGAGAAACAAGGATGAAGATTGTGGATGAGTCAATCTTATTTTTCTCTAGGGCTTTTCTCTCAAAATTCTCTTTGGAAGCTCTCTACAATACATGGGTATAAGGGGTATTTATACTGCTGTGTGTTTAGAATGCGAAAGGTCAGTTTTTTCCAAATAGAGTGGTTTGGTGACTTGGCCTTATGACTTGACTAAGTTGTGAGCTAATTGCCTACCCAGACTGGAAGTTTTGTCCTGTAGTACTCCAGCTGGCATGACTCTTCAGCTCCTCTGCATGCTTCACACGTGTGCCTCCTTTGGCAACTTGCCAGCCGTGAGCCAGTCGTGAGATCCAGTCGTGAGGCCTTGCTAAGTGCACACTTTTGAGCTTTTCTTCATACTTTCTCACATACTACTCTTACATGATTTCCACCTAAATACAGGGTTTCTAAATGCTAAATTACAAGCAAATTGGCATGGAATAATGCCAATAAAATGGTTGATGAAATTTAACCTTACAATCTTCCCCTTTGGCTATTCCAAGACAAAACCCTAAAACAAACTCTAGACTTAACATATGAGTTAGGAACAGTTGAACAAAACTCACTCACACCTAACTCTAGAATCTATGTAACTCTTGAACCATAAGAACAAGTATCTCCTGGAAAACAACAAAACAGTATGATCATTGTATGTAGAAAACTTGTAATGCATATGGAGCAAGTATAATGTGATCAAGCAATATAGAGTAAAGCAATAAAGCAAGGCTTGACCAAAAATGAACAATCACTATAAATAATGACCACAATGCTCATTTACACAAGGAATGAACATCCGAACATGCAAGCTAATAAGCTCAATGCAAAGTATCATTTGCATGTTCAACACTCAACTGATACAAAAACACAAGGTAATTGTATTAAGGATATAAAATCCAACATAGGGCACAAGAGTGATGTACTTAAAGAAAATGCATAACATTTAACAAGTACTAGGCTACAAAGCATGGGTACAAATCAAAATACTCATATAAACTTAAACAATATAAACCAAAGTATCAATACAAACTATACAAAGAGTTTTTGCTCTCCCCCTTTTTGGCACAAATAGTTAAAAGCTGTCCTCCAGCTTTTGTTGAATAGCATCCAACTGTGTCTCAATGGCTGTTAGGTGCATTTCAACCTGGTTATTGGTGGAGTAGAGAACCCTTTCAAATATGGAAATACGCTGGTAAAGACCCTCAAACAAAGAGCTCAACCTATCAGATTGAGTGCTAGGATGTGTAGGTTGTGTTAGGACATATGTGTTTTCACTTGTTAAGAACATATGTCACTTATTTATGTAAATTGGCTAATCCTTTGACAAAACGCACTCTACTTGTAATTGGGTAGTTCTAGGTGTTTTTAATACTTCAAGAAACAAGGTTTCAAGGTCAAGTGTTGAAGTCATCAAGTCTGTCCAAGAAAAAGCAAGCTGAAGTGCAATTTCATTAAATCTCGACACCTGCTCGATATCTACCTCGACACCTGCTATCTGTCGAGAATTTAAAATTTCAGATTTTCTAATCTGATTTTCTTGGGATCAGTGAATATGCTTTTGGGCTTTCTTTTCTCCAAACCCTAAACATATAAAAGGATTGTTTTAAGAGCCATCAAGCGTGACACAAGTTGTAAACTCATTGAGCAATCTCTGTTCAAAAAAATTGTGATCAAAAGATGAAGTTCTTGACCTAGTTCATCTTCTCTGAAGAAGTTGCTGTGTATTTGCACCATAGGGTTTTGTGACCAAGCATCTTCTTGATCTTCATCGTGTAGGATGAACTGAAGAACTTTGCAGCCAACCTTTCTTCCTTAAGTTGGTGTTTTGAAGTCGCGTACTGGGATCCGCGCATTGGTTAGTCACGTACTTGGGAGCTGTGCATCAAAGGTGGGAACTGTCGCTATAGATCAAGTCCAATTGGGTATTGGGGTAGGGTTCAACTGTAGGTTGGTAAGGTACTTGAGATTCCTTTACTTATAACCACTTGATTTGATAATAGTGGAGTTTCGGGAGTGGTGACCTGAAAATCATCCGGTGGGGTTTTTGCTGCAAGGTTTTTCCCCATTCGTAAACAAATCACTGTATCATTTAATTTCTGCTGCATTCTTAGTTATTTGGTGATTTGTTTGTGCTTCCACATATTTGCATGATAAATTGATTAATTAATAACGTGGCTAATTAATTAATCGGTTTAATCACAAGGGGTCATTCAGATTGTGGCCTATCAAGTGGTAACAGAGCAGGCACACTCTGATTAGGTTTAATCTTTGCTATGTTGATCCATTGACCCCTACTTGTCATGGATAGACAGTCATTAATTATACCTCCTTTATTTGATGGCACTAACTATGCATACTAGAAAGTACGAATGAGAGCTTTCTTGCAGTCTTTAGATGAGAAGGTGTGGCAGGCTGTAGAGATTGGTTGGACCAAGCCAAAAGAAGAACCGGCCGATTGGGATGATGTAAAGATCAAGGCGACTAACTTCAATCTTGGGGAAACCATCCCTGAACCTAAGGTTGTAAGGAAGGTGCTCAGATCTCTACCTGAGAGATTCCATGCCAAGATTACGGCAATAGAAGAATCAAAGGACATTGATAAAATTCCTTTGACTGAGCTAGTTGGAAACTTGCAGACCTACGAGCTAGGACTAACTAGGATTGGCAAAACTAGTAAAGGCAAGAGCATGGCCTTGAAGGCAAAGAGCAGTGATACAGATGAGTCTTCCGATAATGAAGATTCTAAGATGAAGTCCTACATTACAAGGCAGTTTAAGAAGTTTATGAAGAATGCCAATGGGAGGAACTTCGACAAGGATCGCAGACAATCCAGTTCTTCTCAATTTAAGAACCAAGACAAAGGGAAGAAGGACATTAAGGATGGCGGTCAGTACACTGTTCCGGCTGGACCAAAGTGCTTAGGATGTCATGGATTCGGTCATATGAAGCATGAATGCCCAACATATCTCAAGAGTATTAGGAAGAGTAAGGCACTTGCTGCAACCTTGAGTGACACTGAGCCCGAAGATGATTCCGACAATGAGGATGACGGAATCTTAAATGCCTTCACTGCCACAGTCAATCCTACTAAAAGGATTGTTGAAGAAGTGGATGAAGAAGAAGAATTGGTGGAGTCCAAATTTGAGAAGATGGATGATCAAGATGATATCTACTCAGCCTATGAGAAGCTTTACAAGCTCTTTGAGAAGCATGAGAAATTATATAGGCTGGCCACCAAGAAGCTCAGTGATGTGAAACTTGATCGTGAAGAGTTGTCCACAAAGGTTGATGAGGTGATTCAAACCATTGGAGCACTGAGATTTGAGAACAACTTTTTGGCTGAGAAGACCAAGAAGCTTGAAGCTGAGCTGTTTCAAGTTAAAGCTCAATTGGAGAGGACTTCAAGTGAAAAGCTTGATGAGATGCTGAGCGATCAGAAAACTGCTTCGGATCAAACTGGCTTGGGGTATGGTCTTTCTTTCTCTAATACTACTTCTACTAGCAATACTGTTTTTGTTTCTCCTGCTAATAACACTGAAATTGAGAACACTGATGTCAAAATTGAATTAGCTAGTGATAACTTAGACAAGGGTAAATCTATCTTAGAAGTACCCTCTAAACAAGATAAGAAAGATGCTAAAATCCCTAGGGCTAAGAAGGCTAACTCTCAAAAGCCTAAACAAAAGAAGCAGCGTCTCTGTTATCATTGTGGAGCTACTGGTCATTCTCAACCAAATTGCTATAAATGGCTAGCCACTCAACAGAGCAATGGCATGATAGCATCTGGAAGCCAAAATCAGCTTCAATCCTCTCTTGCTCCTCTTGGAGGTATTCTTAAAGCCTTCATGTTTCTTTCTAACTTGAACGGTTTCAATTCTTCCCTCTCACCACCAGTTCAAGGATTCAATCAAAGGAAAGGTTCTTCCAAGATGTGGAAGAAAAAGGACCCTAAGTGATTTCATCACTTTCTTCTCCCTTCTTGCTTTTCTTGTTTGTTGCATTGTTTGTGTGTGTTGCATTTTTGTTGAGTCAGTCTAGTTTTGTTTTTTTATATATAAAAAAAAAAATTGAAAAATCAGAAAAATACAAAAACAGTGTGTGTTTTGTGTACTTTGGTACTTGTGTATCTTGGATGGCCATTGAAACAAATTTTCTAAACTTTGTATCTCTTGTAGCTTAGATGAGCATCTCTATGCACAACTAAGCAAGTGAGCTTTGTGGCTCGTGTTTGTGATGAGTAAGATTAAGTTATCTCTTAAAACTTAACACTCATATCACTCTTTTTGACGGGTAGGACTAGAAAATCCTAAGAGAAAGGCATAGATAACCATCTCACCACTATTGCTCGCCAATCATAAGAGACACCTGTATGCTTCGGCATAGCAAAAGTGCGATGTCAAATACTTAACATCTTGGGTATTTCTTCTCTCTCTTTTATATGCCCATGTATGGTATGCTAAAATAAAAGAAAATATGCAAAGAAAATAAAAAGCAAAAAGATAAAAAATGCTTTAAATATGGTTGCAAGCGTGTATTCTAGGAGATGTGGGAGTTATAGGATGTACCTCGAAGGTGATAGTCCCCATCAAACAGTTATGATTGTGTGTGAGTTAAAGTTATTTTCTCATATCTAAAATCGTCATAACATGTATACACATATGTAATCTTGCGGTGTTTTTCACACACAACACGCAATATTCTTTGCTACTTTTGATACATGTGCAGGTACAATGTGATTTGGTCATCACAAAGGTTCTACATGTGCTAATGTATGCTCACTAAACTGTCTTAACTTGTTTTTGAAAAATAAAATTGGTTAAACTTGTTTAGTGTGTGTGTGTTTTTGAAGATTCATGTGCTTAAATTTTTGTTGAGAGATGTTTTTGAGAGTTTTATATGTTGAATGGTTCATTGGTTGAGGTGTATGTTGGATTGCATTCATGTCTGTGTTTTTCTCTTCTCGAAAAACTGCTTTTAACTACTTGCTCGACACCTCCCCAATACCTGGTAATCTGTCGAGCTTTTCAAGCCGTTTTCTTATCGTAATCTTGACACCTCTTCGACACCTGATGGATCAATCGAGAAAGTTTCTGTCTCCTCGACACCTCCTCAACACCTTATCGATCGATCGAGCTTCTGATCTTTGAAATTTAATCTTGCACCTCGATACCTCTCGATACTTCTATCTGTCGAAGTCCATTTCTCTCGATACCTCCTCGACAGCTTCCTCGATACCTCTCAACACCTCAACTGTTGAGATTTACTGAAGTGTCTATTTAAGGATTTTTCGCGATTCAGACTTCATTTCCTCGATCTCTTTCGATCTGTCCGTGGCTGTTCACCTCCCAAACACCCTTTTCTCACTCAAATCTTCAAACCCTCTTCCATTTCGGTCTTCCCTTGGTTTCAATCACTTTGTAAGTGCATTTTTCTCTTTCTCTTTCATGCATTGCATGTTTTGAAACCTAGGTTTTGGGATTTTTTGAAATTTTTGGGGTTTTTCAAAATTGATGAGATTTTATTGAAATTTTGGGTTGGGTTTTCACTTAAATACTTTCAAAATGACATACATTGCATTCCATGTGCATTAGAATCACATTTACATGCATTTAGATGTGTGCTTTATGCTGTGTGCTGGTAGGATTGGATTGGACTGAGCCCATGATGTCTTTTGCTTTGCATGTCATATGCTCATGCATTCCCATGCATACGTTCTTTTTGTTCATCATATTTGCTCTATTTGAACTATGTTGGGACTTTTCTGATTGTCTCCCTCTCTATCTCTTTCTCATTCTTTTACGTTAGTAGTGTCTATGGCACCTAAACGTAAATCCACTCTTGCTCGGAACCCTCTGCGTTCTGGAGCTTCCTCTTCTTCTGACTCTGCTCCTCTTAACCTTCGGTTCCGTGATGGAGATGCCCCAATGCATTTATGGAGAACTTTTCTCAACGAGGTGTTCATTCGGAACGCCAAGTCATTCTGGCAGACTTCGCTGACATTGACCTTCCCTCTGTCATTCACAGTAAGGGATAGGGGTCACTGTGTGACATCCCGGTCACTTGTCCTCTTGTGCTGATTCAGGAGTTTTACTCCAACATGCACGGGATAGATCGTTCAATACCTCTCTTTTTCACTCGTGTTCGAGGTACGTGCATTCCTGTCACACTGCAGCTAGTTGCGGATGTGCTTAAGGTTCTTAGGATAGAGTTTCCTGACTATCCTTCTTGTGAGCGTCTGAGGACTGTGTCCAAAGATGAGTTCATCTCTGCCTCTTGTAAGCGTCTTGCTGATTGGAGTGAGCATCAGTACACATCATGTAGGCCTTTTGCTAAAGGTCCTAGATTCCTAAACGTGGTGATGACATTTGTACTCCATCTCTCTCTCTCACTACAACTCTATCACAGAGCCTCGTGCTCGATTTTTGTTATCTCTTCTTGCGCATCTCACTATAGATTTTCCTTCTCACTTTATTCTTTCTATCATAGATGTTCATCTTGATTCGGCGTCCCGTGATAAGCTCATCTTTCCTTTCGCTATTATGAGGATCTTACACCATTTTTCTATTCCTTTTCCTGTGTCCGACTACTTCACACACATATCTACCATAAATGCCGCTACTGTAAAACGTAGTGAGGCTTAGTTTAGTTCGCGATAGACGGATTACACTCCTCCCTCCCGTTCGACTCCGTCCAGATCTGCTCCATCTACATCCGCTCCTTCTTCCTCTACAAGCGATGTATCTCTAGGAGACATTATGGCGCTGCTACAGCGCATGGACACTCGCCTTGATACACTCTTTGCTGAGTTGTATCAGGTGAATGTTTGTGTTGGTCGTATTGCACGACGGTAGGCGACCATGGGTGGTTTTGCTCCAGAGGCTACTCCTTCACCGCCTACTCCGGCAGCTTCAGATTCTGAGGATGATGAGGATGATGATGATGATGATGATGATGATGATGATGATGGAGATGCTAGCTCTACTGATGAGATGTCTACATGACACTCTACCCTTTATCACTCGTGACAAAAAGGGGAAGTAGTTTTGGGTTATGAGAGTAGTCATTTTAGGGGGAGAGTTAGTATAGGACATTTTGTAGGGGGAGTATTGATATTCTTGAGGGATGTAGTGAGGTTTTTATGTATCTTTTCTTTTCTATTCTTTATAGATACATTGATCTTGTATATGAGGTCCTTTGACCATTTTTACATACATTGTACTTATACTGCTTTATATATGTGGATGTATGTTTCTTTCACCTCTCTCTTCATGTGTTGTTTCTTCTCTATCTTTATACATATGTTCTTTATATTTGTATACAATCTATTATTTCTGTTTCACACAAGATGCCTTGATGAGTTTTGTTTAAAGTGTTTCAGAAATACAGGTTGTCAAAGTCTACTTGTCATAAACTCTCTTCTTGCAAAGTTTTTCAAGAGTTTGTATTAGGATAGATTTTATTGTATTCAACAAGTGAATATGAGTTTAGTGATTTATGACTTCTCTCATATGTTCATTTGCTTGTTGTGGTTTTGTCACGGATTGCCAAAGGGGGAGATTGTTAGGCATATGTGTTTTCACTTGTTAAAAATATATGTCACTTATTTATGTAAATTGGTTAATCCTTTGACAAAACGCACTCTACTTGTAATTAGGTAGTTCTAGGTGTTTTTAATACTTCAAGAAACAAGGTTTCAAGGTCAAGTGTTGAAGTCATCAAGTCTGTCCAAGAAAAAGCAAGCTGAAGTGCAATTTCATTAAATCTCGACACCTGCTTGATAGCTACCTTGACACCTGCTATCTGTCAAGAATTTAAAATTTCAGATTTTCTGATCTGATTTTCTTGGGATCCGTGAATATGCTTTTGGGCCTTCTTTTCTCCAAACCCTAAACATATAAAATGATTGTTTTAAGAGCCGTCAAGTGTGACACAAGTTGCAAACTCATTGAGCAATCTCTGTTCAAAAAAATTGTGATCAAAAGATGAAGTTCTTAACCTAGTTCATCTTCTCTAAAGAAGTTGCTATGTATTTGCACCATAGGGTTTTGTGACCAAGCATCTTCCTGATCTTCATCATGTAGGATGAACTGAAGAACTTTGCAGCCAACCTTTCTTCCTTAAGTTGGTGTTCTAAAACCGCGTATTGGGATCCACGCATTGGTTAGTCACGTACTTGGGAGCCGTGCATCAAAGGTGGGAATTGTCGCTACAGATCAAGTCCAATTGGGTATTGGGGTAAGGGTTCAACTGTAAGTTGGTAAGGTACTTTGGATTCTTTTACTTGTAACCGCTTGATTTGATAATAGTGGAGTTTCGGGAGTGGTGACCTGAAAATCACCCGGTGGGGTTTTTGCTGCGAGGTTTTTCCCTATTCGTAAACAAATCACCGTGTCATTTAATTTCCGCTTCATTCTTAGTTATTTGGTGATTTGTTTGTGCTTCCACATATTTGCATGATAAATTGATTAATTAAAAACTTGGCTAATTAATTAATTGGTTTAATCACAAGGTGTCATTCAGATTGTAGCCTATCAGATTGAGTGCTAGTCATCTGTAACTCAGGAGTGTGAGGAGATGCAGACTCGATATGCACAGGCATAGTGTGAGTGGCTGAACCATGACCGGAAGAGGTAGCATGATGGAAAGATTCACTCTTAGGTGCTTTAGAGGAATGACTCTTACTTGCTTGAAGAGATATCATGGATATTGGCCGATGACGTGATAGTATTTTTCCATCAGTTGGTGGACGAACACCTTCAAGGACCATGATCTTCATGAGAAGACTACGTAAAGGAAGATATGTTTGTGCTGCCGATTGAGTTGCTGTTCTCCCTATTAACCAGAAGATGTGAGCAGAAATGTCAATTTGAACTCCAGTGATGAGACCACATAGAAATTGTGCTCTTCCAAGATTGATGAATGCAGTGTTCGAAAGTGGATATAGGTTGAAGAACATGATCAATTTGAGAGTAGTCAAATCAGGTGCAAACTTTGTTGTTCCAATGGACATGCCTTTGGATGAAATCTTGATGAGAATGCAAAATGCCATATTTTTCTCTCTTAATATTTAGTCTTTTATACTTATTTGGTGTCTAAATGTACTCATTATTCTTATATTTTGATTTAGAATGCAAATGGAGGCATTAAGTACAAAACATAGCTAATTGGATGATTCTAGACAGATTTGACATCGCTTCATAATCTAGGCATAACTATCTCAAGCTCTGATTGAGATGATTCAAGATGCTATGGAACGCCAAGACAAAACTCTACAACTTTCATGTTTTGAGTTTTGAGAGATACGGGCCGCATTAAGGTCGAAATCGGGCTTGAAGTTGCTGCACCTGCACTGTTGACGTTTTGGAATGTTCCTTTGCTTGAAATTCTAATACGCGGATTGATGTAGTTTATTTTTGGAAACTTCCAGATCTGATGCACGAAATTTCCAGGTAAAAAGCACCACTTTCCTACTTATATTAGGATTTTGTTTTATTTTTAATATTTTTCCTTAATTAGTCAGATTTGGATATTATTATTTAGAATATTTTAAGGAGATTTTGTAGGCATGAGAAAGAGGTAATTAACGTGTAAAAGGGGGAGGAGAAATCATAATTACACACACACGCCTCTCTTTCCCCTCTTCTCTAATTTTCTCTTTCGAGTTTTCTGTCATGGCCTTGCATGGCTAAAACTTTTATACTTGGTCGAAGGAAACTAAAGCCTCGGAATCAATAAAACTGTGAGATCTAATTTGTTTTTATTGTTCAATTTATGCTTTGAATATCGGATGTTCTTCTGTGTCTATTTTCATGATTGTCTCGTTTAATTACTAGGAGGCCTACTAGTTTATTATTCGTTGCAATCTACTGCTAAGTTAGATATCAAATCTGTAATTGTTTGATCTCTCTAATTTGTGAAGCAACTAAGATTTAATGATTTGTTGCATCAGAAATTATTAGATCTTAGGAAGAACGCTTGACTAAATTAAATACAACCACTTGTGTTTGTGTTGTTTAGCTTCATCGATCTCTCTAGTTCTTAAGGCTACTACTAAATTAAACCTTTAGTGCTTTTCTTGGGTTGTTTAGTAGTTAGGGTTAATTAGATCGCTTGTCTTCTAATTAACTACGACTAAGAAGAGATAGGAAAATAGTTCCAATGGTGAATATTCAAAGTGTGAATTGATATATACTTACATTGATGATCAGTTGTAAAATTCCAATGGTGGATGTTGACTTGGACCAAGGTTTGTTCTCTTGATTGATTTTGATACTTTAATTTGAATTGTTCCTTAGTTGTCTTTCTTAAAATTAATTTCATTATACTAAAACCCCCTCCCCCCCCCCCCCCCCCCCTCACAGCCTTGTTCATATAGCATAAAATTAGGCTAGATACTCTCTGTGGGAATGATCCTTACTCGCACTACTACATATAATTTTTAGGAGTATAGATTTTTTTTTTGGTTACCTGCGACAGCACACCAAATCTCATGATTTGGCTGATAGATTTATTGCCTATCCTAAAGGTGTAGTTGAGGATGTTCTTGTGCAAGTTAATGATCTGGTTTTCCCTGTTGATTTCTATGTGCTTGATATGGAGAATGGTGATCAAACCACTCCTATTTGGTAGGAAGACCATTCTTAAAGACATCCAAGACTAAGATAGATGCTCATAGTGGCACATTTACCATGGAATTTGATGGTGAAATTGTTAAGTTTAATATTTATGGTGCCATGAAATATCCTGATGATGATAATTCTATTTATTCAATTGATTTGATTGATTCTTTAGCATAGGAAGCTTTTGAACTTGATGGAAAAGATGGATTGAAAGTTGCCATTAGTAAGCATCTTGAGAAAGAGAATGAGGAGTTAGCCTTGAGTATTGATTTGCAAGAAACTATTACAGCATTGAATGATTTTCTGAAGTTACAGTAGTTAGGTAACGTTCCTTTTATCACGTTACCAGTTTCTAACAAGAAGCCTTTACCCTTTGTTTTGCAGGCCCCCATTCCAAATTTGAAGCCTCTCCCCAGTCACCTCAAGTACGTGTTCCTTGGAGACGAAGGAACGTTACTAGTGATAATTTCCAGTAAACTGAGTGTACTGCAAGAAGAAAAGCTTGTGCAAGTCCTTAAGGAGCATAAGACAGCTATTGGTTGGACAATTGCAAATATTAAAAGGAATTAGCCCATCTACATGCATGCATCATATCTTACTTGAAAAGGGAGCAAGGCCTTCCTGTCAATCGCAAAGAAGATTGAACCCACCCATGATGGATGTAGTAAAGAAGGAGATCCTCAAACTTCTTGAAGTTGGAGTGATTTATCCTATTTTAGATAGCAATTGGGTTAGCCCAGTTCAAGTGGTTCCTAAAAAGACTGGAATAACTGTTATGAAAAATCAAAATGATGAGTTAGTTTCTACCCGTATTCAAAATGGGTGTTTGATAAGCTAAAAGAATTGTTGACTTCTACCCCTGTTATCCGACCCCCTGATTGGAACATTCCTTTCGAGATAATGTGCGATGCAAGTGATTATGCAATAGGTGTTGTTTTGGGTCAAAGAATTGGAAAAGCATCTCATGCCATTTATTATGCTTCAAAGACTTTAAATGATGCCCAGAGAAATTATTCAACTATTGAGAAAGAATTTTTAGCTATTTTTTTTTCTTTAGAAAAGTTTCGATCTTATTTGCTTGGTACTAAAGTCATTGTTTACTCTGATCATGCAGCTATTTGTTATTTGATGACAAAGAAAGAGGCAAAACCAAGATTAATAAGATGAATACATCTCTTGAGTGAATTTGATTTGGAGGTCAAATACAAAAGAGGGACAAAAAATCGTGTTGTAGATCATTTGAGTCATTTGGTTCATGTGGAAGATGAATTTCATCTGCAGGAAACGTTCCCTGATGAACAACTGTTCTCCGCAAGTGTGACATTACCTTGGTATGCAAATATTGTAAATTATTTGGTTACTAATATGTTACCTCTTGGTTTTTTGAAAGCTCAAAGAGATAAGATCAAGAGTGATGCCAAATACTTTGTGTGGGATGACTTGTACTTATGGAAGCCTTGTGCAGATCAAGTGATAAGAAGGTGCGTTCCTGAAAATGAAATTATTTTTATTCTCACCTTTTGTCATTCTTATGCTCGTGGATGTCACTGTGGAGCTAAAAGGACAGTGAGAAAAGTGCTAGAATGTGATTTCTATTGAGTTTTGAGAGATACGGGCTGCACCTGCACTGTTAACATTCTGGAATGTTCCTTTGCCTGAAATTCTAATACGTGAATCTGATGTGGTTTATTTTTGGAAGCTTCCAGATCTGATGCATGAAATTTCCAGCTGAAAAACACCACTTTCCTAGTTATATTAGGACTTTGTTTTATTTTTAATATTTTTCCTTAATTAGTCAGATTTGGATATTATTATTTAGAATATTTTTAGGAGATTTCGTAGGCATGGGAAAGGGGGAATTAATGTGTTAAAGGAGAAGGAGAAATCAGAATTACACACACATGCCTCTCTCTCCCCTTTTCTCTAATTTTCTCCTTCAAGTTTTCTTTCATGGCCCTGCATGGCTAAAATTTTTATACTTGGTCGAAGGAAACTGAAGCCTCGGAATCAATAAAACTGTGAGATCTAATTTTTTTTTTATTGTTCAATTTATTATTCGATACTTTAATTTGAATTGTTCCTTAGTTGTTTTTCTTAAAATTGTTTTCATTATACTCAACCCCCCCCCCCCCAGCCTTGTTCACGTATTAATAAATTAGGTTAGATACTTTCTGTGGGAATGGCCCTTACTCGCACTGGAGTATAGGTTTTATTTTTGGTTGCCTGTGACAGCACACCAAATCTCATGATCTAGTCCAAGAATTTGGAGAATATCTTGAACCTTAGGAAGTCTGTCATCATATGGAGTGAGGTCTATATTTGCTAGTCTATTGATTCAAAGAACCTTCGCAATGTAGTCTGGATTGATGCTGAACTTCTTTCCTCGTACCCAACATTGCAACTCAACCTCAGTGTATCTATCATTTGAATAGAACTCCCTAAGCAATTCCTCAATCGGGTCCTCGAAGTTCCCGAATAGGTCAGCCTAATCTTTTGCTTCAAAGATTCTAGGAATAAATGTTGTTCTCAAGGTATCAAACTTTACAACCCTTTCTACCACAATAGGAGCATCTATAAAAATACTTGAGTAGGTCTGTGAATCAAGTGGAGTCATGAACCTCTCACTGTTTGAAGCTTAAGATGAATGTTGAGTCCGTTTTGAAATAGGGGATGATGGAACATTAGTTATAGTCTCTTTTCCTCAAGAGGAACGACGAGACATCTGCAAAAAAACATACAAATAGCAGAAAACCAAGTGCAAAGCCACAAGACATAAACATAAACTTGATTAGATCCAAGTCAGTTCATGAAATAAACACACATTGTTAATAAGAAAGACACATCACTTAAACATGGTAAATGAACCAAGTATGCAGCATTTAAGCAAGTAAGCATGAGCAACATTGGTGTGTGTGGCATGTAGAAGTGATGAGTGTGCAGCACAACAAAGCGTAATGTAATCTATGAAATCCATAGAAACAGATGAAACTGCCTTCGAGACAATTTACTATGAGTATGATCTGCATTGCATAGAACAATCATGATAAACTACTAAAAAATAAGAAATATGCATGAAACATGTATATCAAGCATCATATTATCAATGTCAACAATATCTATTTATCAAACTCCATCAAATAAACCTAAACCATATTCAAAACACAAGATTTTTAAAATCTTATCAAACACTCAAAATCTAAGCATTTACAGGTTATAAACATGAAATGCTTTGAGAAAAATGAAGAACCCATACATTTTCTTGAAGATTGATGAAGTAATGATGAAGAAAAATTTATGTTTTTGATAAAGAAACACGGTGAGTGTGTGAGAGAGAAGAATGAACAGGACAATGAACAGTCAAAAGTGTTCGAGGGAAAACTAAAAAGTTTTAAAAACTGTCATTAAAGTGCAAAACACACATTTTTCACGACTGAACCAAGTCACCAGAACAAGTCGCCAAACACCTTAGAGACAAAATTTTGAAGAATTTATCTAAGTGTTTTTTGTGACTGGAAGGTCCACCCGTGAGTAAGTCGTGAAGGGAGCTGCGAAAATTTATGTATAACCATGCGACTGGAGCTTCCACTCGCGAACAAGTCGCCAAATTGAGTCGCGAGAACTGTAAAAACCCAAAATTTTGGAAAATTTTCTAAGTCTTTTTTGCGACTGGGACATTGACCCGCTAGTGAGTCACGAAAACTTTCTGTGTAAGCATGCGACTAGGGGCATGCGACTGGAATGACCCACAACCAAGTTGCCAGTACAGGGCAATACTGTTTTTGATATTTTTTGCAAAAACAAAAGACTTTCCAAAAACAATTAAAACACTCAAAAATATTTTTGTGTTTGATCAACAAAAATTGAGTATGTGAAACACATTTAATCAAGTACAATCACACAAATGAATATGACATTCATTGAACATAGACATGTGTGATGTGTGTGGGTACCAAAAATGAGATAGTCCTTAGTCAAATGTGAAGCTTCAATGATCAATTCAACCAAGACATACACAATTAGCGCGAGGAAAAGTAACCTATCTCAATTATAGAAATATGCATATATAATCTCCCACAAAACTTGATAACATTATTATGAAACATTTCATTTTGCTCCATTTACATCATAACATTTGGTCTTTTTGAATCTATACATCTCATTTTGAGATCGATACCTGAAATTTTTGACATTTCAATTTGATGAGTAAGCCTTTGGCTTTTTTTTTTTTTTTTTTTTTTGGCATCATACATTTTTCATAAAAGTCACTTTCCCTTTTTCTTAGTCAAATACTAGTATGTGCAAAGACTTTTGCAGCTCACTATCTTTTTTCATTTTGAGATTTACATTTGTTGAGCCCTTTAAACAAAAATAAAATAGTGGGAAGATATATAGGCACAAGTCTATGCAAGTTTCAAGATCAACAAGACCAATCATTCATGACAAGTTTGAAGATCAATTTAAAACAGTCACATAGGTTTCAAGATTTTCCCACAATGATATGAGTGCATTGAGAACAAGCAACGCTCGTGAAGGCACAAAGCCATTAGCACAAAGGTACAAGGCAAAACATGTTTGTGACAAAACACAATAATGTCGATCAAACATTTTGGATTTTCTACTTTTTATGTGTTTTTTTTTTGGATTTTTGACATAAAAGCAAGAAAAAGTTGATCCAAAAAAATGTAAAAACATTTAAAACAATTGCAAACAAACAAACACAAAATTTTCAACACAAGTTAGAACAAAAACAAAACAAAAAACACACAACCAATCAAAGTCATAAAGCATAGGAAGTATTAATGCATGGACATGTTGTAATGCTTATACATGAGTACCCACCCACACGGCATGTGCGTTTGGGGTGATATCCCTAGAGGATTGGGTACAAGAGTTATGGCTGTCAAACTTTCTAGAGAAGCTTGCCAAACAGGTGGTGAAAGCATCAATCATCTTCATCACATCTCCAATGCTAGATTCAGCTTCTCCCTCTTTCACTTGCTTGGGGTTCCCTTTATCCTTTCTGGTGTGTCCTTGAATTCCACAGTAATGGTAGAAATGTTGAGTTCTCAAACCTCTTTGTGACTTTGGGAGTGATTTCTCTTGAGCCTTAGGTCTAGTCGCTGATTGGTTAGGAGGTTTGGTCAAAAACTGTTGGTTAGTCACATTTCGCTTCTTTTCCGGCTTCGCTTTCTCAACAACTGAAGTTTCTACCACTGGTTTCTTAGCTTTCACAAAATTCATATCTTCGGACACTTTGACACTCGAACTGCTCTCTCTGGTGTATCCTAATCCACTTTTGTCGAAGAAAGGTTTTTGATGAGCAAGCACTTCATCAAGCTTTTTGGAGGAAACCCGCTCTACCTTAACATTCACTTGAATCACCTCAAGCTCAAGGAATTTTATCTTTGTATAAGCTTCAGTTAACTTTCCGTTCAGCCTCTCCATTTCACATTTGGTCTCCTTGTATCGCACTAAAAGACTTCTATAATCTTGCTCTGCCCTTTTCATCTTTTCAATGGTTGCATTAGCCACTTTTGCATATCCACAGGTCTTCTCAAGGAGGGAATTGTAGGTCTCTTGTAGTCCCACTATTCCTTCATCTTCCTCATCATCAGATTCCTCTACTATCCCTATTGACTCCAATTCAAAATAATCACTAAGCTCTTTCACTAGCGCACCCAAATCATCCGAAGATTCTACTAGAGCAATGGTCATGAATGCAGAGTAGTTTCCCTCTCCATCACAGCTTTCATCTAAATCTAAATCAAAGGAGTCAGAATCACTAAGAGTGGTGGCATACACCTTGCCCTTCCCTCTCAAGTAATTAGGAAACTCTTTCTTAAGATGTTCATGTCCATTGCATTCAAAGCATGTGATTCCATGAGAAGATTGAGACTTCTTCCCATCTTTCCTCTTGAAGTCCTTTTTCTCCTTTCTGAAACTTGGGAATTTTCCCTTCTTAGCAAATTTTCCATTCTTCTTGAACTTCGAGAACTTTTGAAAATTCTTCATAAGATATGCTACATCTTTATCGACCTCATCCTCATCTGATGAGTTGTGAGCTTCCACCCTCTCATTAATTGTCTTAAGAGCAAGGGATTTGTTCTTTCTTTGTGATGGCAATGACAGCTCATATGTTTGAAGTGAGCCAATTAGTTCTTGAACTTTGATATCATCAAGGTCTTTGCTCTCTTCAATTGCTGTAACCTTTGCACGGAAGCTCTCTGGAAATGATTGAAGGATTTTCCTCACTATCTTTAAGTCCTTTGTCTTCTCACCCAAGTTGAACTTGCCAACAACCACCTCATTCAGCTTGCTATAGAATGAGTCGAATGACTCGTCTTCACTCATTTTCTGCTCTTCAAATCGAATGGTTAGCATCTGCAACTTAGTATCCTTCACCTTCTTTGTGCCTTCATAGGTGGTCTCCAATATCTCCCATGCCTCCTTGGCAATTGTTATGTGAGAAATCTTGTGAAACTCATCTAGAGAAACACCACAGAAAATAACATTTAGTGCTTTGCTATTTGCATTTGCTGCCACAAGAGCCACTATATCCCATGTGGATTTAGTGGCCTCCAACCTAGTCCATCCTACATCTATTGAATCCCAAACATTATCATCAATTGAACACAAGAATGCCCTCATCCAGACTTTTGAAAAGGCATAGTTGCTACCATCAAAATATGATGGAACATTTAAAGATTGAGACTGGTCCATCTCAAATGGGGTCAAGGATAGCACTAAGGTAATTAAACCACAGCTAGTGCACCTGCTCTGATACCAACTGAATGTTCAAATAGTGTGTAAAACACCTTGAACGTTTAGACCCCCAAATTACAAATTACCAATTCAAGCTTATTATAATAAAATATTATACGTGCGGAAAATGAAGATAAGCTAAAACAGAATTGACAAAACAATCTAAACCAAATAAAATCACAATCACAGTAGAAATTAAATGGCAAAGATTAAGGGAAGAGAGATGCAAACACGAAGACAATATAGTGATGTCTTATCGAAGAGGAAACCGAAGTCCTCAATGTAAAAGCTCTCCACCGCCCTCCAAGCGGTCAATAATCCATTGAACAACAGAAAACCCTCCAAGCCTAATCTACCCAGTGTACCTAAGCCCTTCAAGCTTCTTGCTCCAACGAGCTTACGCCAAACCTTTGTCTTCTCTAGCTTACCGGATCCCGCTATAACCCGTAGCATCAACCAATATCAATTGGCCCCTTCTTAACCACTTTCCAAGCACCAAATAACCTTCTCATAGATATGGATATGGTGAGATAAGGATTTGGCTAATGTACCTCTCAAGGATGTAACAATGGAGAGGGTGAGAGTAGAAGAATTTGGAGAAACAAGGATGAAGATTGTAGATGAGTTAATCTTATTTTTCTCTAGGGTTTTTCTCTCAAAATTCTTGCTGGAAGCTCTCTACAATACATGGGTATAAGGGCTATTTATACTGGTGTGTGTTTGGAATGTGAAATGTCAGTTTTTCCCAAACATAGTGGTTTGGCGACTTGGCCTCGTGACTTGACTGAGTCGCGAATCTGAGTCGTGAGCTAACTGCCTTTCCAAACTGGAAGTTTTGTCTTGTAATGCTCCAGCTAGCTTGACTCTTCAGCTCCTCTGCATGCTTCACATGTGTGCCTCATTTGGCGACTTGCTAGCCACGAGCCAATCGCGAGATCCAGTCGTGAGGCCCTGCTAAGTGCATACTTCTGAGCATTTCTTCACACTTTCTCACATACTACCCTTACATGATTCCACCTAAATACAAGGTTTCTAAATGATGAATTAAAATCAAATTGGCATGGAATAAAGCCAACAAAATGTTTGATTAAATTCAACCTTACAACAGAAAAGTCCAAGGCCCATTAGAGCTAGTGTCTTATTGGTCCCTTTTGGTCCCACTACAAGCCACATACTAAAATCCAATTGGAAAGACCCAATAGGCTAGTCCAATTAGATAATCAATTAGTTATAAAGGGAGAAACATACAAAATTTTATTTAAGAGAGACATCATTGTGAAATGGTGTGTATGTGTGAGTGAAGCCACTCGATTATTCTCCCTTGTAAACTGATTGAGAGATCACACTTCTTGGGCGTAAAAATTGGAGTGAAGATTAAAAGTGTTCCCAAGTACTTCTAATATTTTGTTTTGAATTTCACTATACCAAGGTAGGCTTTCTATTTTTTGTTCTAGAATTCAAGGTTACACGTTATCTTTCATGAATGAAGTGGATCCGTGATTGTTGCTGCCTCTGTGTGTTTTGTATGAGATACAAAACCAGATTTACCAACAAGATAAACCTCTAAAAATCTCTACCAATTCTGGTACTTAGGACACCAGTTGCCTCAATTGTTGCAACTTCGAGTTGAGAGATCTATTTTGTTGATGAAGTCCATGAACTTCTTGCTTGAGATTTATAATTTCCTAATTAATTCTATCCTCTTGGAAGTACAATATCCAATTTGTCTATGTATAATTTTATGATTTTTGAATGTAATGTAGGAAACAATCACTTCCAAGTGATTCTGAATTGCAAAAGATCAAAATGATTTGTTTCTATAATATTCCTTAAGAATCTTTATTTTTTTGGCAACATGTAAAACCCAAAAATATGGGGCCTTGCATGTCCATGAGAAAGGTTCTTAGAAGTAGAAGTTATGAAATCAATGATTCCATGAAAAGTTCATCCTTTTGGGGTAACTTTCTGTGTCTAAGCCTTTTAAAGTGGTACTATATTGTTCTACCCCATTAAAATATATATATATATATATATATTTAAGTGGATAAACATAGGTGAGTGAAGATAAAATTTCTTTGTTAATGTTTAAGCCAATAACATGAAGAAGTCTTTTTAGTATTTTTGTAAATTCTTTTATTTTTTCCAATACAATTTTCTTTTTTATTATATTAGTTGGTTTCTCAATTCTAAGAAACCCTTTTTTCCCTTTGGTTTCTCGACTCCCCAGAAAGTGTTCAAAGAAATGCTTGAACAGAACTTTCCATCACCATATTTGATTGGATTGGTGTTGATTGCTTGCTTTCTAATTTTTTGGGGTGCAGTTTAAATTTGTAGAATTTTAGTGTTTTGGCTGTTTTTAGTTCAGCTAAACTAAGGAGGTTGTAATTAGATTATAACACATAATTTAGCAAATATAAATATTCATTAGGTTAGTCGTAATATAGTTAAGCAACTAAGAGATCTGTTTAGTGCAATATTAAAAGATTAAATGCAAATCATATTCATTTTAAAATATAATGTTATAGCGGCAATATAACCCATGCATCACAAGGTTTGTCACATTTTACACTTAGAAAAAATAATGCAGCAAAATGGATGAAATCATGACAAATCCAATCAAATTTTAAATTTATTAAGAGATTAGTAAGGACTCTACACATATTCACAAATTCAATGGCCCACCACTACAACCAATGGATCAAACAGATAATTGGATTGCTAGGATAATATTAATGCTACATCTTGTGCTACATTGTCTATAGAGGTTTGCTTTGGTATTTCGGGTTCTGCAGCTAAATCTAGGCATGTTCATTCATTCGTTTCACAAGTTTTCGAAAATAATGATTAGTACGTGTAAGTACAAGTATGGTTAAAGATATGAAGCATTCATTTTTAACAATTTTTTTTTTCTATTTATTCTTTATTATTTTCATGAATAAAAGGCAATAGAACAACTTAAGTTTATATACAGTACACAATTTGTTTGAGAAATTTTGGTTCTTTCTTTGTATTTAGTATTTGAAGTTAGGGTAGGTAGATTAGTAGATATGTAGTTTAGTGATCTAGGGAGGTGGATGATAATTGTTAGTGACTAAGATACTTGGAAGATTCTTTCAAACATTGTGCTTTCAACTAGGGTGAGTAATTGGTTGCCATACATAGAGCTGAACTTGGAAATTGATGTTGAAATATGTTCAAAGAACTTCATCTTTGAGACTTATTTAAGTTATTATGTTGCTTCTGTTTCAGATAATGATTCAAAGTAGTTGATTCTTCAAGTGATTTTTATCTGAAACTGATGTAAATTACTTATAGTTTTTGATAACATTTTAGAGAAAAAGAATGATTGAACTTTTACTTTTAGTTTTAATACAGAGCTATATTCCATTTGCAATGAGATGCCGACTCAAATTCCATTGATGACTTACATTAGTCCCCTCTCTATACTTGTCATCCATAAGTTATTTATGGAATGTTTTCCATATTATCATTTAACCCTTTTCAAGTTTATACAGGTAATTTCCATTATTAGTAAGTATGTAGCCATGAAATGCAACTGTGACTTTTGTTCATGAGCTATGATGCCACTTGGGTTGATTACTTTATGGACAAAGTAGTCTCTTATTGGTTCTTTTAGCCTTTTCTTTTACTGTGAGGTTGATTAATTATCTTTTTATTCAATTATCCCGTGCATCGCACGAGTTAGTGACTAGTTATTATTATGATGGTGATTATTTTCATTATTATTAAGATGATGATGATGATTATTATTATTATTATCATTATAGAAAAACTTATGATTGAAGCAAAAATAGGTTTGTCCATTACCTAAAAGTCCAAATAAACTACAAAATCAAACACCAATCTCATCAAATACCTCTAGTGCATAACTATCTCCTTCAGAGTTCACAACTTAAACCCAAGTCTTGCCCAAAAAAAAAACTCTTAATTAAAAATGCTAAATCATACCCATCCACCTTAAAACCCAAGCTTGGTGGCTTTCTACCTAAACTTTAAATAAAAAAATACTGCACTGTAATAGATTAGGTGTAAAAATGGTGTTAGCCGAATCTAGAAGTAGAGGAATTGTGTTATAGACTTTGATTGTATTGCGAGTTTGACTCTGGCTCTGAACGACAAGATCGTCGGCAGTACACAAACTCCAGCTCTGGTGAGACCACAAACGATGGCTCTGGTTCAACATCAATCAGCTTTCTCTCTCTCTCTCTCTCTCTCTCTCTCTCTCTAAACTTAACTCTAAGTTTCTCTCTCCTCCTATCATCAGTCATGAAATTAGATTTTGTATTTTGAAGTCCACGTGCACTATTCTGTTAGTATACTAATGGAATAGTAACAAATGTTTTAATTTGGCTCTTATGCAAAGTTTATTGAGTAAATTAGCCAAAACAAAAGTTTAAGTGGTGTTATGGACACTACATACATCAAAGTTCAAGGGGTATTAAGGCATTTTTCCCTATCATAGACTCCTTCACAGCACATAGCCATGGCTTTGCATCATTCCATTAATCGTATCAATCATTTCAAGAAAACTTCTTCATCATCTCCCAATCAAGCTTAAGCAAAAATAAACTCAAATGTAGGTGAATACCTCATGAAATACCCTCTTGGTACACCACCAGTCCAAATCCTAGGCTTTGTTGATATGGGTGATAATTTGATTTGGCTACAATGTAAACCTTGCAATGAATGCTACAAGCCTACAATCAAAGAGCTCCACTTTTTGACCCTAAAAAGTCAAGCACATACAAAAATGTTTCATTCTCTTCATCCCTATGTCTACAAGAATGCCCATGCTCAGGCAACAATAATTCAATTTGCCAATATTCTGTGATGTATGGTGATTCATCATTCTTAAATGGAGACCTTGCTATAACGGTGGAACATATATATCACATTGGCCACTGTTCGTAAAGTAGGAATTTCTTTGCTTGATTTCTTATCTGTTTTTGGAATCATGCTTTCATGCATTTGCATCTTTCTTTCATACTTTCATGTTGTTTGTCTGTTTTTGTTTGGTTGTTTAGCTTCTTCTTTTCTTTTCTTTTTCTTTTTCTTTTTTTTTTCAAAATAAAAAGAGAAAAACCAAAAATATATATATATATATATAAAATAAAAATAAAAATAAAAAACAAAAAAACAAAAACAGTGTGTGTTTGTGTATGTTGGTACTTTTGTACCTTTGATGGCCATTGAAACAAAGTTTCTAAACTTTGTATCTATTGTAACTTAGATGAGCATCTCAATGCACAACTAAACAAGTGAGCTTTGTGGCTCATGGTTGTGATGAGTACGATTAAGATTGTCTCTTATATCTCATACTCATATCACTCTTTTTGACGGGAGGACTAGAAAATCCTAAGAAAATGGCATAAATAACCATCTCACCACTAATGCCTGCCAATCATGAATAACATTTGTGAAATTTCAATATGGGTATGAAACACCCTTGAACGTTTAGACCCCCATATACAAAAATATCAATTCAAGCTTTATATCAAACAATTAATGTGCGGAATATGGTAACAAGCTTATAACAGAATTGATAAAACAATCTAAGCCAAATATAAACACATCCACAGCAGTAAATATAAGGCAAAGATAAAGGAAAGAGAGATGCAAACACACGGGCAACACACGATGTGTTATCGAAGAGGAAACCGAAGTCCTCGGCGTAAAACCTCTCCGCCGCCCTCCAAGCGGTGATAAAATCCACTAAAGAATATAGTTGGGATACATGAACAGCAGAAGACCCTCCAAGCCTAATCTACCCAAGTACCTAAGCCCTCCAAGCTTCTTGCTCCAACGAGGTTACGCCGAACTTATTTCTTCTTTAGCTTGTCGGATTCCGCTACTTGACCATAGCATCAACCAATGTATATTGGTTTCTTTCCAAACTGCTTCCTTAAGCACCAAATGGACCTTCTCACAGACGTGGGTGTGGTGAGATAAGGGTTTGGTAAATGACCTCTCAAGGGTATGACAATGGAGAGGAAGAGAGTAGAGGAATTTGTAGAGTCTCTTTAGATGAAGATTGGAGATGAGGCAATCTTGTTTTTCTCTATGGTTTTCTCTCACAAAATTCTCTCTGGAAGCTCTCTCAATATGATGGGTATAAGGGTGTATATATAGTAGGGTGAGAAGGGAATGCAAAATGTCAGTTTTTGCCAAATAGGGCAAGTTGGTGACTTGATCTCGCGGCTTGGCCAAGTCGCGAAATCAAGTCGCGATGTAACGGCCTGGCCAGACTGGAACTTTTGTCCTGTAGCGTGACAGCTGGCGCGACCCTTCAGCTTCCCAGTGTGCCCCTCACGTGCCTGCCTTTCGTGGCTTGCCAGTCGCGAACCACCCGCGAGTCCTAGTCGCGAGACTCTGTTTTTCTTGCACACTCTCGAGCTTTTCTTCACATCTTCTCACACACTACCCTTACAATTTTCCCACCTAAATACAGGGTTACTAAGTGCTAAATTACAAGCAAATTGGTCACGGAATAAAGCCAATTAGATGGTTGATTAAATTCAACCTTACAATCTCCCCCTTTGGCTATTCCGTGACAAAACCCTACAACAAACTCTAGACTTAAACGTGAGTTGGGAACAGTTGGAAAACTCACTCACACCTAACTCTAGATTCTGAAAAGCTCTTGAACATATGAATAAGTAACTCCTGAAACACAATAACATAGCAATATCATTGTACGCAGAAAACTTAATATGCATATGGAGCAAAATAAGCATGATCAAGCAAAAATGAACATAGGCATAAAAGCAATAATTCATGGCAAGATTAACACCAGTAGTCACTTAAGAAAAAGTGATTACTATGTTCATTCACACAAGGAATGAACATCCGGACATGCAAAAATGATAAACTCAATTGAAGAGAATCATTTGCAAGTCCAACACTCAACCAATGCATACAAACATATATGCATCTAGGAACAATCCTACAAGGGCACAAGAGTGTTGTACTTAGGGTAATGCAAAGCATTAACAAGTACCAAAACACAAAGCACAAAGGCTGCATATGCAAAGTTTTCGCAAATACATGGCACAAACCATACAAGCCTACAATCATGCAAAAGTGCTAGAAACAACCCTCAAAGCTTACAAAAGCAACAATGGGTACAAACAAAAACATAAACCTTAAAAACCTACAAAGGTAGCAGGTACAAACTATGAAGTACTTCCCTTATTATATCACTCCCCCTGTCAGGAATCATAGGAGTTGTAATGAACTTGGAACATATATACTTGTAACCTGAAACACTTGCACAAAATACATTAGACCCTCAAGGTAAAGCAAGTAATAAACGGACAAGTATAATGTAACAAGTAAATTACGATCAAGTAAACATGACGAGAAACATGTGAGCAACTTAACCAAACAAAGTCTTCTCCCCCTTGGTATATGCATCTCCCCTATGGAATATCTCTCCCCCTACGAATGTGCACGAGAAATGAAATATCTCTCCCTAAGAATGTGCACAAAAGTCATATAGAAATGACAACACTCTTCGGTATACTACTCTAGAGTATACTCTCCCCCTTTTTGACACGAATAGACAAAGTGGTCAAGGAGAAAAGAGGGCAAGAGATGAAAGTATGAACAATGATAATAATGCATAAGGGTGTAATGATGCATGGGGGGTGCGAGATGAATGAGAAAATGAAGCTCAATCCTAAGACATGACATGCTAGGATGAAGAAACAATATATGAACCAATGCATGACAAAGGTAGCAAGGTGTGTGCAAGAGGTGGCAAGTGCAATGCATGACCAATGCATGGAAAATGCACATTTGGGGCAAGGTGTGTTAAATATACAACCAATGAACCAAACATGTTCCTAATGAGAAAACATGAGAAACCCCAAAGTTTGATACTCATCGGACTCCAAACAAGTGAGAAAATGCCTAAGAGACATTCTATCAAACACCTAGCATGCACACTATGAACAACAATATGAAACAATGCATGAACATCATGAAATCCATTCTTAATACATGCTCTTTTTGCAACAAAGGGCCAACATTCAAAGAAAATCATCGAAAGAAACCAATCCCATATAGAAATCTTGAGAAAAAAATTAAGTTTTCCCAACCCCTATGATGAAAATCCCAACCAAGAGCACAAAACTCACTAAAACATAATCCAAGGATCCAAATAAATGAAAAGAGTTTAAAATTACCTTAGAGATGTTAAAGGAATGAAAAACCATTCAAATTGGTTGGATTTTGATGTAAAAATATTGAAAGAGGGGTTTAAAAGAAGATGGGAGAGGTTAAAAACAAGTTTCAGACGAAAGGCCCTTTAAAAAGCTGTTTCTGGGCATTTCGCGACTGGGCGAGTCGCGAAGCGAGTTGCGAGTGAGTCGCCAAAGTTTCTAGATGAACTCGCGACTAGGCTCACGACTGGGCAAGTCGCCAAAATGAGTCGCCAAAACTCGCGACTAGAGTTAGCGACTGGTGAGTCGCGAGTTGAGTCGTGAGAATTTTCGCAAGTCGCGAGGTAAGTCGCAAGAATTTTCGTGAGTCGCGAGTAAGTCGCGAGTGAGTCGCGAGTTGAGTCGCGAGAAACTCTGATACTTGTTTTTCAACACAAAACATGTTTAAACACTGAAAAACAATGTAAGCACCCAAAAAGAACACAAAGAGTGATAAAAATCACTTCCAAAAACATATAAAATGATCAAAAATCTTTTTGGATTGATTTATATAGTTGAGCACACACACATCACATTTAAACAAGTACAATCGAACAAATGAATAAGGCATTCATTGAACATTAGGCATGTGTGTTGTGTTTGTGTATCAAATGTGGAATAGTCCATAGTCTAGAATGAAGCTTCAATGATCAATTCAATCAAGTCATACACAACTAGTACTAAGACAAGTGGTCTATCTCAATTATAGAAACATGCATATATGACCTCCCACAAGAACTTGATAACAATTCTTTGAAACTTTTCATTTGGCTCCATATTCAACATATCATTTGCCATTTTTGAGCAAAGAAAATCTCATTGTGAGATAGATGCCTGAAATTTTTGATATTTCAATTTGATGAACAAGTCTTTGGCTTTTTGAGCATCATACAATTTCATAAAAGTCGCTTTCCCTTTTTCTTAGTCAAATACTAGTATATGCGACGGCTTTTGTAGCTCATTATCTCTTTTCATTTTGAGATTTACATTTGTTGAGCTCTTTAAGTAAAAAAAAATAAAAGAGTGGGAAGATATATAGGCACAAGTCTATGCATGTATCAAAACCAACATGACTATTGACTAATCATTCATGACAAGCTTGAAGATCGATTTACAACAATCACACAAAGATGTCAAGATTTTTCCCACGAAGATATAAGTGCATAAAGAACAAGCTAAGCTCGTAAATGCATAAGGCCATTTGTACGAAGGTACAAGGCAAAACTCACATGTGATATGTGCTCAAACATATACGATCAAACTTTTTGAATTTTTCACTTTTTATGTGGTTTTGGATTTTTACTCACACAAAACAAAGACATAAAAGTAAGATCAAAACAAAAGCAATGCATATGAATAAATGCAAGATGCACAAAATGCATGAAGGTATAACATGCAATGCATGAGGGGTCCCACAAAGATCGAAAGAATTAGATTAAGGACCAAAAGAGAAAAAGCTCAACCATAAGAACCCTTCCTCATCCAAACAGAATGATTGTTTGGAATGAGTGTCTCAAGAGAAGTGAGACGAGGGTTGGAAGAATGAGAACCGGAGATGCACATAGTCAAGGAGTTAAGAGAATTAAGCATTTTCTTAATCAACATGCTATTTTCACTCAAAACCGGTTTACCCTTTTTAGCATAACTTCCAAGAAGCTCAAGTTTCTCTTTTCTTTTGAGAGCATGAAACTTAGAGCAATGAGGTCTTAGATGACCAAAGGCACCACAATGGTGACAAACACTGTGTTTAGGTCCACTAAGCTTTTTGGGAAGGGATCTAGCAACATGGTTTTGTTCTCTCTTCAACTTATAACATTGAGGTCTTATATGACCAATCACACCACAATGGTGGCAAGTTGGAACAAACTTAGATCCATCCAAACCCTTAGATTAAGACCTAAATGGAGGCTTTGACTTAACAGCCTTTCTCTCCACCTTTTGATTTCTTTTATGTGGAGGAATGTACACCGATTTGTCCTTTGGGGTAGAACACACAATAGACACAAAATCGGGTACCACAACATGATTGCAACAAATAATTTCATCCCTTTTAACAATAGGTTCAGCAATCAAACACTTGGCATGCATCTTAAGAGATTCATTTTCACATTTTAGCTCATCAACAAGTTTGTTAGACAAAACAAGTTTAGCATCCAAGTCCATATTCAAACATTCAAACTCTTTCAGCTTTTCAACAGAATTTTCAGCAAGTTTCTTATATTTTTCAACCAATTTGTTGGATTCATTGAGCTTAGCAATCAAATCATCCTTTTCACAAAATAGCTTGTTCAAATCCTTATTAAACTTCTTAGCCTTTTTCTTCAAGAGTTTGATGTTAGGAATATCAACAACATCCAAAGATTCATGTAACATAGCATCACAATTATGAGGATTATCACTCATGGAGGCATTTTCACAAACACGTGACATGCTACATTTATCATCAACCAAATCATACAAAGAGGCATACAATGCAACATCTATGGTAAATAACACAAGGGGTCAAGGATCACACTTAGGTATTTAAACCACAACAAGTGTACCCGCTCTGATACCAATTGAAAGTTCAATATGGGTATGAAACACCCTTGAACGTTTAGACCCCCAGATACAAAAATATCAATTCAAGCTTTATATCAAACAATTAATGTGCGGAATATGATAACAAGCTTATAACAAAATTGATAAAACAATCTAAGCCAAATATAAACACATCCACAGTAGTAAATATAAGGCAAAAATAAAGGAAAGAGAGATACAAATACACGGACAACACACGATGTGTTATCGAAGAGGAAACCGAAGTCCTCGGCGTAAAACCTCTCCGCCGCCCTCCAAGCGGTGATAAAATCCACTAAAGAATATAGTTGGGATACATGAACAGCAGAAGACCCTCCAAGCCTAATCTACCCAAGTACCTAAGCCCTCCAAGCTTCTTGCTCCAACGAGGTTATGCCGAACTTATTTCTTCTTTAGCTTGCCGGATTCCGCTACTTGACCATAGCATCAACCAATGTATATTGGTTCCTTTCCAAACTGCTTCCCTAAGCACCAAATGGACCTTCTCACAGACGTGGGTGTGGTGAGATAAGGGTTTGGTAAATGGCCTCTCAAGGGTATGACAATGGAGAGGAAGAGAGTAGAGGAATTTGTAGAGTCTCTTTAGATGAAGATTGGGGATGAGGCAATCTTGTTTTTCTTTATGGTTTTCTCTCACAAAATTCTCTCTGAAAGCTCTCTCAATATGATGGGTATAAGGGTGTATATATAGTAGGGTGAGAAGGGAATGCAAAACGTCAGTTTTTGCCAAACAGGGCAAGTTGGCGACTTGATCTCGCGGCTTGGCCAAGTCACGAAATCAAGTCGTGACGTAACAGCCTGGCCAGACTGGAACTTTTGTCCTGTAGCATGACAGCTGGCACGACCCTTCAGCTTCCCAGTGTACCTCTCACGTGCCTGCCTTTCGCGGCTTACCAGTCACGAACCACCCGCGAGTCCTAGTCGCGAGACTCTGTTTTTCTTGCACACTCTTGAGCTTTTCTTCACATCTTCTCACACACTACCCTTACAATTTTCCCACCTAAATACAGGGTTACTAAGTGCTAAATTACAAGCAAATTGGTCATGGAATAAAGCCAATTAGATGGTTGATTAAATTCAACCTTACAATTTGTATGCTTTAGCATAGCAAAATTGTGATGTTTTGGTTTACATAATTGGGTTCTTCTTATCTCTCTTATATGCCCATGCATGATTTGTTCAAAAAGAAAATATGCAAAGAAAAATAAAAACAAAAAAAATCAAAATTCTTTTAAATATGGTTGCAAGCGTGTTTCTAGAAGATGTGGGAGTTATAGGATGTACCTCGAAGGTGATAGTCCCCATCAAGCAATTATGATTGTGTGTGAGTGTATTTGATTTTTTCATATCTCAAATCTTCATAATATGACACACTTATGCACTCTTGCTATGTTTCACACACAACACGCAAACTCTTTGCTACTTTTGATACATGTGCAAGCACAATGTGATTTGGCCATCACAAGGAATACATGTGTTAATATATGCTCACTAAACTATTTTAACTTGTTTTTGAAGTATAAAATTAGTTAGACTTGTTTATGTGTGTGTGTGTTTTGGATTTATGAATGCTTTGCATATTTGTTGAGAGATGTTTTGAGAGGTTAACATGTTGATTGGATCTTTGTTGAGTAGCTTGCTTGTTGCATTCATCTCTATGTGTTTTTCCCTTCTTTGAAAAACCTTCTTTCTTCAAGCCAGATAGCTTCTTGATAGATTCCCTTCTATCGAGCTCTTCTTTCTCCTTTTCTCGACAAATCTTGACAGAATCTCGGTCCATCAAGATTTTTGGGTTTCTTCTTGATAGATTCTTAATAGCTTCTTTGATCCTTCGAGCCAAATTTCTATGCTCTCTGTTTGCTCAATACATTCTCGACAAATTCTCGATCCATCGAGATTTCTGGGTAGCTTCTTAATAGATTCTCGACATATATCTTGATCTATTGAGGTACTTTTATGTGCTCTTTGTTAGCTCAATAGCAGCTCGATCGCTTCTTGATTTGTCAAGACCCTCTTGTATGCATTGTTTTTCCATGTTTTGCATCTTTCTATTATCTTGTCATTCATAGCATCTTATTTCATTACATTCATGCATTTATATGGATTCCTTGTGCCCCCTTGATCATCTTTATGTTTCTCGGGTGAAACTATATAGCTTCTTGTACCTTTTGTCAATCATGACAAAAATGGGGAGAAAATGTGTTTTCCTTTTAAAATTATACATGTTAGGGGGAGATATACATGTCTTTGTAAGGGGGAGTTGTGTTTCATCTTGTTAGGGAGAGCGTTACCTCCTTGTTGTTTTAGGATTTTCTTTAAGCTTCTTGTACACCGATCTTGTGACCATTTTTACATACATTATACTTATCTTTACATGTGTTGTTTCTTCTTTATCTTTATATGCATGTTTTTTTATGTACGCAATCCTTATTTTTGTTTCATACATGATGCCTTGATGAGTTTTGTTTAAGTGTTTTAGAAAGACAGGTTGTGAAAGTCTATCATGTTGAGAACTCTCTTATTGCAAAGTTTTTCAAGAGTTTGTAGTAGGGATAGATTTATTTTGTAATACAAAAAGTGGTTATGAGTTTAGTGATTTAAGGCTTCCCTCATGATTCATTTTTTTTGTTGTGGTTTTGTCATGGACTACCAAAAGGGGAGATTATTAGGGACATATTTTATGTAATTGGCCAATCTTTTGACTAAATGCACTTTACTTGTAATTGGGTTAATCTAAGATATGTTTAAAACTTCAAGAAACATGTTGTTCAAGACAAGTGTTAAAACCATGAATATCTGACCATGAAACAAATGAAGAAGAACTGTTCATTAAAGCTCGATAGATACTTCGATAGAAACAGTATCTATCGAGATCTAAGAATGAAGCTCGACAGAAGCTGAATCTTTCTAGATCTACAAAATCAGAATTTCTAGATTTGATTTTCAGCCCATGCTGAAATATTTGTATAGAGTTTCTTTCCTCACAACCCTAGACATATATAAGGCTTATTTTAAAAAGCTGTCAAAATAGGAGAACACATGCAGAAAGTGACTTAGTGCCTTATTCTCTCTACAAGAAGTTACTTTGTCTTTTACGCCTTAGGGTTTTGTAACCAAGTACTTCTTGATCTTCATTGTTGATGAAGTGAAGAATTTGTTGGAAAATCTAGTTTTGTATCTCATACAAAACACACAACAAAAATAACAAACATGGATCTATTTCATTCATGATTGATAACATGCACTATGTAAATTTCAGAATTTAAGAACAAGATAGCGTACCTTGGTGTGGTGAAACTAAAAAAAAAAAAAAGATTATAAGTACTTGAGAACAATTTTAATCTTCACTTCAAGTCCACTTTACACCCAAGAAGTGTGGTCTCTCAATTAGTTTCCAAGGGAGAATAATTGAGTGGCTTCACTCACACATACATACCATTTCACAATGATGTCTCTCTTAAAATAAATTATGTATGTTTCTCCCTTTATAACTAATTGATTATCTAATTGGGCTGGCCTATTGGGTCTTTTCAATTGAGTTTTAGTGTGTGGTTTGGAGTGGGACCAAAAGGGATCAATAAGACACTAGCTTTAAAGGGCATTGGGCTTTTCTGTCAACTTTTGACAAGTCTAAAGTTACCATTAATTATATTTAATACCACTATATAAATATAATTGCACCCTAGGCCTTATTAATAAATTATATCACAAGACTTTATTATACATGTAACCCCTTCATAAAATATTCATAATAATACAAAGTCACGAATGAAGACTTCCACTTTGTAGATTACTACATCTTAATCCTTGAATACCTGGATTAATCCTTTAAGTTATTCATCATATATTTATGAAATCCAATTTCATAAATATATATTTTAGTAATTTCTTACCAAAGTGATTAGGCCTAATTCTCTGAATAATTGAACTCATTAAACTTATCTCAAGGGAATATTTTATATCTCCGTTAAGAGATTATGAATTCCATCTTGAGAATATATGTTCCATCAACACCAAATGTGGTTGCCCAACATATTGAGGTTTTGACCATTACTTTAGATCTCACTATTGATATATCAAAGCAACCTACACTCCATGATTAGATGCATTATTCTTTCAGGATTAAGAGTTCATATAAATAAAAGTCGTGAAATTTATTATTCATTTGACAGTTGTTATGAGAATAATAAATCTCACAACGGTCCAATTCAATATATCTTAACTCTTAAAACATATCAACTAGAAGTCTCTATTTCCATGATCAAGACAAATCATTTTAGTTGATATGTCATAGTCTTTGCAGATGAAATGCCTAATTTCATCACCAACTACGAACTAAAATTCTGAGTTTACAAAAAACTTGTGATTTATCTTCTGTGATTTTTCACATAAATCATATACTATATATCTCATGGACTATATGATAATCTTTAAATATTCATGTTACCATTATTTTAGATAATAATAAAGCAACTTTATTAATCACAACATTAAGCTATACATAATGTCATATATAATAACGTACATAACATCATACAATAGGATTTAAAGGCACTAATCCTAATAGAACTTTGCAACCAACAACATCTTCAAGTTGTTGGAGTTAGTCATGTACTGGGATCCATGCAAAAGGGCGGCGTTAATATATTGAAGAGTTTAGAGGTTTTAAAGCGGTAGAAGGTTTCTGCTGTAAGTTCATCTACAGGGATTGTAGAGACTAGGGACAAATGTTTTGTACTATATCTGAAACTTTTCTTTACTATAGTGAATTGCTTTTTGGGAATGTTTCCCCTCAGGATTTTTACAATGAAACTAGTTTGTTTCATTGGTTTTCTTGGATCATTATATCTTGTCTTATTTACTAGTTCATTGTTTATGATATTGGCATGATATTGATGTTTGTTTGTTTTAACAAGATTTATTCATAATAAATCTAATTAACAACTTGGGTTTAAAACTTGTTAATTCTATCAACCAGGGTCTAAATTTCCCAACAGCCACATAAATAAATACAGTAACATTTTACAATGAGGGTGTTCTACAGTTTTACTCTATATCCAAACAAAACCATGCCCACTACAAAGACGCTTCTGGTACATTATCGCTTTCAAAGTCATCTTGTTCTCTAGTTAAACAATTTGCGCCTTCTCTTTTTTACTACTGAATTGTTTCTATATATGCTTTAAAGCTTTATTGCCGAAGAAATGGAGCTTTAGATGTTTGTACTTGCTCTAAACCCTCTCAAAACATTGCTGAACAGAATGGGATTTTTGACAAATAATACAGTTTTAAAAAATATTTTCAAAAGTAGCACTGCTACAAATTAATATATATATATATATATCATCTTTTTAGACGAGTTCCTCAAAAAAACTCATATTTCCAAGAGATGATTTTAAAAAGATAATTCACTTGTAACCCTATGTATATGCATGAGATAAATAAACATATTTTTTATAATATATTTATATTTGAAAATATAAAATAGCTACTTATAAAATAAATATAAATTTAATTGAAACAAATGAAAAATCATTTCTTAAATTGTTATCCATTATATTTTCAAAATATTTTTTCCAACCATTATTTGTATAATGATATAATAAAAAATATATATTAACAACATATGTTATTAATTTTCTATTTAGCTAGAATTTAGTTAACGTTGATTAAGATTTGGTCTAGATGAGAATGAAACCTAAGCTAAAGCCTAAGTCCAACATTAATATAAATTCTATCTCCATTATTTTATTTTTAATTTTTCTCAAATTCCCGTTCCAATCACAACCATGTCAATACATTTTCTTTTTTTCTTTTTTCTTTTCGGCTTTTTAAACTAATAAGTAATAACTCATTGGATACAAAAATTAAAAAACTATATGAAAAATGTGGTGCAAAATTCGATTCTAATTGAAAATCTCATTGAATTTTCTCTTAGTTTTTGTTATATATATATATATATTTGGTAGCTCATGTAATGCATGAGAAAGTTTAATATATTAATATTATGACTTCAAATCAAAAAATAAGAAGAATAATAATAATAATATGATTTTTTTTTGTTTTTTTATTTTTTTATAATTATAAAATTTGATAATTATATATGTTACTTTTAATAGAAATTTTTTGTGCATATGAATTATATATTCTAGTATTTTTAAAAATTTATTATGATTTTTGTTAGGTTCTAAATATTTAGGAATAAATGTTTAGGTTCTAATTTTATGTAAGTTGGAAAACCGAGAACAAAAACATGTCAAGTTTAAGTGTTAGACATTGCTCATGATGATTGAAGTCAAGATTCAAGAACATTCAAGCTACAAAAAGAAGAATTCATTATTTGCAGGGCTTGACTGCTTGAAAGAAAGACTCAACCGATCAAACATCATGTTTTGTAGAATTTTAATTAGGCCCAAAGCCCGCAAAAACATTTAGGGTTTGTGTCCAACACTACCTAGTATAAAAGGAAACCCCTAAATGTGTTTTAGAAGTTCTTGGAAGTCTTGAAAGTTACTCCTATGAGATTTATGAGGTTTCTGTAGTCTTCTAACTCAACAAGCATCGACCGGAAAGAAGATCCATATACAAGAACTAGTGAGATAATTTGGCATACAAGGTCAACTACTGCTGATGATTTAAATCTTTGAGTGGGATCTCAGAGCCACAAACATGGGTGTTTTTGTTTAGCAAATTCAGACAGAAGAATCCGTGACTTTGGAGCTGCGTGTTGTCACGTGAGTAAGTACTACAAGAGGTAGCTTTAGATTTAGGGAAAAATCTATTGTAGGACTTCCATTTTATCATAGTGAATATGTTACCTTGAGGGTAGTTTAGGTTAAATCCTCTTCAGGTTTTTTACCTTGGAGCTGTTGGTTTTATTGGTTTTTCTAGGTTATCATATCGTTGTTTTCTTTACTTTTCTGCATTTACTGATATGATTGTTTGTGTTTAACTTAGATCTGAATAATAAACCTAAGTAACAACTTGGTTAATTAATTAGGTTAAACAATCTGAGTGTTCAGGGGCCTAAACGAACTAAGAAGTGATATCAGAGCAGGTTTAATTTGATTGGATTAACATCCTGAGTGAGATCCTTGATCCTTGCTGTCATGAATAATTTTAAGGGTTTTTCTACTAATATTTATGAAAATTTGAATAAAGAAGATGCTAATGTTTCTGTTTATATATTAATGCCTGTGAAACTCACCGTAAGAAATTATCTAAATCTTTGAAAATTGATAAGAAATTTCAGGAAGAGTTAAAACTAGCTAATCTTGAAAAAGAGGAATTGATTGTGAAATTGGATGAATTCAATAAAGAGAAATAATTTTTGAGAAATCAATTTTCCTCTCAAGATAAAAAGATGAAAAGTTTGGAGCAAGAGTTAGTTGAGTCTAAAGCTGGATTGAAAAAATTGTCTTGTACCAAACCTGCTGTTATTGATTATAGATCTATTTTTGTTTCCATTAAACCTAAAGATGAAAAAGTTTATATTCCCCCATTCAAGAGGAATTATAAAGAAAATGCTTATTTTGCTAGGTAAGACAAAGATAAAAATTATAAAGAAAAAGTTTCTAAACCTGTGACTAAACCTACTACTATAGTATAGAATAAATATGTTTTCGTTCTTACCTGTCACCTTTGTGGTGTTGTTGGTCACATTAGACCAAATTGCTCTTTGTTGAGGCAAAAACCAAAACATGTTACTAGATTTGTCTCTAGGAATACTAATGTTCCCAAATTTGTTCCTGTCTGTCACTTTTGTGGTGTTATTGGTAACATTCATCCTAACTGTCTTAAATTTAAATTTAAGCATTGTTTTAGTCCAGGATATGTGGTGATATTTCTCCTACCCTAAGTTCTGATAAATTGTTTCATATGCTTTTAAAAAATTAAAGCTTGTTGGCTTGTGAAAGGAAATTGTAAGATTTCTGTCTCTCTCATAAGAAGTTTGTAATCCCCCAAATATACTCTGTCTCTCATGGTTTTTCACCTACAAAGCTAAAGATACGTGTTATATGGGTGAGAAAAAAATTTGCTAAGGTGAGTGTTGTTTACATGTCCTTAATTTAATTCTTTCACTTATTTGAGGACATGTTTATTTTTTGTTTTTGGTTGTTTTCTTTTCTTAGGTTGTTTTGATTATTCCAAAAAAAAAAAAAAAAACTCCAAAAACATTGAAAATTTTCAAAAAGACAAAAATATTTTATTTTGGGTCTTGTTTTACTTTTCTCGAGGATTACATGAATTATAATGTCTCTCTTTTGAGTTAGAACATGCTTGATATTGTGGAGAAACACAAAAAATATGTGTTGCGTGACAGAGTTCATGAGCTATTTTTATTTTTGTATGAGTATGTACTAGTTTGTACATGTACTCATGGGTTAATTAAGAAATTGTTATTTCTTGTTTGTGTATCCCCTATAGCTTATTTGTATACTATCATGCACTGTTGTTGTATTTTATTCATTTAGCATAATGTGTGCTTTTTTATTTTTGGTTGTAATATAAAAATACAATTTTATTTATTTTATTTTATTTTTTTATTGCACACCACTAAGTGTGTAATTAAGGTGGGCCAATGAAATTTGAATTTCATGACTGTGTACCTTGTTTAGCTTTGATGAGCTATTTTTTGCACTTTGCGAGTTTGTGCTATTTAGTGCTTAATTGTGTAAGCTATTTATAATCTTTAAATAAACAATCTTGGTTTTGATGTCACATCCTTTTGATCGTAAGGACTAGAAAATTCTACGTGAAAAGCATAAATAACCATCTCATCCCTGTTACTAGCCAATTATGAACACCTATGTGCTAATCATAAAAGCCGTGCTCGGTAAAGTGTAGCACTTGCACAGCAAGATAAAACGAGGTGTTATCTTTCTTTCTTTTTTTTAAATGTGCAAGAAGGGTATTTTCTTTTTTATCTCCTATATGCCCATGCATGATATCTTTGATCGTGCTCAAAAGTAAAATTAAAAAAAAAATCAAAGAAAAAGAAAAGGCAAAAAGAATCAAAATACTTTTACATAATTGCAATCGTGCTTTCTAGGAGATTTGAGGGTTATGTGATGTAATTAAGTGATAGTCACTTTCAAACTAATGTAATTGATGATGTAGAAAATTTGTTTGATTATTATCTACATATCAAGTTTTCTGTACTTTGTACACTTACTAGTTGCACACACTATATACAAATCAATGCTAAATCAAGTAAATGAGAATGTGTGTGTTATCTAATATGGCCATCTTTAATTGCATAGCATCTGGTGTGTACATGCAAATTTTTGTTTTGGGTGAGAATTTGAAGAAAAATGAGATTTTCATGTTTTAGAAGTTTAAATTTTGTGATTTTAACTTATTGATTGGTTTTGATATTTGCATTTGAGTGCCTTTAAGTTTTCTAAACTTTTGGGATCTTGTTCATATGCATTTCATCTCTTAAAAAATTCTTTTCAAGTTGTTTTTCTCCTTAAAATCTCTAAATTTTTAAGTTTTAAAATTTTTAACTGCTTCAACCAATCAAAATTGTGAGTTTTTGTGTTCCAAACTTTCTGCCTCTCTGGATTGATACTTGATCAATGTTTGACCGATTGAAACAGGACAATTTTCAGCTTTTAGATTCTTGTCCGATCAGTCTTTTCATGCTTTATTTGTGATAGGATTTGATAGTTATTTAGACCCCTTAAAACACAATTAGATTAACCTAGTTAATTAGCCAAGTGATTAACTTAGTCAATTTATACAAATCTAGGTTATCACAATCACACAATCATATCAAGAATATAAAGTAGTGGAATAACAAATAACACAATGATATGATCACCCAGAAAACCACGCGGTAAAAACTTGAGAAGGATTTGACCTAGCTATCCTCAAAGTAAACTTGAATCCACTATGCAAAAGAATCGAAGTTCATACAAAAGGACTTACAAGCTCCCCGCTTGACTTCCTAATGCTACCCATCAGTAGAAATTACTGACACAATCACGTGCAAGCTCCGAATCCATGGACTCCTTCTTTCTTGGATTCTCCAATCAGCTATAAGCACCCCCACTTGTTTTTCTTTAAGCTCCAATAGCAGCAACCTTGTTGATCATCAAGATGTAGATAATATCTCTACCTTGAAAACCCTAAGTTTATGTGAAGGAAAGCTCCTCAAAGATCTCACAAGAGATTCACACAAACCGTAAATATGAGCAACAAAGACATAGAGAGGTTTAGGTACAAAACCCTAAAAATAAAAGGAGGGACAAGAGGCACTCTAATCTTCTCTCTTAAAAGTCTCAAAAACGTTCTAGGGTTTCCCTTATATATAGGAGAGTTTTACTTGAACCTCAAGACATTTAAATAGAGTTTGGGCTGAGTTGGAATTCTGCAGAAAAACATTCTGGCCGACTTTCGATCGATCGAGTCTAATTTTCGATCGATCGAGTCAGACAGAAAGTAACTAATACTTCTGCAGCCACTCGATTCCAACTTTACATAAAAGGCACAACTTTGAGCAAGCCTAAACAAGACTAATCATATTGTTTTGATCATGATTTGCCAACATTATACGTTAGAGTTCTAAATACATAAATTCCTAAATCTTTAGAGCCTAACAAACTCCCCCTTTGGCAATTCGTGACAAAACGCAAACTAAAAGCTCAAAGTTTACAAAGTAAAAAGCCCTTCACAAAAATAATGCTCATAACACAAATTCAATCCTAACTACTATCCATCAGTTGCAAGTGTAGACAGCAGCTTAATTGAATTAACCTGTATATTCCTGAAATACTAAACAAAACGCATAAACACATGTGTGACAGAAAAATAGTAAATCAACAAATAAATTCTTGACTTCACAAAACACAAAACAAAGACATATATCATGAATAACTCATAAATATAAATCAATGAGCAATGAATAAGAAACATAAATAAAAACATAAGTAAACCAACTCTCCCCCTAAGTTAGACACAACAAAAAGTTCTTATTTATATTCTCCCCCTTCAAAAATAATTTCAACTCCCCCTAAACAAGACAAACATAATTCCCATAAATCAATAATTTCTCCCCCTTTTTGTCATGTATTGACAATGACAACTCATACAAAGAGTAAACAATCACCATACGCAATAAAGGATAAGAGAAAATAGAGAATTAAGGGGACACAAACGACTTCAACTCTATAGAAAATAGAGACAACTCCCCCTATGAACAACAAAAGTTTAAAAAAATCTCCCCCTATAAAAATAGGAAAAACAAAACAAGTTTTTGGAAAAAACGGTTTTGGGGAAACTTTAGGAGGTAGGGAAAATAAAAACACACAAACCAAGTTTAAAAAAAAAAACTAAGTTGAGGATACACATGAAGAAAAAATATTCTCTCTTTCAATAAAATACAAACATGGCACTATGTGACCCATAAACAGTTGCATGAGAAGAGAAAATATTTGCACATTGATTATCCATCATATCTCTTAATAAAAATATTTTCTACAGTTCACACATAAGAAATAGCGTATACTAGAATGTACAAAACTCAAAAATTAATCAATAAATTTTTAAATCAAGTTGAGTACCCAATTTAGCAAAGTGTATGCATGTTATGTGTGAAAACAATGAGAGATATGACTGCAAAATTGCAAGATGGATACAAAAACAATGCAATGCATGTGAATCCTAAACACAAATGATGCATGAAAAAAAAATTTGGTCAAAAACATAGAAACAAAAAAATTTTCAATTTCGATCGATCGAGAATCGATCGAACATCAATCGAGTCAGGCAGACTCAAACCAAAAATTTTAAACGCAATTTCGATTAATCGAAAAATAGGTTCGATCGATCGAAAGTCTGGAAAAATCATATTTTTGAAAAACAGAGCATTTTAATGCAGAAAATCCTCAAAGCACATTGTTTTATAATAAAAAAAATGCATGAATATGGGACGAAAAGTTTTTCAAAAAGACTTCAATTTAACCCAGATCTTCCAAAATCAAGATTTTCAATCAATTTGTCCTCAAAGTGCAAACATTAAACACATTTTGCATTAAAATCAAGGAACTCTTAATCTTGGATGGCCACAACAAGATCACACACAATAAAATGTACCAAGTTTAACAAAGAGTAACTTGTGTAGTATATGCAACTAGCAAAAACTTGAGATACATGTGAGGTGATATGTGAATAGCAATTAATCACAAAGTCTACAAAATTCATCATATAGAATTTAAAAGAGACTATCACCTAAAGAGTTACATCCTATAACTCTCACATTTCTTAGAAAACAAGTTTGCAATCATGTAAGTTTCTTGAATTTTGCCTCATAATGTACACACAGATTTTAGTTATATGAATTGGCATCAAGCCTAATAGTACTCACCAATTTTAATTATGTGAGATGGCATCAAGGCTAATAGTACACACCAATTTTAAGCATTAAGCAATTAAACCGAGACTACACCTTATGTTCTTTTTGTGCATGTGCTACACTTTCTCGAGCACAGAATCTTAAGATATGCACTAAGGTGTTCATGATTGGCTAGTGAACAGTGGTGAGATGGTTATTTATGCCTTTCTCAAAAGGATCAAGTCCGACAGTCAAATAACATGTGACTTCAAGATTAAGACAAAGTGATAAACACCATAAACATCTTTCCCACACAACATGCACTACAAAGCTTCAACTAATCAAGTGCAATAAATAAGCTCATCAAAGCTAAACAAGGTACATAAACTTGTTATGTAAAGATAATATGACCAATCCTTAATTATAAATCTAAGATGTGAAATACAAAACACATAACAAACTTTTTGGTTTAAAACAGATTTTATGACTAAAAACAAAAAGCACACATTATACTAAATGAACAATGCAAAGCTATGCATGATAGTGCTTCACTAAGCTATAGAGGGTACATAAACAAGAAATATCAATTTCTTAATTAACCCATGAGTACATGTACAAACTAGTACATACTCACACAAAATCAAAAAATATCTTAGCACTTATATAACACATGCTATTCAAGTTTCTCCACAATGTCAAGTATGTTCTAAATAAAGAGAGAGATATCATAACTCATGTAATCCTCAAGAAAAATAAAACAAGACACAAAATAAAATATTTTTGTCTTTTTGAAAATTTTCAATGTTTTTGGATTTTTTTTTTTAAATAAAAAACAACCTAAAAATCAAAACAACCAAAAATAAAAACAAAAACAAAACATGTCCACAATTAATTGAAAGAATTAAATCAAGGACAAGTTAGCAACACTCACCTTGGAGGATCTTTTCTCACCCATATAGCACAATTCTTCAGCTTTGTAGGTAAAAATCCATGTGAAGTAGAGTGTATTTGAGAGATTACACCAATCTTCTGAGAAAGACTGAAATCCTGCTAATTCCTTTCACAAGCCAACAAGCTCAAATTTTTCAAAAGAATATGAAACAATTTATATGGAATTATGGCAGGAGAAATATCATTATATATCCTAGATTGACATGCAGAATGCTTAATTTCAACTTATGACAATTAGGACGAATGTGACCACGGACACCACAAAAGTGACACACAGGAACAAATTTAGGAATATCAGTATTTCTATCAACCAATCTAGTCTCAGATTTAGGTTTTTGCCTCAACAAAGAACAATTTGGTCTAATATGACCAACAACACCACAAAGGTGACAGGTAGGTACAAAAACAAATTTATTATGCTCTCTAACAGTAGGTGTAGACTTAGGTTTAGAAATTTCAGTGTTAACATTAGAACTTTAACCTTTGTCTAACCTAGCAAAATAAGCATTCTCTTTATTATTCCTCTTGAAAGGAGGGATATAAACTTTCTCAGTCTTAGGCTTAAGAGAAACAGAAACACTTCTGTTATCAACCGCAGGCTTGGTACTAGTCAAATTTTCAATTTTAGTTTTAGATTTAACTAACTCTTGTTCCAAGCTTTTCATCTTCTCATCTTGAGAGGAAATTTGATTTCTCAGAAATTCATTCTTTTTATTAGACTCATCTAATCTCACAATCAAATCCTCTTTTTCAAGATTAGCCAATTTTAACTCTTCTTTAAATTTCTTAGCAATTTTCAAAGATTTAGATAATTCCTTACGAAGAGTTTCAAAAGTATCAAAAAAATCAACAGAAACAATAGGATTTGATACAAGAAAATTTTTAGTTTTTAGATTCTTGTCCGATCAGTCTTTTCATGCTTCATTTGTGATAGGATTTGATAGTTATTTAGACCTCTTAAAACACAATTAGATTAACCTAGTTAATAAGTCAAGTGATTAACTTAGTCAATTTATGCAAATCTAGGTTATCACAATCACAGAATCATATCAAGAATATAAAACAGCGGAATAATAAATAATACAATGATATGATCATCCAGGAAACCACACGCTAAAAACCTGGGGAGGATTTGACCTAGCTATCCTCAAGGTAAACCTGAATCCACTATGCGAAAGAATCGAAGTTGATAGGCCACAAACTGAATGACCCATTGTGATTATACCAATTAATTAATTAGTCAAGTTATTAATTAATCAATTAATCATGCAATTATGTGGAAGCACAAACAAATCACCAAAAACTAAATATGCAGCGAAAATTAAATAACATGGTGATTTGTTTACGAATGGAAAAAAGCCTCGCGGCAAAAACCCCATCGGGTGATCTTCAGGTCACCACTCCCAAAACTCCACTATTATCAAATCAAGCGGTTACAAGTAAAGGAATCCCAAGTACTTTACCAACCTACAGTTGAACCCTTACCCCAATACCCAATTGGACTTAATCTGTAATGACAATTTCCACCTTTGATGCACGACTCCCAAGTACGTGACTAACCAATGCGCGGATCCCAGTATGCGACTTCAAAACACTAACTTAAGGAAGAGAGGTTGGCTGCAAAGTTCTTCAGTTCATCCTACACGATGAAGATCAGGAAGATGCTTGGTCACAAAATCCTTTAGTGCAAATACACAGCAACTTCTTCAGAGAAGATGAATTAGGTCAAGAATTTCGTCTTTTGATCACAATTTGCTTGAACAGAGATTGCTTAATGCTTTTGCAACTTGTGTCACACTTGACAGCTCTTAAAACAATCATTTTATATGTTTAGGGTTTGGAGAAAAGAAGGCCCAAAAGCATAGTCACGGATCCCAAGAAAATTAGATTAGAAAATCTGAATTATAAATCTCGACAGATAGCAGGTGTCAAGGTAGCTATCAAGCAGGTGTCGAGATTTAATGAAATTACACTTTATCTTGTTTTTTCTTGGACAGGCTTGATGACTTCAACACTTGACCTTAAAACCTTATTTCTTGAAGTATTAAAAACACCTAGAACTATCCAATTACAAGTAGAGTGCATTTTGTCAAAGGGTTTAGCCAATTTACATAAATAAAGTGACATATGTTTTTAACAAGTGAAAACACATATGTCTTAACAATCTCCCCCTTTGGCAATCCGTGACAAAACCACAACAAACAAATGAACATGTGAAAGAAGTCATAAATCACTCAACTCATATTCACTTGTTGAATACAATAAAATCTATCCTAACACAAACTCTTGAAAAACTTTGCAAGAAAAGAGTTTATGGCAAGTAGACTTTGACAACCTGTATTTCTGAAACACCTTAAACAAAACTCATCAAGGCATCTTGTGTGAAACAGAAATAATAGATTGCATACAAGTATAATGAACATGTGTATAAAGATAGAGAAGAAACAATACATGAAGAGAGAGGTGAAAGAAACATACATCCACATATATAAAGAAGTATAAGTACAATGTATGTAAAAATGGTCAAAGGACCTCATATACAAGATCAATGTATCTACAAAGAATAGAAAAGAAAAGATACATCATAACCTCACTACATCCCTCAAACTATCAACACTCCCCCTAAGATGACTACTCTCATAACCCAAAACTACTCCCCCTTTTTGTCACGAGTGACAAAGGGTAGAATGTCATGTAGACATTTCATCAGTAGAGTTAGCATCTCCATCATCATCATCAGAATCTGAAGCTACTGGAGTAGGTGGTGAAGGAGTAGTCTTTGGAGTAAAACCACCCATGGTCGCCTGCCGTCGTGTAATACGACCAACACGAACATTCACCTGATACAACTCAGCGAAGAGTGTATCAAGGCAAGTGTCCATCCGCTACAGCTGCGCCATAATGTCTCCTAGAGATACATCGCCCGTAGAGGAAGAAGGAGCAGATGTAGATGGAGCTGATTTGGATGGAGCCGAACGGGAGGGAGGAGTGGAATCCGTCTGTCGTGACCTAAACTGCGCCTCACTACGTTTTACGATAGCGGCATCTATGGCACATATGTGTGTGAAGTGGTCGGACACAGGAAAGGGAATATAAAAATGGCGTAAGATCCTCGTGATAGCGGAAGGAAAGATGAGCTTATCATGGGACGCCGAATCAAGATGAAAATCTATGATAGAAAGAATAAAGTGAGAAGGAAAATCTATAATAAGATGCTCTAAAGAGAACAAAAATCGAGCACAAGGCTCTGTGATGGAATTGTAGTGAGAGAGAGGATGGAGTACAAATGTCATCACCATCTTTAGGAATTTAGGACCTTTAGCAAAAGGCCTACATGATATGTACTGATGCTCACCCCAATCAGCAGGGCGCTGACAAAAGGCAGAAATGAGCTCATCTTTGGACATAGTCCTTAGACGCTCACAAGAAGGATAGTCAAGAAATTCTATCCTAGGAACCTTAAGCACATCCGCAACTAGCTGCGGTGTGACAGGGATGCGCGTACCTTGAATACGAGTGAAAAAGAGAGGTATTGAATGATCTATCCCGTGCATATTGGAGTAAAACTCCTGAATCAGCACGAGAGGAAAAGTGATTGGGATGTCACACAGTGACTCCCATCCCCTACTGTGAATGACAGAGGGAAGGTCAGTGTCGGCGAAGTCCGCCAAAATGACTTAGCGTTCTGAATGAACACCTCGTCGAGAAAAGTTCTCCGAAAATGCCTTGTGGGCATCTCTATCATGGAACCGAAGGTTAAGAGGAGCAGAGTCAGAAGAAGAGGAAGCTCCAGAATGTAGAGGGTTTCGAGTAGGAGTGAATTTACGTTTGGGTGCCATAGACACTACTAACGTAAAAGAATGAGAAAGAGATAGAGAGGGAGACAATCAGAAAAGTCCCAACACAGTTCAAATAGATCAAATATATTGAACAAAAGGAACGTATGCATGGGAATGCATGAGCATGTGACATGCAAATCAAAAGGCATCATGGGCTCAGCCCAATCCAATCCTACCAGCACACAGCATAGAGCACACATCTAAATGCATGTAAATATCATTCTAATGCACATAGAATGTAATGTATGACATTTTGAAAGCATTTAAGTGAAAACCCAACCCAAAATTTCAAGAAAAACTCATCAATTTTAAAATCCCCAAAAATTTTCAAAAGTCTCAAAAACTAGGTTTCAAAACATGAAATGCATGAGAAACAGAGGGAAAAATGAACTTACCAAGTGATTGAAATCAAGGGAAGACCGAAAATGAAGCGGGTTTGAAGATTTGAGTGATAGAAAGATGTTTGGGAGATGAAATGCCTCGGACAGATCAAGAGAGATCGAGAGAATAAGAGAAAAATCGTGACAGAGCCTTATATAGACACCTTAGTAAATCTCGACAGCTGAGGTGTCGAGAGGTATCGAGGAAGGTGTCGAGGAAGGTGTCGAGGTACAAGAACAATTTCAAAGAACAGAACCTTGATCGATCGACAAGGTGTCGAGGAGGTATCGAGGAGACAGGAACTTTCTCGATCGATCCACCAGGTGTCGAAGAGGTGTCCAGATTGCGATAAGAAAAAGGCTTGAGAATCTCGACAGATGACCAGGTATCGAGGAGGTGTCGAGGAGGTGTCGAGCCAGCAGTTAAAAGCAGTTTTTTGAGAAGAGCAAAACACAGACATGAATGCAATCCAACATACACCTCAACCAAAGATCCAATCAACATTTTAAGCTCTCAAAATCATCTCTCAATCAAAAATTTAGCACAAGGATCCTCAAAAACACACACACACACACACACACACTAAACAAGTCTAACCAATTTTATTTTTCAAAAACAAGTTAAGACAGTTTAGTGAGTATACATTAGCACATGTAAAACTTTTGTGATGGCCAAATCACACTATACCTGCACATGTATCAAAAGTAGCAAAGAATATTGCGTGTTGTGTGTGAAAAGCATCGCAAGATTGTATATGTGTATACATGTTATGACGATCTGAGATATGAGAAAATAACTTTAACTCACACACAATCATAACTATTTGATGGGGACTATCACCTTCGAGGTACATCCTATAACTCCCACATCTCCTAAAATACACGCTTGCAACCATATTTAAAGCATTTTTGATCTTTTTGCTTTTTATTTTCTTTGCATATTTTCTTTTATTTTAGCATATCATACATGGGCATATAAAAGAGAGAAAAGAAATACCCAAGATGTTAAGCATTTGACATCGCACTTTTGCTATGCCAAAACATACGAATATCTTTGATACTACACTTTTGCTATGCCGAAGCATGCAGGTGTCATATTATGATTGGCGGGCAACAGTGGTGAGATGGTTATTTATGCTTTTCTCTTAGGATTTTCTAGTTCTACCCGTCAAAAAGAGTGATATGAGTGTTAAGTTTTAAGAGATAACTTAATCTTACTTATCACAAACAAGAGCCACAAAGCTCACTTGCTTAGTTGTGCATAGAGATGCTCATCTAAACTACAAAGGTTACAAAGTTTAGAAATTTTGTTTCAATGGCCATCCAAGGTACACAAGTACCAAAGTACACAAAACACACACTGTTTTTGTATTTTTTAATTTTTTTATTTATTTTTATATTAAAAACAAAAGTAAACAAAACTGAAAGTAAACACATAAAAACATGTTAAACAAAACAAAGCATAAAAACTAGACTGACTCAAAAAAATGCAAAACACACAAGTAATGCAACAAACAAGAAAAGCAAGAAGGGAAAAGAAAGTGATGAAATCACTTAGAGTCCTTTTTCTTTCACACCTTGGAAGAACTTTTCCTTTGATTGAACCCTTGAACCGACGGTGAGGGAGAAGAATTAAAATTGTTCAAGTTCGAAAGGAACATGAAGGCTCTCAAAAGATCTCCAAGAGGAGCAAGAGAGGATTGAAGCTAATTTTGGCTTCTAGATGCTATCATGTCGTTACTCTGTTGAGTGGCTAGCCACTTATAGCAATAAGGTCGAGTATGACCGGCAGCTCCACAATGATGATAGAGATGCTGCTTCTTTTGTTTAGGCTTTTGAGAGTTAGCATTCTTAGTCCTAGGGTTTTTAGCATCTTTCTTATCTTGATTAGGGGGTGCTCTTAAGATAGATTTACTCTTGTCTAAGTTCTCACTAGCTAATTTAGTTTTAATATCAGTGTTCTCAATTTCAGTGTTATTAGTAGGAGAAACAAAAACTGTATTACTAGTAGAAGCAGTATTAAAGAAAAAAAGACCATACCCTAAGCCTGTTCGATCCGAAGCAGTTTTCTGATTGCTCAGCATCTCATCAAGCTTTACACTTGAAGTCCTCTCCAATTGAGCTCTAATTTGAAATGGCTCAGCTTCAAGCTTCTTGGTCTTCTCAGCCGAAAAGTTGTTCTCAAACCTCAGTGCTCCAATAGTTTGATTCGCTTTATCAAACTTTATGGACAACTCTTCACGATCAAGTTCCACATCACTGATCTTCTTGGTGGCCAACTTATACAATTTCTCATGCTTCTTAGAGAGCTTGTAAAGCTTCTCATAGGCTGAATGGATATCATTTTGATCATCCATTTTCTCAAATTTGGACTCCACCAGTTCTTCTTCTTGATCCACTTCTTCAATAATCCTTTTAGTAGGATTGACTGTGGCAGTGAAGGCATTTAAGATTCCGTCATCCTCATTGTCGAAATCATCTTCAAGCTTAGTGTCACTCAAGGTTGCAGCAAGTGCCTTACTCTTCCCAATGCTCTTGAGATATGTTGGGCATTCATGCTTCATGTGACCGAATCCATGACATCCGAAGCACTTTGGTCCAGCCAGAACAGTGTACTGACCACCATCCTTAGTGTCCTTCTTCCCATTGTCTTGTCTCTTAAACTGAGAAGAACTGGATTGTCTGCGGTCCTTGTCAAAGTTCCTCCCATTGGCATTCTTCATAAACTTCTTAATCTGCCTTGTAATGTAGGACTTCATCTTAGAATCTTCATCATCGGAAGACTCATCTGTATCACTGCTCTTTGCCTTCAAGGCCATGCTCTTGCCTTTACCCGTTTAGCCAATCCTAGATAGTCCTAGCTCGTAGGTTTGCAAGTTTCCAACCAGCTCAGTCAAAGGAATTTTGTCAATATCCTTTGATTCTTCTATTACGGTAATCTTGGCATGGAATCTCTCAGGTAGAGATCTGAGCACCTTCCTTACAACCTTGGGTTCAAGGATGGTTTCCCCAAGATTAAAGGCTGAGTTCACTATGTCCTTTAGCTTGGCATAGAACTCATCAAACGACTTATCCTCCTCCATCTTAATTTCTTCAAAGCTTGTAGTGAGCCTCTGAAGCTTTGAATCTTTGACAGCCTTTGTCCCTTCATAGGTTGTCTGGAGGATGGTCCAAGCCTCCTTAGCAGTTTCAGTTGAGGATATCTTCTTTAACTCTTCATTGGTGACTGCGTTAAATAGGGCATTTAATGCTCTGTTGTTGAAGTTAGCCGCCTTGGTCTTTGCATCATCCTAATTGGTCGGTTCTTCTTTTGGCTTGGTCCAGCTAATCTCTACAGCTTGCACACCTTCTCATCTAAAGACTGCAAGAAAGCTCTCATGTGTACTTTCCAGTATGCATAGTTAGTGTCATCAAATAAAGGAGGTATAATTAATAATTGTCCTCTATCCATGACAAGCAGGGGTCAATGGATCAACACAGCAAAAATTAAATCTAATCAGAGTGTGCCCGCTCTAATACCACTTGATAGGCCATAAACTGAATGACCCCTTGTGATTATACCAATTAATTAATTAGCTAAGTTATTAATTAATCAATTAATCATGCAATTACGTGGAAGCACAAACAAATCACCAAAAACTAAATATGCAGCGAAAATTAAATAACACGGTGATTTGTTTACGAATGGGGAAAAACCTCACGGCAAAAACCCCACCGGGTAATCTTCAGGTCACCACTCTCGAAACTCCACTATTATCAAATCAAGCAGTTACAAGTAAAGGAATCCCAAGTACCTTACTGACCTACAGTTGAACCCTTACCCCAATACCCAATTTGACTTGATCTGTTGTGACAATTTTCACCTTTGATGCACGGCTCCCAAGTATGTGACTAACCAATGCGCGGATCCCAGTACGCGACTTCAAAACACCAACTTAAGGAAGAGAGGTCGGCTGCAAAGTTCTTTAGTTCATCCTACATGATGAAGATCAAGAAGATACTTGGTCATAAAACCCTTTGGTGCAAATACACAACAACTTCTTCAGAGAAGATGAACTAGGTCAAGAAATTCGTCTTTTGATCACAATATGCTTGAACAGGATTGCTCAATGCTTTTGCAACTTGTGTCACACTTGACGGCTCTTAAAACAATCCTTTTATATGTTTAGGGTTTGGAGAAAAGAAGGCTCAAAAGCATATTCACGGATCCCATGAAAATCAGATCAGAAAATTTGAAATTATAAATCTCGACAGATAGTAGGTGTCGAGATAGCTATCAAGCAGGTGTTGAGTTTTAATGAATTTGCACTTCAGCTTGCTTTTTCTTGGACAGACTTGACGACTTCAACACTTGACCTTGAAACCTTGTTTCTTGAAGTATTAAAAACACCTAAAACTACCCAATTACAAGTAAAGTGCGTTTAGTCAAAGGATTTAGCCAATTTACATAAATAAGTGACATATGTTCTTAACAAGTGAAAACACATATGTCCTAATAGAAGTACATACAAAAGGACTTACAAGCTCCTCTCTTGACTTCCTAATGCTACCCACCAGTAGAATTTACTGACACTACCACGTACAAGCTTCGAATCCACAGACTCCTTCTTTCTTGGATTTTCTAATCAGCTACGAGCACCCCCGCTTGCTTTTCTTTAAGCTCCAATAGCAGCAACCTTGTTGATCATCAAGATGTAGATAATATCTCTACCTTGAAAACCCTAAGTTTATGTGAAGGAAAGCTCTTCAAAGATCTCATAAGAGATTCACACAAACCACAAATATGAGCAACAAAGACTTAGAGAGGTTTGGGTACAAAACCCTAAAAATAAAAGAAGGCACAAGAGGCACTCTAATCTTCTCTCTTAAAAGTATCAAAAACGTTCTAGGGTTTCCCTTATATATAGGAGAGTTTTACTTGAACCTCAAGACATTTAAATAGAGTTTGGGCTGAGTTGGAATTCTGCAGAAAAACATTCTGGTCGACTTTCGATCGATCGAGTCTAATTTTCGATCGATCGAGTCAGACAGAAAGTAACTAATACTTCTGTAGCCACTCGATTCCAACTTTACATAAAAGGCACAACTTTAAGCAAGCCTAAACAAGACTAATCATATTGTTTTGATCATGATTTGCCAACATTATACGTTAGAGTTCTAAATACATAAATTCCTAAATCTTTAGAACCTAACAGGATTCAGATGCATTGTACTGTTTTCTTTATCCATCTTGCATTTTTATAATCATATCACTCATTATCTTTCACACATAACACACAAACACTTTAAAAATTGATTGATTGATTTTTGAGTTCTGTACATTTTAGTATATGGTTTTTTTTTTTTAATCTATGAACGGCTAAAAATTGGGAATATTTTTTTTTAAAGATATTGTTGATAATAAATGTGAAAATATTTTCTCTACTCTTAAGGTTGATTTGTGTTCAAAACACCTTGACACATACTAAAAGTGCATGTTGAATTTTTATATCATTGAGATCTATACTATATAGTATTAACTGATTGTGCTTGGAAGTGTTTGCATACATTTATTCATGGGTCACATAGTGTCGAGTTTACATCTATTGAAAGAGAGAATATTTGTCTTCTTGTGTATCCACAACTTATTTTTTTAGTTTGGTTTGTGTTGCTTTATTTTTCTCCATCTCCTAAATTTGTACCAAAACTATTTTTAAAACCTATGCTCTTCATAAGGCGAGTTGCCTCTATTTTCTAAACAGCTTATTTTTTATGGTTCCTTGATGAATGAAAATTAAAAAAAAAAAGTTTCTTATTACAATGAATGACAATGTTAACATTAAAAAAAAAAAAAAAAAGAGAGAGAAGTCACAGATCATGTCTGCGATGAGGCTAGTAAATTGATAATGTAGTCAATTTGTGTTGACCAATCTCCTAAATTTGAGAGAGCAAATAGATATTTTTAGTTCATTTTTTATTAAATCTCGTGATGTACCTGACTTACCTAAATACAGGAAAAAATTTTATGTTAAAACATAGGAATCAATTTGTATATAAATAAATTACAAAATTAATCTATTTCCACCTTATTTATTTATCACTAATTCCAAATTTAAGCATTTTTAATCCAAATAACAATTTATCTGGCACATATCTGAGGTTATAAAGAATTTTTATATGATTAGAAAATTTAGTAATCTCAAATTATAATAAATACTCTAAATTAACCCTTACGCAAAAAATAGAAGAGCTTCTGAGCATGAGTGTGAGCACGTGCTCAAACGCTAGTTTAAGTAATTGGCCTAACAATTCCCTAAGAGCACTAGCATTAGGGGTGTATAAACCCCCCAATTGCTATGCAAACCCAAAATGTTTTCCATCCTAGCTATAGCAAGGTTGCAACCTTAGAGCACTAGCATCCGGGGATGCAAAAAAAACCTATTTTGCATTATCGAACACCATTTTATCTATTTTACCAACCCATTTCACAACTCACCTAACATCTCAATTCTTGTTTTTACATACAACCTAATAAAATAATATAACCTATCTAAAAAAATAATTAAACTCTCTTCCTTTACAACCTATGAACAATAAAGTTGCATATATGCAACCTTACTGTAGCAAGGTCGCAAATTTTTTCAAGTATAAAACCCCAAATGAAGTGGGTTTTGGATGTCTTGAGTACTAAAATAACAACTATGGGGTGTTTACACCCCCAATGCTAGTGCTCTTACTATTCATGTGGTTGTAAAAACTGGGATATTGGAGTGTATTGTTGGATGAGTTGGTAAAATAGATAAAATAGTATTTGAAGATGTAAAATAGGTGTTTTTTAACATTTCCAATAACTAGTTCTCTAACAAACATAGAAATAATTGATTCTTGTAATTATGTAAAAATGCATGCAAATCACCCGTTCCCAAAAATGTTTTCGTATTAACCATTGTCAAATTATTATCAAATCTTGCCTTTTCTAAGAAAATCAAAGAAAATCAAGGAAATAATGGAAATAAATTCAATTTTTCTTAAAACATAAATAGCATATCTTCATTTTTGTTTCTCTCATTAAATATTTTCTCCCCCCATGTAGAGTGCCATTAAGTCTCTACCAATGCAGCTTAAGCAGATATAAACTTAAATTGAGGTGAATACCTCCTGAAATACTCTGTTGGTACACCACCAGTCCAAACCCTAGGCATTGTTGATACTGGTAGTGATTTGATTTGGCTTTAGTGCAAACCTTGCAATGACTGCTACAAGCAAAGAGCTTCATTTTTTGATCCTAAAAGGTCAAGCACATACAAAAAAGTTCCATGCTCTTCATCCTAATGTTAGTCTCTAAAAGGAACCTTATGCTTAGGCACCGATGATTCAAGTTGCTCATACTCCATGTCTTATGGCGATCGATCTTTCTCAAACGGAAACCTTGCTGTTGACACTCTCACTCTGGGATCAACAACAAGCTACCCTGTGCCTCTCCCTAAAACTATAATAGGGTGTGGACATAATAACGGTGGAGCCTTCAATGCAAACGATTCTGGGATTATTGGCCTTGGAGGCGGTGTGGTTTCTCTTGTTTCCCAATTGGATTCTTCTATTGCTGGCTAAAAGTTCAAATAACATTGAAAACACTATGAAGAATTTGACCCCCAATTACAAAATATCAATTCAAGCTTATTATCAAACAATTAACGTGTGGAACATGAACATAAGCCAAACATAGAATTGATAAACAATTTAAGCCAAATATAATCACATCTACAACATAAAATAAAATGGCAAAGATAAAGGAAGAGAGATGCAAATACAAGGACAACACTTGATGTGTTATCGAAGAGGAAACTGAAGCTCTCGACGTAAAACCTCTCCGCCGCCCTTTAAGCGGTCAATAATCTACTAGAAAATGTAGTTGGGATACATGAACAGTAATAGACCCTCCAAGCCTAATCTACCCAGATACTTAAGCCCTTCAAGCTTCTTGCTTCAACGAGATTGCGCCGAACCTTTTTCTTTTTTACCTTACCAGATTCCACTACAAACCATAGCATCAACCAATAGTCATTGGTCCCTTCCAAACTACTTCCCTTAGCACCAAATGAACCTTCTCATAGACATGGGTGTGGTGAGAAAATGATTTGGTCAAGAACCTCTTAAGGATGTATCAATGGAGAGGAGGAGAGTAGAGGAATTTGAAGGGTCTCTTAGTGATGATTGGGGATGAGGCAATCTTGTTTTTCTCTAGGGTTTCTCTCACAAAATTCTCTCTGAAAAGCTCTCTTCATTTTATGGGAATGAGGGGCATTTATACTAGGGTGAGAATGGAATGTGAAACGTTAGTTTTTGCCAAACAGGGTAAGTTGGCGACTTGGCCTCGTGACTTAGTTGAGTTGTGAGTTCAAGTTGCGAGATAACGGCCTGGCCGGCCTGGCCAGCCTGGGACTTTTGTCCTGTAGTGCTACAGCTGTCATGACACTTTACCTCCCCGTATGCTTCTCACGTGTGTTGCAGTTTGGTAGCTTGCCAGTCGTGAGTCAGCCGTGAGTCCTAGCCGCAAGTCCCTGCTTCTTTGCACAAACTTGAGCATTTCTTCACACTCTCTCACACACTATCCTTACATGAATCTCACCTAAATACAGGGTTACTAAGTGCTAAATTACAAGTAAATTGCTACGGAATATAGCCAACAAGATGGTTGATAAAATTCAACCTTACAATCTCCTCCTTTGGCTATTCCGTGACAAAACCCTATAACAAACTCTAGACTTAATGCGTGAGTTGGGAACAGTTGGAAATCTCACTCACACCTAACTCTAGAATTTGTGAAGCTTTTGAACCATAAGAATAAGAACTCTTGAAACACAATATCACAATGCATTTGAAGCAAGCACAATGCGATCAAGTACAATGGAATAAAGCAATAGACCACGACAAGACCAAAACAAGCAATCACTATAAACAAGTGATCACAATGTTCATTCACACTTAGAATGAACATCAGGACATTCAAGTTGATAAGCACACTACAAATCACTTGAATGACCAACACTCAACCAATGCACAATACATGAAGTATATGCATCTAGGAATAAAGTCCTACAAAGGCACAAGAGTGACAGTACTTAGAATGAAATGCATAATGTTTATTTATAAGTACTGATTTAGCAAAGCACACAAGCTGCATAAAGCAAGGTACAAACCATAAAGCCTACAAAGTGCATAGAAACAAATCCTAAAAGCTTACAAAAGCAATATGGGTACAAAACATAAACAGAAACCTTAAAAAAAACCTACAAAAGTACTAGGTACAAACACATAGTAAAATGAAACTGAATAATATAATATGGATACAGAAATATGCTAAAGTTAGACAAAAGCGATAAACAAAGGCCTGTTTGCTGAAATCTCCCCCTTTCATTAAACTCCCCCTGCCAACATCATTTCCCCCTTTTTTTCATGGAATAGCTAATCCTCATCATCTTCTATCTTTCTTTGAATTTGATCTAATTGAGCTTGGATAGAGGTGAACTTCATATCCCAACGAATGTTGAGATGGTGCAAGATGGATGTAAGTCCGGACATCTTTGTACTCAGCTTATGGACAGATGCTACAATAGAGTCTAGCTTCTCGTCGATGGGGAATAAGCTAACGCGTTGAATGTGCGGATGTTGATTGGACTTGGTTTTGCGCAGGGAAATTCATTTTGTGAAGGATGGAGCCCTTTAAGCTTCAAAATCCTTGAAATGAGACAGCAAAAAGGAATGCATATCCTTGGCTCAGTTTGTGGAATAGTTTTGTGAAAGGCATGAAAGATATGAGCATAAATGTCAATCTCTACATTAGAGATCAGATCATGAACGAACAGTGCACGACCGAGGTTCATATACCCTATGCTGGATAGGGGGTACAAGTTGTGAAACATGACGATTGTAAGCACCCTCAATTTTGGAGGAAGAGACGAAACACTGACTGAGTTCCCATTTGAGGAAAATTCCAAATCTTTTCCAAGAACTTCTCGAAGTAAGTCCTCATCTGGATATAGATCATCATAAACCGGTGAGTTTCCAAGTATTGGCCGGTTGATGTGAAGATTCTCTACCAGGTATGTGGGAGAGACCGAGAAACATTTTCCTCTAACCCAGCACTTAAGTTCATCTCCTTCATCAATTGCATTGGCATAAAATTCTTTTACCAAATTCACATATGCATCATCAAGGTTGTAGAGAAGATAATTCCAATATTTGTGAGCAAACCATTGAGGAATGTCGGTGTCAAAAAGGGAAGGTTGATCAACGACCCTCTCGAGTATCAGTGTAGCACTTTTGAAAAAACTTTCATGATTCTGAAAGGTAGCATAGGATCTAAATTTGTTGGGATCGAACACTCCAAATGATGAGTGGGTCCTTTTTGCTTTAGGTGAAAGTTCATCAACATCAATGACATGTTCTTTCCCTTTGCCGTTTCCCACTTTCACAGCTGATCTCTTGAATGGAGACATTTTGACACTACAACATGGTTTATCACAAACAAGAGAAACCAAACAAGACACCAAATAGTATTAGCAATGTGTTAGTTTCACACCATGGATGATGAAGAAAACCCTAAACACTTAAGATTTAGGTTCAAACCATGACAATGAGTTTGTGAATACAACCAAAATCACAATAGGTACACAAGATAGAGAATATCAGTATAAAACCATCACAAACACACAATAAAAATAGAAAATCAGAAACTCATGTTCGAGCATGATAAATCACAAACCACAATAGAAACACATAAATCAAGACAATAATGAACAAATCAGTAGGTATGAAGAGAAAGAAAGAAAACCCATACCTTTTTGTTGAAGATTTGAGAAGAAGTGATGCAGAAATGGAGGATTTTCAAAGAAATACTTGGAGTGTTTGTAAAAGTGAAATAGGGAAGACAATGAACAGCCACAAAAGGACGAGCGAAAAAACTGAACAAATTTTTAAATCGACTTTAAAACATAAAACACACGTTTTTCGCGACTGGATCAAGTCGCCAGTCAATCGCTAGGTAAGCCGCGAAACACTTAAAAGATAAGAAATGTTTCTAAGGGTTTTTCACGACTGGAAGGTCTACCCGCGAGACAGTCGCCAGGGGAGCCGCGAAAATCCCTGTGTACCCCTCGCGACTGTAAAAACATAAATAAAAACATAAGTAAACTAACTCTTCCCCTAAGTTAGACACAACAAAAAGTTTTTATTTATATTCTCCCCTTTAAAAAATAATTTCAACTCCCCCTAAAAAAGACAAACATTATTCCCATAAATCAATAATTCCTCCCCCTTTTTGTCACGTATTGACAAAGACAACTCATACAAAGAGTAAACAGTCACCATACGCAATAAAAAATAAGAGAAAATAGAGAGTCAAGGGGACACAAACGACTTCAACTCTATAGAAAATAGAGACAACTCCCCCTATGAACAACAAAAGTTTACAAAAATCTCCCCTTATAAAAATAGGAAAAACAAAACAAATTTTTGGAAAAAACAGTTTTGGGGAAACTTCAGGAGGTGGGGAAAATAAAAACACACAAACCAAGTTTAAAAAAAAAAAACTAAGTTGAGGATACACATGAAGAAAAAATATTCTCTCTTTCAATAAAATGCAAACATGGCACTATGTGACCCATAAACAGTTGCATGAGAAGAGAAAATATTTGCACATTGATTATTCATCATATCTCTTAAGAAAAATATTTTTTACAGTTCACACATAAGAAATAGCATATACTAGAATGTACAAAACTCAAAAATTAATCAATCAATTTTTAAATCAAGTTGAGTACCCAATTTAGCAAAGTGTATGCATGTTATGTGTGAAAACAATGAGAGATATGACTGCAAAACTGCAAGATGGATAAAAAAACAATGCAATGCATGTGAATCCTAAACACAAATGATGCACGAAAAAAAATTTTGGTCAAAAACATAGAAACAAAAAATTTTTCAATTTCGATCAATCGAGAATCGATCGAACATCAATCGAGTCAGGCAGACTCAAACCAAAAATTTTAATCACAATTTCGATTGATCGAAAAACAGGTTTGATCGATCGAAAGTCTGGAAAAATCATATTTTCGAAAAATAGAGCATTTTAATGCAAAAACTTCTCAAAGCACATTGTTTTATAAAAAAAATGCATTAGTATGGGACGAAAAGTTTTTCAAAAACACTTCAATTTAACCCAGATCTTCCAAAATCAAGATTTTCAATCAATTTGTCCTCAAAGCGCAAACATTAAATACATTTTGCATTAAAATCAAGGAACTCTTAATCTTGGATGGCCACAACAAGATCACACACAATAAAATGTACCAAGTTTAACAAAAAGTAACTTGTGTAGTGCGTGCAACTAGCAAAAATTTGAGATACATGTGAGGTGATATGTGAATAGCAATTAATCACAAAGTCTACAAAATTCATCACATAGGATTTAAAAGAGACTATCAGCTAAAGAGTTACATCCTATAACTCTCACATCTCCTAGAAAACAAACTTGCAATTGTGTAAGTTTCTTGAATTTTGCCTCATAATGTACACACAGATTTTAGTTATGTGAATTGGCATCAAGCCTAATAGTACACACCAATTTTAATTATGTGAGATGGCATCAAGTCTGATAGTACACACGAATTTTAAGCATTAAGAAATTAAACCGAGGCTACACCTTATGTTCTTTTTGTGCATGTGCTACATTTTCTCGAGCACAAAATCTTAAGATATTCACTAATGTGTTCATGATTGGCTAGTGAACAGTGGTGAGATGGTTATTTATACCTTTCTCAAAAGGATCAAGTCCGACAATCAAATAACATGTGACTTCAAGATTAAGACAAAGTGATAAGCACCATAAACATCTTTCCCACACAACATGCACTACAAAACTTCAACTAATCAAGTGCAATAAATAAGCTCATCAAAGCTAAACAAGGTATATAAACTTGTTATGTAAAGATAATATGGCCAATCCTTGATTATAAATCCAAGATGTGAAATACAAAACACATAACAAACTTTTTAGTTTAAAACAGATTTTATGACCAAAAACAAAAAGCAGACATTATACTAAATGAACAACGCAAAGCTATGCATGATAGTGCTTCACTAAGCTATGGAGGGTACACAAACAAGAAATATCAATTTCTTAATTAACCCATAAGTACATGTACAAACTAGTACATACTCACACAAAATCAAAAAATATCTTAGCACTTATATAACATATGTTATTCAAGTTTCTCCACAATGTCAAGTATGTTCTAAATCAAGAGAGAGATATCATAACTCATGTAATCCTCAAGAAAAATAAAACAAGACACAAAATAAAATATTTTTGTCTTTTTAAAAATTTTCAATGTTTTTGGATTTTTTTTTTTTTAAATAAAAAACAACCTAAAAAACAAAACAATAAAAAATAAAAACAAAACATGTCCACAATTAATTGAAAGAATTAAATCAAGGACAAGTTAGCAACACTCACCTTGGAGAATCTTTTCTCACCCATATAGCACGATTCTTCGGCTTTGTAAGTGAAAATCCATGTGAAGCAGAGTGTATTTGAGGAGTTACACCAATCTTCTGAGAAATACTGAAATTCTACAAATTCCTTTCACAAACCAACAAGCTCAAATTTTTCAAAATAATATGAAACAATTTATATGGAATTATAGCAGGAGAAATATCATCACATATCCTAGATTGACATGCAGAATGCTTAAATTTCAACTTATGACAACTAGGACGAATGTGACCACGGACACCACAAAAGTGACACACAGGAACAAATTTAGGAACATCAGTATTCCTATCAACCAATCTAGTCTCAGATTTAGGTTTTTGCCTCAACAAAGAACAATTTGGTCTAATATGACCAACAACACCACAAAGGTGACAGGTAGGCACAAAAACAGATTTATTATGCTCTCTAACAGTAGGTTTAGACTTAGGTTTAGAAACTTCAGTGTTAACATCAGAACTTTTACCTTTGTCTAACCTAACAAAATAAGCCTTCTCTTTATTATTCCTATTGAAAGGAGGGATATAAACTTTCTCAGTCTTAGGCTTAAGAGAAACAGAAACACTTCTGTTATCAACAACAGACTTGGTACTAGTCAAATTTTCAATTTTAGCTTTAGATTCAACTAACTCTTGTTCCAAGCTTTTCATCTTCTCATCTTGAGAGGAAATTTGATTTCTCAAAAATTCATTATTTTTATTAGACTCATCTAATCTCACAATCAAATCCTCTTTTTCAAGATTAGCCAATTTTAACTCTTCTTTAAATTTCTTAGCAATTTTCAAAGATTTAGATAATTCCTTATGAAGAGTTTTAAATGCATCAAAAAAAATCAACAGAAACAATAGGATTTGATACAGGAAAATTTTCAGTTTTTAGATTCTTGTCCGATCAATCTTTTCATGCTTCATTTGTGATAGGATTTGATAGTTATTTAGACCCCTTAAAACACAATTAGATTAACCTAGTTAATTAGCCAAGTGATTAACTTAGTCAATTTATGCATATCTAGATTATCACAATCACATAATCATATCAAGAATATAAAGCAGTGGAATAATAAATAACACAATGATATGATCACTCAGGAAATCACACGGTAAAAACCTGGGGAGTATTTGACCTAGCTATCCTCAAGGTAAACCTGAATCCACTATGCGAAAGAATCGAAACTCATACAAAAGGACTTACAATCTCCTCGCTTGACTTCCTAATGCTACTCAGTAGTAGAACTTACTGACACGACCACGTGCAAGCTCTAAATCCACGAACTCCTTCTTTCTTAGATTCTCTAATAAGCTACAAGCACCCCCGCTTGTTTTTCTTTAAGCTCCAATAGCAGCAACCTTGTTGATCATCAAGATGTAGATAATATCTCTACCTTGAAAACCCTAAGTTTATGTGAAAGAAAGCTCCTCAAAAATCTCACAAGAGATTCACACAAACTGCAAATATGAGCAACAAAAGACTTAGAGAGGTTTTGGTACAAAACCCTAAAAATAAAAGGAGGCACAAGAGGCACTCTAATCTTCTCTCTTAAAAGTCTCAAAAACGTTCTAGGGTTTCCCTTATATATAGGAGAGTTTTACTTGAACCCCAAGACGTTTAAATAGAGTTTGGGCTGAGTTGGAATTTTGCAGAAAAACGTTCTGGCCGACTTTCGATCGATCGAGCCTAATTTTCGATCGATCGAGCCAGACCGAAAGTAACTAATACTTCTACAGCCACTCAATTCTTACATAAAAGACACAACTTTGAGCAAGTCTAAACAGGACTAACCATATTGTTTTGATCATGGTTTGCTAACATTACACGTTAGAGTTCTAAATACATAAATTCCTAAATCTTTAGAACCTAACAGGATTCAGATGCATTGTACTGTTTTCTTTATCCATCTTGCATTTTTATAATCATATCACTCATTAGTTTTCACACACAACACACATACACTTTAAAAATTGATTGATTGATTTTTGAGTTCTGTACATTTTAGTATATGGTTTTTTTTTTTTTAATCTATGAACGGCTAAAAATTGGGAATATTTTTTTTTAAAGATATTGTTGATAATAAATGTGCAAATATTTTCTCTACTCTTAAGGTTGATTTGTGTTCAAAACACCTTGACACATAATAAAAGTGCATGTTGAATTTTTATATCATTGAGATCTATACTGTATAGTATTAACTGATTGTGCTTGGAAGTGTTTGCATTCATCTATTCATGGGTCACATAGTGTCGATTTTACATCTATTGAAAGAGAGAATATTTGTATTCTTGTGTATCCCCAACTTATTTTTTTAGTTTGGTTTGTGTTGCTTTATTTTTCTCCATCTCCTAAATTTCTTCCGAGACTATTTTTAAGACCTATGCTCTTCATATAAGGGGAGTTGCCTCTATTTTCTAAACAACTTATTTTTTATGGTTCCTTGATGAATGAAAATTTAAAAAAAGTTTCTTATTACAATGAATGACAATGTTAACATTTAAAAAACAAAAAAAAAAAACAAAAAAGAAAAAGAAAAAAGGAGAGAAGTCACAGATCATGTTTGCGATGAGGCTAGTAAATTGATAATGTAGTCAATTTGTGTTGACCAATCTCCTAAATTTGAGAGAGCAAATAGATATTTTTAGTTCATTTTTTCTTAAATCTCGTGATGTACTTGACTTACCTAAATATAGGAAAAAATTTTATCTTAAAACATAGGAATCAATTTGTATATAAATAAATTACAAAATTAATCTATTTCCACCTTATTTATTTATCACTAATTCCAAATTTAAGCATTTTTAATCCAAATAACAATTTATCTGGCACATATCTGAGGTCATAAGAATTTTATATGATGTTGACCTGTTGAACGATCTCAAAGTTTCTCTTGGTAGAAAATAGTCAATTTACTGTCAATGTGTTTCAATTCCCTATAAATTTCGTATGATCGTCAAATTTGTTTTCATCTTCCTGTTAACCATTCTCAACTTATCAGATCTTTGGAAAAACTTGAATTTTGTTTCCAGTATTGCCTTCGACATTTCTTCATTTCGTTTCTCACATTAAATATTTCTCTATTCTTCCCCGTATACACCAAAATCCTTCACCTTTTCATCATCACAAACAGGCAACAATAAGTCATGGCATGTCCTTACTTCCTTACTTGGTTGCATTGGCAACAACATTCTCGATTGTCATTCTTTGTAGCTTATCTCTCATCGAGGCTTCCAACGACGGCTTTAGCGTGGAGCTAATGCACCGCGATTCTCCAAAATCTCCCTTCTATGACCCTACTGAAACTCCCCAACAACGGTTAGCCAATGCTTTGCGTCGTTCCATTAACCGTGTCAATCATTTTAGGCCAACTTCTTCATTCGCTACCAATGCACTTGATTCAGAAATAATCCCAAATAGTGGTGAATACCTCATGAAATACGCTGTCGGTACACCACCAGTCCAAGTGTTAGGAATTGCTGACACGGGCAGTGATTTGACTTGGCTACAATGCAAGCCTTGCACTCACTGCTACAACCAAACAGATCCAATTTTTAATCCTGCAAAGTCAAGCACATATAAAGTAGTTCCATGCACTGCACCCCAATGTAAGACTATATCAGGACGTTGCGTACGCAATAATGTATGCGAATATATCATGAATTATGGCGATGGATCTTCCTCAGGCGGAGACCTTGCTCTCGACACTGTCACACTGGGATCAACCGCAAAATTCCCTCAAACTATCATAGGATGTGGACATGATAACACTGGACTTTTTAATAAAAAAGGTTCTGGGATTGTTGGCCTTGGAGGCAGCGCGACTTCCCTTGTTTCCCAATTGAGTACTTCTATTGCTGGCAAATTCTCCTACTGCTTGGTTCCATTTGACAAACCCGATGCAACAAGCAAATTGAATTTTGGTACAAATGCCGTGGTATCAGGTCCTGGAGCCGTGACTACACCCCTAGGTACCGGTGAAACTGACGTCTGTTACACCCTAGCACTCAAAGCAATTAGTGTTGGCCCAACAAGAATCAGCACGGCTTCTGGCTAAGCACCAGGGGGCAATATTATCATTGATTCAGGCACGACATTGACATTTTTGCCATCAGACATGTACACCGGTTTTGAAGCAGCATTAAAAGCCCAACTTAAATTACGAGTCGTTCCAGACCCGCAAAAAACCTTCAATCTTTGCTTCGACTCCCCCGAATCTACTTTTAAAGTTCCAACTATCATAGCTCATTTCGCCGGTGGTGCTGATGTGACGCTGAGTGCGACCTACACTTTCCTTGGAGATGAAACAATTTCGTGCATGGCTTTCGCCCCTGCAGGTGACTCAGTCGCCATTTTCGGTAACTTGGCCCAAGCTGATCAGTTGGTAGGCTATGATATTGTCAAGAGAACTGTGTCGTTCAAGCCAACGGACTGCACCAAGGCTTAACAATGCCTCTCTACCTATCTTCTGTTTTTCTTTTTCTTTTTTTCACTCTTAGAAATTCATTCGTTAGTTTTTTGAGAATAAAATAAAAAGAAATTGCTGGATCGTAGTTCTAATAAATTATGAATTGAATTTTCCTCTAAAAAAAGAAAAAGAAAAAAGAATTGGCCATAAATCATACGATATGCATAGAAAAATTCATAAATGTATTTATATATTTTTGCACTGATACTCTAGATCATTTTAACGAGAATTTCATGATTTTTAACATGGGCATAAATTTATCGTGATATGATGTTTGGACTTTCGGTCAAACCTTGACTAAACACCAATTAGAGTTGGCATAACTTTGTCAAAAATAGTAATTTGGGGATTTAAAACTCTTTGACGGTTAAAATGATTTGTTCAATATATGTACAGGACAAAAAGAAAAAAATTATTTCATATAATTACTTTTTCTTTTTCATATTAATAAAGCAATTTTTGGCCTTTTAGGGCTTAAATTGGTAATTTGGCATAGAAATCAAAGCTGTACAAGATATGGTATCAACATTAGAAACAACAATAATAGGCCTCTTCCCTTTGATGTTCTTTTTACATTGCCAAGAAGTAAGGCATTTGTGAAATTATTATTCAAAATTAAAAAATGTTAAACTTTTTTCTTCTGAACAATGTCAATGATATTTTAAGGTCTAAATTTTATTTATTTATAGTAAAAACTAAAAAGTTGGGTCATAGGTTAGTCAATCGGGTCAGGTTAACCCATTTTTATTCTGGGTCAAATTTTTTTTTTTTTGAAACAGAAGCATATCATTCAATTAATCTGAAAAATTAGCATCTTGGTACAAAGCTTCCCTAGCTATTGGAGGAACATCTTCCATCCAAAACAACTCTTGACTAATGTTTCTAGCAAATTGAGCTAACTCATGAGCAACTCTATTCCCCTCTCGCCTAGTACATTCAATCCTAACCCATTGCAAGTTCCTAACCAAATGATGAATATCCCCAATTACATTCACAAGCAAAGAATAATCATCCTGCAAAGCCGAAACAGTTTTCATGATAGAAGAATTATCCCCTTCAATGACAAGTTCAGAGAAGCCAACATCAACGGCAAATTCAATAGCTTTCCGACATGCAAGAAGCTCAGCCTCCTCGCTACAAGATACCTCAGGACCCTTTGCTGCCATGGCTGCCATAACCTCACCTTTTTCATTCCGGATAACTGCACCAAAACCTGAACTGTTAAGAGCCGGAAACAAAGCTGCATCAAAGTTAAGCTTGAAGATCGAAGTAGGAGGGGGCTGCCAGGTGACCCGAGAAGATTGCCATCTGTGTGCTGGTCCCATCAGTCCTGATGCAGTCTGAAACTCCTCAAGAAGCTCTGTTGCCTGAATATTCAACCAGCCTGGATCATGAAACTTACCTCCATGCACAACCCGATTTCTTTGATTCCAAATTAGCCATGCTTGAATGAGCACAACCTCCAAATCATGAGACTCTACCCACTCCATTAAGTATTCCATTAACTGAAGCATATCCACCATACCTGACCCACCTTTCTGCAGAATTTTTAAGCTACCTGCCCACACATCTCTAGCCGCACTACATTCCCAAAGCGCATGGACAACTGATTCTGGAAACCTCAAGCAAATTGGGCACATTGCATCTGCAATAATTTTTCTCTTAGACAGATTCACTTTTGTTGGTAAGATTTCATGGCAAGCTCTCCACCCAAACACTTTTATTTTGTTAGGAATTATAAGCTTCCAAATTGCAGACCAAACCTCCTTTCCAGCACAACCCCGAGAACTCTCAGCTACCCTTCCTTCTCTCAATACTTCCCTAGCCACCTTGTAAGCGGATTTAACAGTAAAAATCCCCTTCCTTTGGTGCATCCAGATCATAAAGTCCTCCACATGTCTTCGGCTAAGCTGTATTCTACAAATAGCTTCGGCATCTTCTTTTTCAAACATATCCATGATAACATCAGTCTTCCATGCATGCAAGTTTTGGTCAATTAATTCAGCAACAGTTGCCTCACGAACTTCATCTTGCACTAGATTTAGAGGTGCATTTGTTGGATAATTCGGTATCCATTTATCTCCTAGAATCCGAATTGATTGGCCATTCCCAACTCTCCAACAACATCTAGACTTCAAAATAGGAAAAGCAGCCACAATACTCTTCCAAACAAAAGAGCAGTTTGGTGACACCTTAGCAGCAAAGAGAGAAGTTCTTGGAAAATATCTAGCTTTAAGGCATTGAAACACCAAAGAATTATTATCATGCAGCAACCTCCACCCTTGTTTAGCTAGCATTGCTAAATTAAAAGCCCTTAGATCCCTAAAGCCCATTCCTCCCTCCCTCTTTGACATAGTCAATTTTTCCCACCTCTGCCAATAAATTTTCATTTCATTCCCCACCTGTCCCCACCAAAACTTAGCACACATTGCATCCAACTCATCACAAAGTTTCAAAGGGAGTTGGAAAACACTCATAGTGTAAGTAGGAATAGACTGAGCAACTGCTTTAATCAGAATTTCCTTACCAGCCTTAGATAACATCTTCCTTTTCCACCCCTGCAATTTTTTCCATATCCTATCCTTCAAGTATGAGAACGTATGATACTTTGTTCTCCCTACTAAGGTAGGCAACCCTAAATAAGACTCAAACCGGTTCACTTCCTACACTCCCAAAATCCTTAAAATGCCTTGCTTCTGACTGGCTGCAGTATTGCTACTAAAGTATGCCGAAGACTTCTCCAAGTTTATGCACTGGCCTGAAGCATTAGCATAGGTCTGAAGTATCTCAGAAACGACCTCCACTTCATTATGTGTTGCCCTGCAGAACAATAGGGAATCATCTGCAAACAATAAGTTAGAAACTTTCGGTGCCCCTCTGCAAATGGAGGCGCCATGAATTTTACCATCAGACTCTGCTTTTGCCAACAAAGATGTAAATCCCTCTGCACATAATAGAAATAAGTATGGTGAGAGAGGGTCTCCCTGGCAGATTCCCCTAGATGGAGTCACATTCCCATACGGCTTTCCATTAAGTAGAATAGAGAATGATGTGGTGGTGACACATGTCATCACTCTCTCAATCCATTTTTCTGGAAAGCCCAACTTCTGCATAATGCCCTGTACAAATAGCCATTCCACTCGATCATATGCTTTGCTGACATCCAGCTTCAAAGCCAAAGCCCCTGTTTTACCCTTCTTCCTGACATGTATGGAATTCAATACCTCATATGCCACAATAACATTATCTGTAATAAGTCTACCTGGCACAAAAGCACTCTGAGTGGGAGAAATAATATCTGGAAGCACTTGTTTTAGTCTATTAGCAAGGACTTTAGAAATAACCTTATAAATGACATTACAAAGGCTAATAGGTCTAAATTCAGACATTTTCTCAGGGTTCTTCACTTTAGGGATAAGCACAATATTGGTATGATTTAAATCTAGTAACATAACTCCATTATTCAAAAAATCTAACACAGCATTCACTACATCATCACCTACAATATGCCAGAATTTTTGATAAAACAAGGCATTCATATCATCAGGGCCAGGTGCCTTTGTTGGTCCCATCTGAAATAAGGCTTCCTTGATTTCATCAACAGTAAAATCCGCAGAAAGCATCTCCTGCATGTCTGTAGTTACTCTGGCCGAAACTGTACTTAAACACTCCTCCATTTGATGACATGATCCTGCAGAAAAAAGATTATCAAAATAATCAACTGTAACTCTAGCTATGTCCTCCACCTCCTCCACCCATTGCTCCTGTGAGTTCATTATACCCTTTATATAATTCCGTCATCGCCGTTGTGATGCTTTTGAGTGGAAAAATTTAGTGTTCCTATCCCCATGTTTCAACCATGCAACCCGAGATCTTTGTGCCCAGTAAATCTCCTGTTTCAATAAGAGATCATCCAACTGTTTACTGATTGTCAAATACTCCACCTTACTTTCATCAGTAGTGCCGACTCTGTTAATTCTATCAAGCCGATTTTGAAGGGATTTAATTTCTTCCTCCTCAGGTCTAGTCCTTGTGTCTCCCCATGCCTTTAATTTATCACCACAAGCCCTAATTTTTGCATGCACATCTACCAAACCCGAATCCCCACTTCCTGCCAAACTCTATACTTGCTGAACCCGAGTCTTACAGTCATCCCACAACAACCAACTTTCTTCAAACTTAAAACCCCGATCAGCTCTACGATGTTTCTGTCTGAATTTTTGAACCTGGATAGCAATAGGAAGATGGTCCGAAGCATGAGGAAGAAGGTGCACTACATTACTGACTTGAAATTTCTCAATCCACCCCTTCGTTGCCACAGCTCTATCAAGTCTTAATTTAGTATTTGCATCACCCGGTCTCTTATTAGTCCAAGTAAAAGGATATCCTTTGTAACCAAGGTCCTCTAATTGACAACTCTCTAATGCCTCCCTAAACTCATTAATCTGGGAATTATGTGGCTGTCGTATGCTTTGTTTTTCTGAAGAATGGAGTATAGCATTGAAGTCTCCAAAACATAACCATGGACCCTCCACAAAAGTCTTCAAATATTACAACAGTTTCCAAGACTTATGTTTTTGTTGTGTCTCTGGCCAACCATAAAATCCTGTCATGAACCAAACAAAACCATCTTCTTTGGTTACCTTAGCTAAAACATGGTTTGCAGTATAATTAATCACCTCTAACCTAATATCATCCTTCCATAAAAAAGCTAACCCTCCACCAGCATCTGGATGCTTAACAATTATTTTATTTTGAAAAGGCAAATTACCGTACAGATTATTAAAACCCTCTGTATCCAACCGTGTCTCCATAAGAAAACACACGGGTAGGCATAGAATCACTGCTTCTTTTTCCACGGGTAGGCATATCCAAAGCTTTGGACAGTCCACCAAGCCCAAAATCCATTCGGTTAAATCTGGTCCAAGTGGATTTGGGCTTTACAAAGCTAGGCCCAACCATCTCTAACCTCTGATCCAGTCCACTAGTTTCAACCCCAAGCACTTCTTCCTTATTTTTACCCGTTGCCACCTCAATTAACTCTACCCCAGCTGGCTGCCCCGTCACTTCTCTCATCTGCTCCACATCAGTACCTTCACAAACTGGACCTGATACCAGCTGCAAAGTGTTTCCGTTCTGCACGTCTTCACTTCCTCCCAACTCCACGTTAACACCTTCTTGGAAACTAGGTAGCTTTCCTAAGTTCTCGGACTCACCTTCAACCTGTCTACTAGGGTTTGTACCTTCAGCTCTTGCCACCGGAAAAGTCTCTTGCATCAGACTGTAGTTTGTAGACTCCTCTGACTTTTGTTCTTTCGCAGCCCCAGTACTACTAGAGGTATTTCTTGGTGAAAAAGAGCGTGTCCGCCCTCCCGAAGCTCTTAAAGACTCCCCATATTGATAATCCACCTCCCCACCATGCCAACTAAGAGCAAAATGTGATGCACAGTGCTTTACATCGTGCCCCAATAGACCACAATAATGGCAGAACAGAGGTAAGCGTTCATACTTAAACGTTACCCAACTATGCACCCCATCTGAACCAGCAATGAAACCGCCTCTCCGCAACGGCTTCCCAATCGGCATAGCAACTTTAACTCGCATAAAATAATTCAGATCATCTTGCCGTCGCTGCCCTTCTACTTCTTCAACTCTACCAATTCTATTACCAACTTCCCTAGCAACTTGAGGAGAAGCCATATCCAATGGTGCACCCCATATTTGAATCCATAGAGAAGCATGCTCCAATCTGATATTCCCTACTATCATTCCCTTCTGCCATCTTTGAAGCAATAATAACTGGTTGTCGAATGACCAAGGGCCATCTTGTAGAATACGTGCCATATCAAACTCAGTTTGAAACTTGAATTGGAAAAGATTCGGTCCCACCTCAATAATCTGTAAACTGTATTCCAATCCCCATGCCCTTCTCAATGTGTTCTTTGCTGCACGTTTATTGAAAGGTTTACATGTTAAAAACTTCCCAATAAGACTCAAGCTACAACTCTCCATAGCCTGCACTCTGCCTTTATCGGAGATAGGGATGATCTCCTCTTCATCAGAGGTCAGCTTCATAGTACCCATCACGTCAGCCACATCATCTGCCATACCGCTGAGATCACAAAAGAATGAAAGGAAAAAACAAAAGAATGAAAGAAAAAGCAATACCCTTAGACCTAGGTCAAGGGAGGGAGAACTCGTGGAACACGAGGGAGAGAACTCTACGGCTGGGAGAAAACCCTAGCGTAGAGAGAATATGTGTAGTTTCTAGGTCAAAAATTTTGGGTTTAGTTCAAGTCCAATTTTGCTATCTCTAATTTGAATTTTGGTTGGTATAAGAAATTTGTCTGGATGAATGAGAAAATTTGTTCCCAAATAATAACAATAATAACTTACAAGATTTATTGGTGGGATTATAACCTATAAGAAATGTTTTAACTTATTGTTTGGATAAATTTTCAAGATCTTATTACTTCAAATATATCCTCGTTTTTTGCAACTTCACTCTCTTGGAATCTCATCTGTTAAAAAACACCTCAGATTCTATATGAGGACAGGCTATTAAAAGATTTCAGTGTTTTTCTTGTTAGAAAATGTATTCTCAATTTTCATGGTAAAGAAAAGAGTGAATATGATTTCAATGTGTTTCAATTCCCTATATATTTTATATAATCACCGATCACATTTTTAATCATAAATTATACCCTATTTTACATTTTTCTCCCTAAACTATCAAAATACATAATTAAACCTCCAAAGTTACAACTCTGTAACACCTAACCCATTACCGTTTGTTTTGGTGTTAAGTTTAATGGAATGTAGCATTAAAGGACTAATTTACTCTCTACGGGCTATTTTTGGGAGAGGGATAAATTTGTTTTTTAATGTTAAATTCTATTAGAGTTAATCTCAAAACAGATGACAAGGGATTAAGTGTTATAGAGTTTTAACTTTGGGTAAGAGGGGGGGGGGGGGAATAATCGTGCTTTTCAATAGTTCAAGGAGCAAAGTGTAAAAAGAAATATAATTTAGAGGGGAAAAATATAATTTTCACATAATATAATGCTACCCTTTTTTTTTATCTTAAGCTTTGTTTTACTGCCAACCAAAAGATGACATTATATTTGAAATATATTTAGAGATTAAATTCTGAAAGGATATGGTATAAAACTCATGTTTTACCCCTCCAATTCCTACATGTCACATCATTTTATTAGATATTTAAGAATAAGCACAACTAAACCCAATCAATTCTAATCACATATATAAATCCAACTAAATTAGGAGTTTATTGAGATGTTATTGGGCATGATAGAATGTATTGAATTTTAAATAAAATCTAATGTAGCAATCACTTATGGGATGGTGTAAAACATAGGTTTTACACTCCATCGTTACCAAATTCGGACTCATTTATTTATGCATTTATCTAAATATTGATACTTTTAATATTGCCACCTATATATTATCTATACTACTATTTAAGGGGCTTTCTCTATATAGACTGATTTTTTTTTTTTTCAAAATACCCCTATACCCCTATGTTCAAGTAGAGACAAAACTAAAGGATAGTTCAGTAAAAATACATGTCTAACTTGCACAAAATATTGCCTACAAAATAGGAACACTCTCCCACTAACCTACTTCTTCAAAACAGCTATACATTTATATATATATATATATATATAAGTAGATTATGAATTATCATATCAATTAAATAGGTTTAACTATAAAAAAATTATAAAAAAATCCCCATCTGTCCACCTTTTTTTTTTTTTTTTTTTTTTTTTTAATTCTTAAAAACAAAACTCCCATCTAATCAATAGTCACTATTAAAATAATATTAATTAATAGTTTAAATTTGGGTGGGTACTGTACCCAATAAAAAATATAAGAGGTACAATATAATGACCCAATAATAAAATATTAATATAAACACCAATAAGATGCAGTCCACACGTGCCTGAAACCAAACTTGATACCATATAAACACCATTAATATTTTACTAGCCTCTGAGCACGCTCTTACGTGCGTGCTCAGAGATTCTTCTATTTTTTGAGTAAAAGTTAATTTAGAGCATTTATTATAATTTGGGATTACTACATTTTCCAATCACCAAAAAAAAAAAAAAAAAAAAAATCTAGGGGTGTTAGTATTATGTGTGGTGAAATAATTTTTTCATCACACTCCTAGGTTTTTTTTTTTTTTTTTTTTTTTTTTTTTTTTTTTTTGTGATTAGAAAATTTAGTAATCTCAAATTATAATAAATACTCTAAATTAACCCTTACGCAAGAAATAGAAGAGCTTCTGAGCATGAGTGTGAGCGCGTGCTCAAATGCTAGTTTAAATAATTGGCCTAACAATTCCCTAAGAGCACTAGCATTGGGGGTGTATAAACCCCCCAATTGCTATGCAAACCCAAAATGTTTTCCAACCTAGCTATAGCAAGGTTGCAACCTTAGAGCACTAGCATCCGGGGATGCAAAAGAAAACCTATTTTGCATCATCAAACACCATTTTATCTATTTTACTAACCCATTTCACAACTCACCTAACATCTCAATTCTTGTTTTTACATACAACCTAATAAAATATATAACCTATCTAATAACATAATAAAACTCTCTTTCTTTACAACCTATGAACAATAAAGTTGCATATATGCAACCTTACTATAGCAAGGTTGCAAATTTTTTCAAGTATAAAACCCCAAATGAAGTGGGTTTTGGATGTCTTAGGTACTAAAATAACAACTGTGGGGTGTTTACACCCCTAATGCTAGTGCTCTTACTATTCATGTGGTTGTAAAAATTGGGATATTGGAGTGTATTGTTGGATGAGTTGGTAAAATAGATAAAATAGTATTTGAAGATGTAAAATAGGTGTTTTTTAACATTTCCAATTACTAGTTCTCTAATAAACATAGAAATAATTGATTCTTGTAATTATGTAAAAATGCATGCAAATCACCCGTTCCCAAAAATGTTTTCGTATTAACCACTGTCAAATTATTATCAGATCTTGCCTTTTCTAAGAAAATCAAAGAAAATCAAGGCAATAATGGAAAGAAATTCAATTTTTCTTAAAACATAAATAGCATATCTTCATTTTTGTTTCTCTCATTAAATATTTTCTGCCCCTATGTAGAGTGCTATTAAGTCTCTACCAATGTAGCTTAAGCAGATATAAACTTAAATTAAGGTGAATACCTCCTGAAATACTCTGTTGGTACACCACCAATCCAAATCCTAGCTGATACTGGTAGTGATTTGATTTGGCTTTAGTGCAAATCTTGCAATGACTGCTACAAGCAAAGAGCTCCATTTTTTGACCCTAAAAGGTCAAGCACATACAAAAATGTTCCATGCTCTTCATCCTAATGTTAGTCTCTAAAAGGAACCTCATGCTTAGGCAGCGATGATTCAAGTTGCTCATACTCCGTGTCTTATGGCGGTCGATCTTTCTCAAACGGAAACCTTACTGTTGACACTCTCACTCTGGGATCAACAACAAGCTGCCCCGTGCCTCTCCCTAAAACTATAATAGGGTGTGGACATAATAACAGTGGAACCTTCAATGCAAACGATTCTGGGATTGTTGGCCTTGGAGGCGGTGTGGTTTCTCTTGTTTCCCAATTGGATTCTTCTATTGATGGCTGAAAGTTCAAATAGCATTGAAAACACTATGAACAATTTGACCCCCAATTACAAAATATCAATTCAAGCTTATTATCAAACAATTAACGTGTGGAACATGAACATAGCCAAACACAGAATTGATAAACAATTTAAGCCAAATATAATCACATCCACAACATAAAATAAATGGAAAAGATAAAGGAAGAGAGATGCAAACACGAGGACAACACTCGATGTGTTATCGAATAGGAAACTGAAGCCCTCGATGTAAAACCTCTCCGCCGCCTTCCAAGCGGTTAATAATCCACTAGAAAATGTAGTTGGGATACATGAACAGCAATAGACCCTCCAAGCCTAATCTACCCAGGTACTTAAGCCCTCCAAGTTTCTTGCTCCAACGAGGTTGCGCTAAACCTTTTTCTTTTCTACCTTACCGGATTCCGCTACAAACCATAGCATCAACCAATAGTCATTGGTCCCTTCCAAACTACTTCCCTTAGCACCAAATGAACCTTCTCATAGACGTGAGTGTGGTGAGAAAATGATATGGTCAAGAACCACTTAAGGATGTATCAATGGAGAGGAAGAGAGTAGAGGAATTTGAAGGGTCTCTTAGTGAAGATTGGGGATAAGGCAATTTTGTTTTTCTCTGGGGTTTCTCTCACAAAATTCTCTCTGGAAAGCTCTCTTCATTTCGTGGGAATGAGGAGTATTTATACTAGGGTGAGAATGGAATGTGAAACGTCAGTTTTTGCCAAATAGGGTAAGTTGGTGACTTGGCCTCGCGACTTGGTTGAGTCGTGAGTTCAAGCTGTGAGATAACGGTCTGGCCAGCCTGGGACTTTTGTCCTGTAGTACAATAGCTGTCATGACCCTTTACCTCCCCGCATGCTTCTCACATGTGTTGTAGTTTGGTGGCTTGCCAATCGTGAGTCAGCCGCAAGTCCTAGCCGCGAGTCTCTACTTTTTTGCACAAACTTGAGCATTTCTTCACACTCTCTCACACACTACCCTAACATGAATCCCACCTAAATACAACATTACTAAGTACTAAATTACAAGCAAATTGGCACGGAATATAGCCAACAAGATGGTTGATAAAATTCAACCTTACAATCTCCCCCTTTGGCTATTCCATGACAAAACCTTATAACAAATTCTAAACTTAATGCGTGAGTTGGGAACAGTCGAAAATGTCACTCACACCTAACTCTAGATTCTATGAAGCTTTTGAACCATAAGAATAGGAAATCTTGAAACACAACATCACAATAATTTCATTGCATGCAGAAAACTTGTAATGCATTTGGAGCAAGCACAACGCGATCAAGTTCAATGGAATAAAGCAATAGACCATGGCAAGACCAAAACAAGCAATCACTATAAACAAGTGATCACAATGTTCATTCACACTTAGAATGAACATCAGGACATTCAAGCTAATAAGCACACTGCAAATCACTTGAATGACCAACACTCAACCAATGCACAATACATGAAGTATATGCATCTAGGAATAAAGTCCTACAAGGGCACAAGAGTGACAGTACTTAGAATGAAATGCATAACATTTAGTTATAAGTACTGATTTAGAAAAGCACACAAGCTGCATAAAGCAAGGTACAAACCATAAAGCCTACAAAGTGCATAGAAACAAACCCTAAAAACTTACAAAAGCAATATGGGTACAAAACATAAACAGAAACCTTAATAAAAACCTACAAAAGTACCAAGTACAAACACATAGTAAAAAGAAATTGAATAATATAATATGGATACAGAAATATGCTAAAGTTAGACAAAAGTGATAAACAAAGGTCTGTTTGCTGAAATCTCCCCCTTTCGTTGAACTCCCCCTACCAACATCATCTCCCCCTTTTTGTCATGGAATAGTTAGTCCTCATCATCTTCTATCTTTCTTTGAATTTAATCTAATTGAGCTTGGATAGAGGTGAACTTCATATCCCAACAAATGTTGAGATGGTGCAAGATGGATGTAAGTCCGGACATCTTTATACTTAGCTCGTGGATAGATGCTAGTTATAAGTATTGATTTAGCAAATCACACAAGCTGCATAAAGCAAGGTACAAACCATAAAGCCTACAAAGTGCATAGAAGCAAACCCTAAAAGCATACAAAAGTAATATGGGTACAAAACATAAACAGAAACCTTAAAAAAAACCTACAAAAGTACTAGGTACAAACACATAGTAAAAAGAAACTGAATAATATAATATGGATACAGAAATATGCTAAACTTAGACAAAAGCAATAAACAAAGGCCTGTTTGCTGAAATCTCCCCCTTTCGTTAAACTCCCCCTACCAACATCATCTCCCCCTTTTTTTCATGGAATAGCTAGTCCTCATCATCTTCTATCTTTCTTTGAATTTGATCTAATTAAGCTTGGATAGAGGTGAACTTCATATCCCAACGAATGTTGAGATGGTGCAAGATGGATGTAAGTACGGACATCTTTATACTTAGCTAGTGGATAGATGCTAGTTATAAGTACTGATTTAGCAAATCACACAAGCTGCATAAAGCAAGGTACAAACCATAAAGCCTACAAAGTGCATAGAAGCAAACCCTAAAAGTATACAAAAGTAATATGGGTACAAAACATAAACAGAAACGTTAAAAAAAAACCTACAAAAGTACTAGGTACAAACACATAGTAAAAAGAAACTGAATAATATAATATGGATACAGAAATATGCTAAACTTAGACAAAAGCAATAAACAAAGGCCTATTTGCTGAAATCTCCCCCTTTCGTTAAACTCCCCCTACCAACATCATCTCCCCTTTCTTTCATGGAATAGCTAGTCCTCATCATCTTCTATCTTTCTTTGAATTTGATCTAATTGAGCTTGGATAGAGGTGAACTTCATATCCCAACGAATGTTGAGATGGTGCAAGATGGATGTAAGTCCGGACATCTTTGTACTCAGCTCATGGACAGATGCTACAATAGAGTCTAGCTTCTCATCGACGGGGAATGAGCTAAAACTTTGAATGTGCGCATGTTGATTGGACTTGGTTTTGTGCAGGGAAATTCATTTTCTGAAGGATGGAGCCCTTTAAGCTTCAAAATCCTTGAAATGAGACAGCAAAAAGGAATGCATATCCTTGACTTAGTTCGTAGAACAGTTTTGTGAAGGACCTGAAAGATATGAGCACAAATGTCAATCTCTACATCAGAGATCAGATTATGAATGAGCAGTGCATGCCCGAGGTTCATATACCCTATGCTGGATAGGGGGTACAGGTTGTGAAACATGATGATCGTAAGCACCCTCAATTTTGGAGGAAGAGACGAAATACTGACTGAGTTCCTATTTGAGGAAATTTTCAAATCTTTTGCCAAGAACTTCCCGAAGTAAGTCCTCATCTGGATATAGATCATCATAAACTGATGAATTTCCAAGTATTGGCTGGTTGATGTGAAGAATCTCTGCCAGGTATGTGGGAGAGACCGAGAAACATTTTCCTCTAACCCAGCACTTAAGTTCATCTCCTTCATCAATTGCATTGGCATAAAATTCTTTTACCAAATTCTCATATGCATCATCAAGGTTGGAGAGAAGATAATTCCAATCTTTGTGAGCAAACCATTAAGGAATGTCGGTGTCAAAAAGGGAAGGTTGATCAACGACCCTCTCGAGTAGCAATGTAGCACTTTTGAAAAAAATTTCATGATTCTGAAAGGCAGCATAGGATCTGAATTTGTTGGGATCAAACACTCCAGATGATGAGTGGGTCCTTTTTGCTTTAGGTGAAAGTTTATCAACATCAATGACATGTTCTTTCCTTTTGCCGTTTCCCCCTTTCACAGCTGATCTCTTGAATGGAGACATTTTGACACTGCAACATGGTTTGTCACAGACAAGAGAAACCAAACAAGACACCAAACAGTATTAGCAATGTGTTAGTTTCACACCATGGATGATAAAGAAAACCCTAAACACTTAAGATTTAGGTTCAAACCATGACAATGAGTTTGTGAATACAACCAAAATCACAATAGGTACACAAGATAGAGAAGATCAGTATAAAACCATCACAAACACACAATAAAAACAGAAAATCAAAAACCATGTTCGAGCATGATAAATCACAAACCACAATAGCAACACATAAACAAGACAATAATGAACAAATTAGTAGGTATGAAGAGAAAGAAAGAAAACCCATACCTTTTTGTTGAAGATTTGAGAAGAAGTGATGCATAAATGGAGGATTTTCAAAGAAATAGTTAGAGTGTTTGTAAGAGTGAAATAGGGAAGACAATGAACAGTCAGAAAAGGACGAGCGAAAAAACTGAAAATTTTTTTAAATTGAATTTAAAACGCAAAACACGCGTTTTTTACGACTGGATCAAGCCACCAATCAATCGCTAGGTAAGCTGCGAAACACTTAAAAGATAAGAAACTTGGAAAAAAATTTCTAAGTGTTTTTCGCTACTAGAAGGTCTACCCACGAGACAGTCGCCAGGGGAGTCGCGAAAATCCCTGTGTACCCTTCGCGACTGGACCTTCCACCCGCGAATAAGTTGCCATACTAAGCCACAAAAATCACAAAAACTCAAATTTTGAAAAATATTCAAAGTATTTTTCGCGACTGAAACCTTAACTCGCCAGTGAGCCGTGAAAAATCTCGAAGTGAGCTCGTGACTGGGGCATGCAAATGGACTAACCCGCGACTAAGTCGTCAAAACAGGGCAACACTGTTTTTGAAATTTTGACATTTTTTGTAAAAACAAAGTACTTTCCAAAAACAAGCAAAAACACTCAAAAATCTTTTTGTGTTTGATCAACAAAGATTGAGTTTGTGAAAACACATTTAAACAAGTATAATCACACAAATGAATATGATATTCATTGAACATAGACTTGTATGTTGTGTGTGAATATCAAAGATTAGATAGTCCTTAGTTTAATGTGAAGCTTTAATGATCAATTCAATCAAGGCATACATAACTAGCACTAGATAATGTGACCCATCTCAATTATACAAGTATGCATATATGACCTCCCACATAAACTTGAGTACAATACTTTGAAACTTTTCATTTGGCTCCATATACATCATAATATTTGATCATTTTGAATCAATACATCTCATTGTGAGATAGATGCCTGAAATTTTTAATATTTCAAATTGATGAGTTAGCCTTTGGCTTTTTGGGCATCAAACAATTTATTTTGGCCACTTTCCCTTTTTCCTAGTCAAATACTAGTATGTGCGACAGGATTTTGCAGATCAATATCTCTTTTCATTTGGAGATTTACATTTGGTGAGCTCTTTAATTAAAAGCAATAAAAATAAAAGTGGGAAGATATATAGGCACAAGTCTATGCAAGTCTCAAGATCAACAAAACCATTCACTAATTATTCATGACAAGGTTGAAGATCTATTTACAATAATCACAAAGATTTCAAGATTTTTCCCATAAAGATATGAGTGCATATGAGACAAGCTAAGCTCGTAGATGCACACAGCCATTAGTACAAAGGTACAAGGTAAAACATGTTTTGAGACAACACTCAGCAAGGTTGATCAAACTTTTTGGATTTTCTACTTTTTATGTGTTTTTGGATTTTTGACACAAAAGTGATAAAAAATTGATCAAAAATAGTGTAAAACATTCTAAAACAAAATGCTGTGCAATGAACTAATAAAATAGTGTGAACCCTACAACCAGGATGAATAGAATTAAGAGGTAAAGCACACAACACATATGAGATTTAAGAGATTGTACCAATACCAATGGTCTTACGGAGAGATTCAAACCGTGGACCATCGAGAGGTTTGGTGAAGATGTCTGCCTTTTGATTGTTTGTGTGTATGAACTCAAGACATACAACTTTTTCTTCCACCAAGTCCCTGATAAAGTGATAGCGTATCTCCATGTGTTTTGACTTCGAATGCTAAACAGGATTCTTAGAGAGATTTATGGCACTGGTGTTATCACAGAAGACACACATCGTATCTTGAGGAATCCCATAATCATGAAGAAGCTTCTTCATCCAAAGGAGTAGTGTGCAACAACTTCCAACAGCTATGTATTCAGCTTCAGCTGTAGAGAGAGACACGAAATTTTATTTCTTGCTCATCCAAGAGACTAGATTGTTGCCAAGGTAGAACCAACCTCCCGAGGTACTTTTTCTATCATCCACACTACCAGCCCAGTTTGCATCTAAATAACCAGCAAGACAGGCATTTGAATCCTTGGAATACCACAATCCATAATTTGGAGTACCATTGATATACCGTATAATTCTCTTTACCGCAGTCAGGTGAGATTGCTTTGAAGCAGCTTGATACCTAGCACAAACACCAACATTGAATACAATATTCGGTCTGCGTGCAGTAAGATAAAGTAAACTCCCAATAATGCTCATATACAAAGTAGGACTCACTTCCACCCCAGAAGAATCAACATTCAACTTTGTGGAAGAACTCATGGGAGTAGAGGCATGCTTTTTGGAGTCTAATCCAAACTTCTTGACAATATTCCTAGCATACTTTTCTTGTGAAACAAATATGCCTTCCTTCTTTTGTTTGACTTGAAGGCCCAAGAAGAATGTAAGCTCCCCCACCGTACTCATCTCAAATTCTTTCTTCATCTCCTCAGAAAATTCTATAGCATGATCATCGATTGTAGCTCTAAATACTATGTCATCAACATATACTTGAGCCACTAGAAGGTAATCTTCATCGTTCTTAACAAACAAAGTTCGATCAGCATAGCCTTTTTTGAAACCTCTTTCTAGGAGATAATAGGTAAGTCAATCATACCATGCTCTAGGGGCCTGTTTTAAGCCATAAAGGGCTTTCTTCAATCTCAACACATGATCAGGAAAATGAGGATCCTCAAAGCCCTTGGGTGTTCAACAAACACTTCTTCATTTAGATACCCATTTAGAAATGCACATTTTACATCCATTTGGTAGAGTTTGAAGTTCATGGAGCATGCGATGGACATAAGAATTTGAATAGACTCAAGTCTTGCCACAAGAGCGAAAGATTCATCAAAATCTACTCCTTCTACTTGAGTGTATCCTTGTGCCACCAACCGAGATTTATTCCTAATTATCTCTCCATCTTCATCTATCTTGTTTTTTAATATCCATTTAGTGCCGATGACATGAACATTTTCAGGCCTTGGAGCAAGTTCCCATACATCATTTCTCACAAATTGATTCAGCTCTTCATGCATTGATTTAACCCAATTTTCATCCTAGAGAGCTTCTTCTACCCTTTTTGGCTCAAATTAGGCAAGGTAGTAGTGACATGTCACATGATTGGCCAGGAGTATGTTCCCTTTTCTAAGACAAAGACCTTCATCTAAAGATCCAATGATGTTGCTATTAGGATGGTTCTTAATCACCCTTGATGATGGCTTCTTTAATGTGGAGACTTCATCATTCCGGGAGATGGAAGGATGAACTTCTGGAGGAGTAAGAAGGCTCGATGTTCTAGACATTGATCTCGTTTCCACTCTTGTGTTCAAAGGAGTTGATTCCTTTTCTAGTGTAGTTCCTCCAACTTCTATATCAAGAGCTTCGGCCTCAACAATGGGTTCTTTGGTGTGCCGTCCTTCCCCATCATCAACAGTTTCTACCTTGGTTATGTCATCATCAATTTTCACATTAATGGACTCCATTACCATCTTAGTCCTCTTGTTGAAGACCCTATATGCTCGGCTAGTAGTAGAATACCCAAGAAAGATACCTTCATCACTTTTAGCATCAAATTTCCCAAGGTTCTCCCGATCATTTAGAATGTAGCACTTACTTCCAAACACCCAGAAGTACTTTACTTCCGGCTTCTTTCCATTCCAAATCTCATAAGCGGCCTTCTTTGTTCCCACTCGGAAGAATATTCTATTACCAATGTGACATGAAGTGTTCACAGCTTCTCCCCAAAACTTTTGAGGAATTTGCTTTTTGAGTAGCATGACTATAGCCATTTCTTAGATCACTCGATTCTTCCTTTAACCACTCCATTTTGCTGAGGAGTTTTGGGAGCTGAAAATTCCCTTTTGATTCCGTTCTTTTCACAAAACGACTCAAATCTTGCATTCTCGAACTCCTTGCCATGATCACTCCTTATCTTGACAATGGGAACCCCTTTTTCATTTTGTAACCTCTTGCAGAGAATTTCTAATTTTTCACATGATTATGATTTTTCTCTAAGAAATTCAACCTAAGTGTACTTTGAGAAATCATCAACAACGACCATAATGTACCTCTTTCCTTCAAGACTTTCCGTTCTTGTAGGCCCCATTAGATCAACATGGAGAAGCTCTAAACACCATGAGGTAGCAATCACATTCACCTTGTGATTACTTGCCTTCGTCTGTTTTCACATTTGGTATGCTCCACAAATAGTCTTCTCCACCTTTCCAAACTTTGGAAGTCCCTTAACTGCTTCAAGCTTAGAGACTTTAGCTACTTGTTTGAAATTTGCATGCCCAAATCTGTGATGCCAAAGTTCCAGCATGTCGACACAAGCACTTCTACAAGAAATAGGTGCTGTAGGGACTACTCCATAGCAATTATCGGTAGTCCTATTTCCCTCCAAGACTTAAATCCCTTCTTCATTAATGATTAAGCATCCGTTCTTGGAGAACTGAACAAGAAAATCCTCATCACATATTTGAGTGATGCTTAAGAGGTTAGCCTTCAACCCTTTGATGTACAACACATCTTTCAATAACGGTAATCCTAGAATTTCAACAGTCCCTTTGCTGAGAACTTGAGCATGACTCCCATCACCAAACGTCACATAATCACCAACTTTCTCTTTGAGAGTCTTAAGGAGTGATTTATCTCCTGTCATGTGACGAGAACAACCGCTATCAAGATACCATAAACATGAGTTAAAGACCTTTAATGAGGTGTGCACAAATAGACACGCATGAGACAAGCATTCTTGACCATCAAACAAAAATTCATCTTTATTTTCCATGCTTCTAACAGATTGAATTTTCTTTTTCAGATTACCAACCTTTTCACACAATGTTCTATTCTTCTTTTGTACTTCTCAATCAAAGAGTTAGATTCACATAAACTATTGTGTAGGGTGTGGTTCTTATTTTCAAAGTATTTCAGCATGTGAACAAACATCCTAGCATGTTTCTTGGATTTTATTAACCCTAAGAGTTCATATTTAGAACACCCTTCAAATATACTCATAGAGTCATTATCACAAACATCTAAACTACAATTCAGCATGACCTTTTTCACAGTTGCATCCATAACCAAGGGTCAAGGATCGCACTCAGGTAATCAAACCACAAAGAGTGCACCTGCTCTGATACCAATTGAAAGTTCAAATAGCATTGAAAAGACTATGAACGATTTGACCTCTAATTACAAAATATCAATTCAAGCTTATTATCAAACAATTAACGCGCGAAATATGAACATAAGCCAAATATAGAATTGATATAACAATCTAAGCCAAATATAATCAAATCCACAACATAAAATAAATGGCAAGGATAAAGGAAGAGAGATGCAAACACAAGGATAACACTCGATGTGTTATCGAAGAGGAAACCGAAACCCTCGGCTTAAAACCTTTCCGCCGCCCTCCAAGCAGTCAATAATCCACTAAAAAATGTAGTTGGGATACATGAACAGCAATAAACCCTCCAAGCCTAATCTACGTAGGTACCTAAGCCCTCCAAACTTCTTGGTCCAACGAGGTTACGCCAAACCTTTTTCTTTTCTAGCTTATCAGCTTCCGCTACAAACCATAGCATCAACCAATAGTCATTGGTCCCTTCCAAACTACTTCCCTTAGCACCAAATGAATCTTCTCACAGACGTGGGTGTGGTGAGAAAATGATTTGGTCAAGAACCTCTCAAGAATGTATCAATGGAGAGGAAGAGAGTAGAGGAATTTGAAGAGTCTCTTAGTGAAGATTGGGGATGAGGCAGTCTTGTTTTTCTCTAGGATTTCTCTCACATAATTTTCTCTAGAAAGCTCTCTTCATTTCATGGGAATGAGGGGTATTTATACTAGAGTGAGAATAGAATGTGAAATGTCAATTTTTCCCAAACAAGATAAGTTGGCGACTTGGCCTCGCAACATGGTTGAGTCGCGAGTTCAAGCCGCGAGATAACAGCCTAGCTAGCCTGGGACTTTTGTCCTGTAGTACGACAGCTAGCGTGACCCTTCACCTCCCCGCATGTTTCTCACGTATGCTACAGTTTAGCAGCTTGCCAGTTGCAAGTCAGCCGTGAGTCCCTACTTCTTTGCACAAACTTGAACATTTCTTCACACTCTCTCACACACTACCCTTACATGAATCCCACCTAAATACAGGGTTACTAAGCGCTAAATTACAAGCAAATTGGCATGGAAAAAAGCCAACAAGATGGTTGATAAAATTCAACCTTACAATGGCTGTAAGGTTGAAATTTATCAACCATCTTGTTGGCTTTATTCCGTACCAATTTACTTGTAATTTAAGCACTTAGTAACCCTGTATTTAGGTGGGATTATTGTAAGGTTAGTGTGCGAGAAGATGTGAATAAAAGCTCAAGTATGTGCAAGAAAGCAGAGTTTCGCAACTGACTCGCGACTAGCAAGCCGCGAACTGCAGGCACGTGAGATGCACACATGGGGAGCTGAAGGGTCACGCCAGCTGTCGTACTACCAGACAAAAGTCCCAAGCTGGCCAGGCTGTTACGTCGCGACTTGAACTCGCGACTTGGACAAGTTGCGAGATCAAGCCATCAATCAGCCATGTTAAGCAAAAAACTAACTCTTCGTATTCCAAACACATATCACTATATATAGACCCTTATACCCATTAAATTAAGAGAGCTTCCAGAAAGAATTTTGTGAGAGAAACCCTAGAGAAAAACAAGATTGCCTTATCCCCAATCTTTACCGTAGAGTCTCTACAAATTCCTCTACTTTCTTCCTCTCCATTGTCACATCCTTGAGAGGTCATTGACCAAATCCTTATTTCACCACACCCACGTCTATGAGAAGATTCACTTGGTGCTAAGGGAAGTAGTTTGGAAGGAACCAATATACATTGGTTAATGCTGTGGTATAGTAGCGGAATCCAGGAAGCTAAAGAAGAAATAGGTTCAGCGTAACCTCATTGGAGCAAGAAACTTGGAGGGCTTAGGTACTTGGGTAGATTAGGCTTGGAGGGTCTTCTACTGTTCATGTATCCCAACTACATTCTTTAGTGGATTATTTGACGGGCAACAAAGAGGTTTTACACCGAGAACTTCGGTTTCCTCTTCGATAACACATCGTGTGTTGTCCATGTGTTTGCATCTTCTTTCCCTTTATCTTTACCTTATATTTACTGCTGTGGATGTGTTTATATTTGGCATACATTAGTTATCAATTCTATGATTGGCTTATGTTCATGTTCTGCACATTAATTGTTTGATTATAAACTTGAATTGGTAATTTTATAATTTAGGGTCTAAACGTTCAAGGATGTTTTATACACATTTTGAACTTTCATTTGGTATCAGAGCGGGTACACTTGTTATGGTTTTAATACCTGAGTGTGATCCTTGACCCCTTATTGAGATGGATAGGACTTAATCCTTAAATGTTCCACAATTTTTTAATGGTAACAATTATACCTTCTGGAAAGTTAGAATGAGGGCATTTCTATGCTCTATTGATGACACCGTGTGGGGTGTAGTTAAAATAGGTTGGACCAGGCCGGAGGCTGAAAAATCCACCTGGGATAAGGCAGCTTTTGCGGCAGCCAATGCTAACAGTAAAGCTTTAAATACTATTTTTTGTGGTGCGTCTCCTGATGAATTTCACAAGATCTCTCATATATCGTAGCCAAAGAAGCTTGGAAGATTTTGGAGACTACATATGAAGGTACAAAGAAGGTTAAGGACACAAAGCTCCAAATGCTTATCACCAAATTTGAAGAGCTCAAGATGGGTGATGATGAACCATTTGATTCATTCTATGGGAAGCTCAATGAAATTTTAATTGCTAAACTCAATCTTGGGGAGAAGATTAAAGATATTAGGGTGGTGAGAAAAATATTGAGGTCCTTGCCTGAAAGTTTTAGAGCAAAGGTTACAGCCATAGAAGAAATCAAAGACTTGGATGAAATCAAAATCCAAGAGTTGATAGGGTCTCTCCAAATGTATGACCTGGGACTGCCTTCCCACAAGACGAGTAAATCACTTGCTCTTAAAACCATCACCAAAAGAATAGATGATCCTTCCAAAGAAGATGGAGTGGAGAAGGAAGTAGCATATCTTGTGAAAAACTTCTACAAATTTCTGAAGATGAAGAACAGTGGGAAACCATTCAACAGAGGGAAATTTTCATCTTCAAGAGGTGATAGGAAAGAGCTTACGAGGAAAGAAAGGAAGGGTTTTCAATCTCCTTCAGACATTGTGTGTTTTGAGTGCAATGGTCATGGGCATCTCAATAAGGAGTGTCTAAATTTCTTGAGAGGGAAAGGCAAGGCGTATGCCACAATGCTAAGTGATATAGACTCTTCGAGTTCTGATTTTGAAGAGAGTTGTGACGGAGAAGGAAACTACTCCGCATTCATGACCATTGCACATGTGGAGTCCTCGAATGATTTGGGTTCACTTGTGAAGGAACTCGGTGAATATTCTGATTTAGAGTCCAATGGGATTGTAGAAGAATCAAAGGCTAAAGAAGAAGAAGATACATCGAGTCTTCAAAAGAATTACGCCTTACTTTTTGAGAAATCAGGTGAATATACAAAGGTGGCAAAAGTGGTTGTGAAGAAGATGAAAAGAGCCGAGGAAGACTACAAAAGTCTATTAGTAAGATATGAGGAAGCAAAGTGTGAGATTGAAGCACTTAATGGTGAGCTGTCAGAAGCTTACACAAAAGTGAAGTTTCTTGAGCAAGAGGTAGTGCAAGCTCATGCCAAGGTAGATAGAGTCTCCTCCAGGAAACTGGACGATGTTATTTCATCTCAAAAACATGCCTCAGACAAGTCCGGTTTAGGATACACCGGAGGAAGTAGCTTGTTAGCTAAGGTCACCAAAGAAGTAAAGTTTATGACGGCTAAGGAGACAACTGTGGATAGGTCCAATCTTGAGAAAATTAAGGCTGAGAAGAAGAAGAATGTGGCTGATCAACGGGTGATAAATAAGTCCCGTAATCAATCAGAATCCAGATATGAAGCTAGAGGGAGATCAGTTCCAAGATCACAACAGGGTCTGAGAACAGAATATGTTTGTCACTATTGTAGATTGCAAGGACATACCAGGCCTAACTGTCAAAAGCTGAGAGCAGACAACAATGCAATTGCACCTCGGTCATGAGGAAGAAGAAATGACATGAGGTCTTGGGGTGGTGAGCAACCAAGAAGTTAAAACCGTGATCTAGGAATGATGGACATGATAAAGATGATCAATGCCTTCACCAATTGCCTGGAAAGCTTCACATGAAGGTTTGACAGTCCCAACTCTCGTACCCGATCCGTCAAGGATATCACCCCAAATGCACGTGATGTGTGGATGACAAAGGGTACTCATGCATAAGCATTACAACATGTCCATGCATCAATACTTCCTATGTTTGCGAATATGCTTGTGTGCTTCTTGCTAATAGTTAGGTTGTTATTTTGTGTGTGTGTTTGTCTTTGGTTCAAATTTTTTTACATTTCTTTGTTATGTTTTTGATAAATCTTTTATTGCTTTTGCATCAAAAATCCAAAAACACATAAAAAGTAGAAAATTCAAAAAGTTTGATCGACTTTGTTGAGTGTTGTCTCAAAGCATGTTTTGCCTTGTACCTTTATACTAATGGCTTTGTGCATTTAACAAGCTTAACTTGTCTCTCATGCACTCATATCATTATGGAAGAAATTCTGAAATCTATGTGACTGTTGTGAATAGATCTTCAACCTTGTCATGAATGATTAGTGAATGGTTTTGTTGATCTTGAGACATGCATAGACTCATGCCTATATATCTTCCTACTTTTTATTTTTATGCTTAAAAGAGCTCTCTAAATGTAAATCTCCAAATGAAAAGAAATATAAAATTGCAAAAGTCTGTCGCACATAGTAGTATTCTACTAGGAAAAAGGAAAAGCGACCAAAATAAAATGTATGATACCCAAAAAGCCAAAAGGCTAACTCATCAATTGAAATATCAAAAATTTCAAGCATCTATCTCTCAATGAGATTTTCTTTGCTCAAAAAGTGCAAATGTTGTGTTAAATATGGAGCCAAATGAAAAGCTTTATAGTATTGTTATCAAGTGCATGTGGGAGGTCATATATGCATGTTTCTATAATTGAGATAGGTCACATTATCTAGTGCTAGTTATGTATGCCTTGATTGAATTGATCATTGAAGCTTCACATTAGACTAAGGACTATCTTATTTTTGATATCCACACACAACACATAAGTCTATGTTCAATGAATGCCATATTCATTTGTGTGATTGTACTTGATTAAATGTGTTTTCACAAGCTCAATCCTTGTTGATGAAACACAAAAAGATTTTTGACTGTTTTAGTTTGTTTTTGGAAAGTATTTTGCTTTACAAAAATGTCAAAACTTTCAAAAACAGTGTTGCCCTGTTTTGGCGACTCAGTCTTGGGTAGGTCCAGTCGCATACTCTAGTCGCGAAGCTCACTCTGAGAGTTTTTGCGGGTCACTGGCGGGTCAGCATCCCAGTCGCAAAAAAGACTTAGAAATTTTTTCAAAATTTGTGTTTTTGCATATTTCACGGCTCAATGTGGCGACTTGTTCACAGGTGGAAGGTCCAGTCGCGAGGGGTACACAGAGATTTTCGTGGCTCAGCTTGCGACTCCCTCGCAGGTATATCTTCCAGTAGCAAAATATACTTAGAAGATTTTTCAAGAATCTTGTTTCATAGTGTTTCGCGGCTTACCCTGGCAACTTACTGGCGACTTGATCTAGTCGCGAAAAATGCGTGTTTTGCATTTTAAAGACAGTTTTTAAAGGGTTTTCAGTTTTTCCCTTGTACTCTGTGACTGTTCATTGTCCTTTCCATTTCTATCTCTGAAACTCGTCGTGCTCATCTGTGAAATTCCTTCATTTCTGCATCATTTTCACTTCTATCTTCAAGAAAAAGGTAGGGGTTTTCTTTCCCTCATTTCAAATTTCTTGTTTTGAATGTTATTTTCTTAAATGTGAGAATGTGTTGTTGCTATTGTGCTCTGTGAAATGTTGGGTTCGAACATAGTTTTGTTTAAATATGCTGGGTTTGTTGAATGGGTTTTTGTTGCCAATGATTTGTTTAGTGTGGCTTCACATGATGTTTTGACTTATCTGAGTGTTCTTACCTTGATATCTGCGCATATCACTTTCATGATATTGTGTTGAAATACTTGTTGCCTATGACACATTGCTACTCATTTTTGACAGTGTGTGCTATAATGCCTGTTACTCTCTGTGTGTTTGGCATCTGTTTCATGTTTCGTATGTTTCTGGTTTTCAGAAATGCATACTTTGTCACTTTATTGACTTAGTTCTCGTTCTATGATTCTATGTCTTCTAGATCTGTTTGGTCTTTGCACTTTCATTTTTTAACTAGATCTAACAAAATGAGTGGGTTGTGGATTTGGTACTTTGTTGTGTGTTTGCTCTTCTACAGATGTCTCGACGATCCTCCAAAGGAAAAGAGATTATGTCTGAAGAGGAAACATTACATGCTGTAAAAAGAACACGTTCTTCATCACAGCCATCTACTGAACTCAATATTGAGTTGTTCAGAACTCCTCAGCACCTAGATGCTTACTCAAGCATTTTTGACTGGGGAACTCCTATAGTGGAACGGGAGGTCAGATTTGACACTTTGGAAACCACTTTTTTCCCTCAGATCTTCGAGGCAAAAGATTGGGCAGAATTATTTGGAAATTTTGTTGATCCAATGTTAGAACTAGTGAAGGAATGTTTCGCCAACACAGTTGATCTTGAAAGTGAACTACACTGTCTGGTAAAAGGAACGGAGTTCATCATTAGTCTGGACACCATAGCTAAACTTCTCAAAATCACTCGACTTGCAAATGCCGACCGAACTCCTTATGATGATCGCACTCCAGTGATTTAGGACATTCTCCAAGTTCTTGGTCCTAGCCATGACATCTCCAGTGTTGACACATCTATAAGTACTACCAATTTTTCACCTGAGTTGACAACATTGAAGCTGATCATGTTTACCAACCTTTATCCATTGACTAACACGATGTATATCAACCTTGAAAGGGCTCAATTTCTATGTGATCTCATCACAGGCACCACCATTGACATCTGTGCCCATATTTTTCATATCATAAGGAAGACAGTGACCCAAATAGTAGCACGAGGGTGTCTTCCATTTTGCAATCTCATTATGAAATTCATTCTAAGTGAAGGTGTTACTCCTCCCTCAGTTGGGAACATCATTGCTCTTCCTTGACCAATCTCTATGTTCACTCTACAAGCTAGCAGAAGCCATTCATCCAAAACTCCAAAGAGTGCACATTTCTCTCATGCTACTCCTTCTACTCTTGTGTCAGATTCATATGTACATGCCCTCTATGTATCACAGTAACCTAGCACTACATAAGCACAGTGATGGCCAAAGAGTGTAGTCAGAGAGATTGATAGTCATGCAGGACCAGATCGATGTTTTAGCAGCTCAAGTTGATGGAATTTTCACCAAGTTACAACAGTGACCCTTTGGCCATTCCAGTCAAAAAGGGGGAGAATTTTTAGGGCCAGCACTTAAGGGGGAGTGCTTATTTGAGGGAGAGTTTCATAATCCTTACTGTTTTTAGTTATAGTTTTATTACTTTGGGTTGATTAACTATTGCTATTATAGGTCCTAGTCTTGTTTTGGTTTAAACTCATAACTCTTGAATGTGTTTAGTACTTGGTTCATTTATATTTTGATGATGTTTTTCAGTTAATTCAGCATATGTTCTGTCTCTTTTTGATTTGTACCCATGTCACTTATATAAGCTTTAAGGGTTTGATTATGCACACTTGTAAGCCTTTGTGGTTTGTGCCATGCTTTATGCAGCCTTTGTGCTTTGTTAAATCAGTACTTCTAACCTAATGCTATGCATTCATTTTTAAGTACTGTCACTCTTGTGCCCTTGTAGGATTTTTCTTAGATGCACATACCTCTTGTACTGTGCATTGGTTGAGCGTTGGTCATTCAAGTGATTTGTCTTGTGTTTGTCATCTTGAATTTCCGGATGTTCATTCCAAGTTTGAATGAGCATTGTGATCACTTGGTTATAGTGATTGCATGTTTTGGTCTTGCCATGGTTTATTGCTTTATTCCATTATGCTTGATCGCATTATGCTTGTTCCATTTGCTTTACAAGTTTTCTGCATACAATGAACTTATTGTGTTGTTGTATTTCAGGAGTTACTTGTTCTTATGGTTCTAAAGCTCCATAGATTCTAGAGTTAGGTGTAAGTGAGTTTTCCAACTGTTCCCAACTCATGCGTTAAATCTAGAGTTTGTTTTAGGGTTTTGTCACAGAATAGCCAAAGGGGGAGATTGTAAGGTTGAAATTTATCAATCATCTTATTGGCTTTATTCTGTGCCAATTTGCTTGTAATTTAAGCACTTAGTAACCCTGTATTTAGGTGGGATTATTGTAAGGGTAATGTGTGAGAAGATGTGAAGAAAAGCTCAAGTATGTGCAAGAAAGCAGAGTTTCACGGCAAGGACTCGCGATTGGCAAGCCGCCAACAGTAGGCATGTGAGATGCACATATGGGGAGCTGAAGGGTTGCGCCAGCTGTTGCACTACAAGACAACAGTACCAGGCTGGCCAGGCCGTGTCGTCGTAACTTAAACTCGTGACTTGGACAAGCCACGAGGTCAAGCCGCCAATCAGCCCTGTTTGGCAAAAAATTGACTCTTCGTATTCCAAACACACACCACTATATATAGACCCTTATACCCACTAAATTGAGAGAGTTTCCAGAGAGAATTTTGTGAGAGAAAACCTAAAGAAAAACAAGATTGCCTCATTCCCAATCTTTACCTTAGAGTCTCTACAAATTCCTCTACTCTCTTCCTCTCCATTGTCACATCCTTGAGAGGTCATTGAGTAAATCCTTATCTCACCACACCCACATCTGTGAGAAGGTTCATTTGGTGCTAAGGGAAGCAGTTTGGAAGGAACCAATATACATTGGTTGATACTATGGTATAGTAGCGGAATCCGGGAAGTTAAAGAAGTAATAGATTCGGCACAACCTCGTTGGAGCAAAAAGTTTGGAGGGCTTAGGTACTTGGGTAGATTAGGCTTGGAGGGTCTTCTGCTGTTCATGTATCCCAACTACATTCTTTAGTGGATTATTTGACCGCTTGGAGGGCGGTGGAGAGGTTTTATGCTGAGGACTTCGGTTTCCTCTTCGATAACACATCGTGTATTATCCGTGTGTTTGCATCTTCTTTCCCTTTATCTTTGCCTTATATTTACTGCTGTGGATGTGTTTATATTTGGCATAGATTAGTTATTAATTCTGTGATTGGCTTATGTTCATGTTCCGCACATTAATTGTTTGATTATAAGTTTGAATTGGTAATTTTATAATTTAGAGTCTAAATGTTCAAGGGTGTTTTATACACATTTTGAACTTTCAATGGCAAATTCTCCTACTGCTTGATTCCATTAATTTCCCTAGGCGATACCACAAGAAAATTGAATTTTGGTAGTAAAGTCGTGGTTTCGGGTTCTGGGGCCATGTCTTCTCCCATAATTCCCAAAGATATTAACACCTACTACTACCTAACACTCGAAGCAATTAGTGTAGGGAAAAAAAATGAAATGAATTCACCAATCCTTCCCAATCCGGAGACTCATCAGAGGGCAATATTATCATCGACTCAGGCACAATATTGACAATATTGCCGTCAAACTTGTACCCTAGTTTTGAATCAGCAGTAAAAGCTGAAATTGATTTAGCACCTACTGAAGACCCGAGTGGAGTTCTAAGTCTTTGCTACGAGTCATCATCAGATGATTTTAGTGGTCCAAGTATCACAGCTCATTTCACTGGTGCAGATGTGAAGCTGAGTACAAGCACCACCTTTATCAGAGTGGATGAGCAAGTTGTTTGCTTGGCTTTCATTGTTGCATCTGATGAACGTGTTGGTAGGCTATGATCTTGTGAAGAAAACTGGGTCTTTCAAGCCAACAGATTGCACAAAGCGTTAAGATGGAAAATGAAATTCCTCCCTTTAGGTGTTTTTCTTTTTAGTTTTATTTTGTTTTTCCTTGTTTAAATTCATATGTTTTTTCGAGTGTAATAAGCATGGATATGTGATGAATTAACTCTTGCAAACACAAAATTTCTCAAATTTTGAAAATCAAACAATTGAAAAAGTTTTCTACAAATATAATTTTGTATTAATCAAGTCGTAAGTACAATGTCTTTTTTTATTTTTTTACAAAAGAATATTCCTCTGATTCTATTTTGACTCGAATATGAAATCTTCTTGACTTTGGTTGGAAGATGGATCGAATGGTCTTCACAAAAAATCTCCTCCGGCTTTGAGCTTGTTTAAAATTTGTTATGAGCTTCTTAAAAACTTGGTGAAAATGGGAGGGGATGTTCTTTATTTATAATGGTTTCAGAAGATAAGCTTCACTTTGAATTGATATTAGTGATATGTACTAGACTTTGATTGGCCCATATTTTTCTTAGAGATAATTATCATTATTTATTTATATTGATAAAGATCATATTTTGATAAAGATAATAATAAACAAAGAAAAATAATTATGATGGTGATTTTTTTTTTTTTTTGAAAATGAATGAGCCATGGGCAAATGCCCCTAGTTTGGAACATAAATCTATGAGCCTTAAAAAAAACTTGATTTGATCAATTTTTGAAAACAATGATATAAGTGATGATTTTTCGAAAACGAGTTTAGACACGGCAGAATGCCTTAGTTTGACCCCAAATTTTTTTTTTTTTTTTTATTGTTAATCAATCTTAAAAAAAATTCCCAAGAGCGCGAAATTGCATGGATGTATGATGGAGGGGCTACATGCCACATGGCATATAAGGAGTGCCGTTCGGCACTTTTAGAATGCCAAATAGTACTCGGCCATGCCACGACACTCACGCTATGGTGGACCGACTTCTCATGCTTTTCCCATGCGTGTTTCACGTTTTCTCTTTTTTTTTTTAAAACATCTACTTCGTTTGTGATCATGAAATACTCTCCCAATCAGCTACAAACTCTCTAAAACCTATTTCAAACCTGATCAGGAATTGATGCAGCTCATATAAAGGTTAATAAAATCTCCTACGAAAAATCTCTACATAAAGGTTAATAAAATACAATAATCACAGGCAAAAGTCATCCATGGCTAGCAATCACAATTTTTCTCATTCAACAATTCATAATATCAACAAATGGGTTTGTAGCTTTGATTTCAATAACAAAACCAATTTTATAGCCTACAAATTAGACGGAATCAAGGCTTTAGGGAATGTGAAAATCAAGTGGGACTTCCTTCATGCTGCCGTGAAATTATAGGACCCCAAAGATCATGTGTTTCGGTTTAACACTGCTAAACTCTATCTGACAATTGAAGAATTTTCAGCTATCTTGGGCAATGATCCAAGCAAAAAATCTGTATCAATTTCTTGTGACCCCAGGCATAAGGAATCTTTGTTTGATGCTCTTGGCCTTCCTATTTCCATTACTGACAGTATGATTAAAGGTCATATGGTGAATCTGTTAGGATTAGTACCCTCAAATCCTATTGTATGATGCTATGTATGATATTAAGTTTGACATTGTGTATGACATTATGTATGACTTAATATTGTGTTTAATGAATTTGTTTTATTATTATCCGAAATAATGGTAACATGAATATTCGAATATTATCATTTAGTCCATGAGATGTATAGTATGTTATTTATGTGAAAAGTCACAGAAGATATAAATCACAAGTTCTTTGTAAACTCAGAATTATAGTTCGTAGTCGGTGATGAAATTGGGCATTTCATCTGCGAAGACTATAACATATCAACCATGATGATTTGTCTTGATCATGGAAGTGGAGACTTCTGGTTGAAGTGTTAATATGTTTTAAGAGTTAAGACATATTGAGCTGAACCGCGGTGATATTTATTATTTTCCTGAGGACTGTCATATGAATAATAAATCTCAAGACTTGTATTTGCATGAACTCTTAATCCTGAGAGAATAATGGACCTGATCATGAGGTGTAGATTGCTTTGATATATCAGGAGTGAGATCTATAGTAATGGTCAAAACCTCAGTATGTTGGGCAGCCACATTTAGTGTTGATGGAACATGTATTCTAAAGATGGAATTCATAGTCTCTTAACAAAGATATAAAGTATTCCCTTGAGATAAGTTTAATGAGTTTGTTATTCAGAGAGTTAGGCCTAACCACTTTAGTAAGACTAAAGTATATATTTGTGGAATTAGATTTCATAAATATATAATGAATAACATTAAAGGATTAAACCGGGTACTCAAGGATTAAGATGTAGTAATTTATAAAGTAATAGTCTACATTAATGACTTTGTATTACTACGAATATTTTATGAAGGGGTTGTATATATAATAAAGTCTTGGGATATAATTTATAGATAAAGCCTAAAGTGCAACTATGTTTATATAGTGGTATTAAATATAGTTAATGATAACTTTAGACTTGTCAAGAGTTGACAGAAAAGCCCAAAGCCCATTGAAGTTAGTGTCTTATTGGTCCCTTTTGGTCCCACTCCAAGCCATCCACTTAAGCCCAATTGGAAAGGCCCAAAAGGCCAGCCCAATTAGATAATTGGTTAGATACAAAGGGAAAAACGTATAGAATTTTATAAGTGAGAAAAACAACATTGTAATGGTGTGAAAGTGAGTGTATGTCACTCTCTAATCATCCCTTTGTAACCAATTAAGAGTCCATACTTCTTGGGCGTTAGTGGAATTGGAGTGAAGATTAAAAGTATTCCTAAGTGCTTCAATCTTCGATTTTGAAATTCACCGCTTCAAGGTATGCTCTCTTGTTCTCAAATTCTGAAATTTACTTAACGCATGTTATCAATTTCAAACGATGTAGATCCGTTATTTTTTTCGCTGCGTTCACATTTATTTCCATCAAACTTCGTGCAATTATCTCTCAGCTGATTGACAAATGCACCTATGGAGTGACCGACAATATGCAAAAAAAATTCGATTTGGCTTTATGCATGGTGGGAAAACTTTTTCTTTGGCTCAGTGAAAGGTTTTGCATCTAAGTCCATCAATTTTACTACTCCCCTAGAGTATATTTGTTTGATAATGTATGGGTCTTCCCAATTTTGCTTGAACTTCCCATTTGCATCTTGAACTGGGGCTCAGATTTCTTTCAACACTAAGTCCCCCAACTTCAAAGATGGACTCTTAGAGCCCATGGACTTTGATGAATTTCCAGTTTGTGAATCTTGTTTGGAAGGTAAAATGACCAAACGATCTTTTAAAGCAAAAGGTAGAAGAGCTCAAGATTTGCTAGAGCTAGTGCATTCTGATGTATGTGGTTAATCCAAGCAAAAGGAGGATATGAGTATTTCATCACTTTTACTAAAGATTACTCAAGATACGGTTATGTGTACCTAATGAGACGGAAGTCCGAAGCCTTTGAAAAGTTCAAAGAGTTTAGGGCTGAAGTAGAGAATCAATTGTGTAAATGCATAAAAGCAATTCGATTTGATCGTGGTGGTGAATACCTTCTTGGGGTTTTCAAGGATTACTTAACTCAAAATGGGATTGTATCCTAATTGGCTGCACCTGGAACTCCCCAACAGAATGGTGTAGCCGAAAGAAGGAATAGGACTCTTTTAGAAATGGTTAGGTCCATGATGAGTTACTCAACTTTACCGATTTCTTTTTGGGATTATGCCTTAAATACAGCAATACATCTTTTGAATTTAGTCCCATCAAAATCTGTTCCTAAAACACCCATGGAATTGTGGAGTGGGCGTAAGCCTAGTATGAAATATCTCCACATTTGGGGTTGTCCTACATATGTGTTAAAAGGGAAGCCTGATAAATTGGAACCAAAATCAGAAGTGTGTTTGCTTGTAGGTTATCCAAAAGAAACTAGGGGTTATTTATTCTATAGTCGTAAAGATAACAAAGTTTTTATTAGTACAAATGCTAAATTCTTGGAAAATGACTATATGAATAATTTTACTCCTAGAAGTAGAGTTGACCTGTAAATGAACAACCAATGGATGAAACTAGGGATGATGTGGCTGTATTAGATACACCACAAGATACTACTCATGACATGTCTAGTACATAAGTGCCTCGTCATAGTGGGAGAATTTTTTGGCCTCCTATAAGATTCACAGGCTTAGGAGAAACTTATGAAACTATCTCAGAAGATGCTAAATCGGATCCCTACACCTATGAAGAGGCAATGAATGATATAGATGCACATCATTGGGTCCAAGCTATGAAATCTGAATTAGATTCCATGTATTCCAATCAAGTTTGGAATCTTGTAAAAGCGCCTAATAGCATTAAACCTATTGGTTGTAAATGGGTTTACAAGAGGAAGAGAGGGATAGATGGAAAGGTTGAAACCTTTAAAGCAAGGTTAGTGGCGAAAGGGTATACACATAAAGAAGGTATTGATTATGATGAAACCTTTTTCTCCAATAGCTATGCTTAAATCTATCAAAATTCTCTTTTCCATTGCTGCTCATTATGATTATGAGATTTGGCAAATGGATGTCAAGATTGCATTTCTCAATGGCAATCTTGAAGAGGAAATCTATATGATGCAACCGAAAGGTTTCATAGTAAAGAAGCAAAAGCATATGGTATGCAAGTTGAAAAGGTCCATTTACGGACTTAAGCAAGCATCTAGGTCATGGAACATCAGATTTGATCAAGCAATCAAGTCATTTGGTTTTGAGCAAAATCTTGATGAGCCATGTGTGTACAAAAGAGATTGTGATAAAGTAGTAATGTTCCTAGTGCTTTATGTTGATGATATTCTACTCATTGTAAATAATGTAGGGGTAATGTCATTAGTAAAGGTTTGGTTGTCAAGCCAATTTGATATGAAGGACTTGGGTGAGGCTAACTTTATTCTAGGGATCAAGCTTTGGCGAGATTGCAAGAATAAGATGTTAGGCTTATCACAAGCTGGACATATAGATAAGGTTCTAGAACGGTTTAGCATGCAAAACTCCAAGAAAGGATTACTTCCTTTCAGACATGGAGTTCCTCTGTCTGATGACCAAAAGCCTAAGACTCAAGAGGAAGAAAATACGATGAGACAAGTTCCTTATGCTTCTGTAGTAGGAAGTCTCATATATGCCATGTTTTGTACTAGACCAGATATTTGTTATTCAGTTGGCATGGTCAGTCGATATCAATCAAATCTAGGACCAAAACATTGGCAAGATATAAAGCATATTCTCAAGTATCTACGGAGAACAAGAGATTATATGTTTGTTTACCGAAGTGAGAATTTGATACCTATTGGCTATACAGATTCATATTTTCAATCTGATCTAGATTTCAGAATATCCACATCAGGATGTGTTTTCACCTTGGTAGGTGGAGCCATAAGTTGGTAGAGTATTAAGCAATCCTGTATTGCAGACTCTACCATGGAAGCAGAATATGTTGCTACTTGTGAGGCAGCAAAGGAAGCTGTATGGCTCAAGAAATTCCTTTTTGACCTTGGTGTAATGACAATGGAGCAAGTTCCAATCACATTGTTTTGTGACAACAGTGGAGCAGTTGCACAATCTAAAGATCCAAGGAATCATAAGAAAGGAAAGCACATTGAGAGGAAGTACCATATCATTCGAGATAATGTTGCTCGTGGAGATGTGGTGGTAGCAAAGATTGAAAGTGCAAATAATCTAGCAGATCCATTTACTAAAGCCTTGTCTCAAAGGACTTTCGAGTTACATTTGGAGAGAATGGGAGTTAGATTAGTGCATAATAGTTTTTAGGGCAAGTGGGAGATTGTTAGGATTAGTGCCCTTAAATCCTATTGTATGATGCTATGTATGATATTGACATTGTGTATGACTTAATATTGTGTTTAATGAATTTGTTTTATTATTATCTGAAATAATGGTAACATGAATATTCGGACATTATCATTTAGTCCATGAGATGCATAGTATGTGATTTATGTGAAAAGTCATAGAAGATATAAATCACAAGTTCTTTGTAAACTTATAATTATAGTTCGTAGTCGGTGATGAAATTGGGCATTTCATCTGCAAAGACTATAACATATCAACCACGATGATTTGTCTTGATCATAGAAGTGAAGACTTTTGGTTGATGTGTTAATATCTTTTAAGAGTTAAGACATATTAAACTGGACTGCTGTGAGATTTATTATTTTCCTGAGGACTGTCATATGAATAATAAATCTTACGACTTGTATTTGCATGAACTCTTAATCTTGAGAGAATAATGAACCTAATCATGAGGTGTAGATTACTTTGATATATCAGGAGTGAGATCTATAGTAATGGTCAAAATCTCAGTATGTTGGGCAGCCACATTTAGTGTTGATGGAACATGTATTCTCAAGATGGAATTCATAGTCTCTTAACGGAGATATAATGTATTCCCTTGAGATAAGCTTAATGAGTTTGTTATTTAGAGAGTTAGGCCTAACCACTTTAGTAAGACTAAAGTATATATTTGTGGAATTGGATTTCATAAATATATAATGAATAACATTAAAGGATTAAACCAGGTACTCAAGAATTAAGATGTAGTAATTTACAAAGTGACAGTCTACATTAATGACTTTGTATTACTACGGATATTTTATGAAGGGGTTGCATGTATAATAAAGTCTTGGGATATGATTTATAGATAAGGCCTAGAGTGCAACTATATTTATATAGTGGTATTAAATATAGTTAATGGTAACTTTGAACTTGTCAAGAGTTGACAGAAAAGCCCAAAATCCATTGAAGTTAGTGTCTTATTGGTCCCTTTTGGTTCCACTCCAAACCACACACTTAAGCCCAATTGGAAAGGCCCAAAAGGCCAACCCAATTAGATAATTGGTTAGATACAAAGGGAAAAACATACATAATTTTATAAATGAGAAAAAGAACATTGTAATGGTGTGGAAGTGAGTGTATGTCACTCTCTAATCATCCCTTTGTAACCATTTGAGAGTCCACACTTCTTGGGCGTTAGTGGAATTGGAGTGAAGATTAAAAGTATTCTTAAGTGTTTTAATCTTCGGTTTTGACATTCACCACTTTAAGGTATGCTCTCTTGTTCTCAAATTCTGAAATTTACTTAACGCATGTTATCAATTTCGAACGATGTAGATCCGTTATTTTTTCTGCTGCATTCACATTTATTTCCATCAAACTTCGTGCAATTATCTCTCAGCTGATTGACAAACACACCTATGGAGTGATCGACAATATGTAGAAAAACTTCGATTTGGCTTTATGCATGGTGGGAAAACTTTTTCTTTGGCTCAGTGAAAGGGTTTGCATCTAAGTCCATCAATCTTACTGCTCCCCTAGAGTATATTTGTTTGATAGTGTATGGGCCTTCCCAATTTTGCTTGAACTTCCCATTTGCATCTTGAACTGGGGTTCAGATTTCTTTCAACACTAAGTCCCCCAAATTCAAATTTCTAGTTCTTACTTTCTTGTCAAAATTTTTCCTAAGCCTCCTCTGGTATCCTTGAATATGATATAAGGCCTTGAGTCTCTTCTCATCTAGCATGCATAACTGATTGTATCTGCTCTGTAACCAATTTGCTTCAAGAGTTTCACTTTCCAATACTGTCCTTAGTGAATGGACACCCATCTCAATGGGAAGGACTGCTTGCATCCCATACACCAGTGAATATGGAGTGGCTCCTATGGAAGATCTAATTGGTGTTCTGTACCCCCAGAATGCATAAGGCAATTGTAGGTGCCAATCCTTGTAGTTCTTTGTGCTCTTCTTCAAGATTCACCCTATATTTTTATTAGCAGCCTCAATTGCTCCATTGGTTTGAGGACGGTAAGGTGAAGACTTGTGTTGTTGAATATTGAACTGTTGTAGTAGCTTCTCTATTTCTCCCTTAAATGCTATCCATTGTCTGAGATAATTTCATGTGATACTCCGTATCTGCAGATGATATTGGTCTGAATGAATTGAGCAACTTTCTTCAAATTCAAGACTTTGTATGAAGCAACTTCTATCCAATTAGTAAAGTAGTCGATGGCTACAAGTATGAATTCATGGCTGTTGGATGCTATTGGGTGAATCTTCCCAATAATGTCTATCCCCCATGTAGAGAATGGCCTGGGTGATGTCATAGTATGTAATGGCATTGGTGGCATATTTTTCAAATCTCTATGGACTTGGCATTGGTGGCACTTTCAAACATGAGCCATATAGTCGACTTCCATAGTAGTCCAGTAATAACCTTGCCTTATGATCTTCCTTGATAGCATGTGTACATTCATATGTGGCCCATAACTTGACTCATGAACCTCTTCAATTATTTGTTGTGCTTCCTTGGCGGTTCCACAAAGGAGATGAATTCTATCATATGATCTTTTGTAAAGCCTTTCACCATAAATAATATAATTAGTAGACAACCTCCTGGTGGTCAATTGGTCATTCTTGTCTGCAAATGGTGGGTATGTCCCATTCTTGAGGTATTGTAAGATGTCTGAATACCATTCACCTTCACAACTCTTTCCCTCATCTTCTTCTATTTTCATGCAATAGGCTGGTTCCTCTTTTTGTTTCAACACTATTGGTCTAGCTTCATCTTCTTTTAGCCCCTCCATCATGGATGCCATTGTTGCTAAAGCATCTACAATTTGATTCTGCATCCTCAGCACGTACTAATATTTGATCTTACTAAATTTTGATGCCCACTTCTAAAGACATTCATGAGTTAAGTCACCATACACCTAAATTTTTATGCCCACTTCTAAATTTTGATCTTCCATTTATTTTGTATCTAAGAGATTATTAATGTTAAGTCACCATACCCCTCAAACCCCTTCACTCGAAGGCTTAAGGCTGCTTATAGGCCCATAATGCAAGCTTCATATTCTGTGGCGTTGTTGGTGGCAGGGAAATTATGTCTACCAGAAAATGGAATATGTAACCCTTTTGGAGAAATCAAGAGAAATCCAATTCCACTTCCGTTTTGATTTGTTGTTCTATCAAAATACATCTTCCATGATTCTATCTCAATCTCCATGATGTTTTTATTTCGTAAATCTCCTTGAATCTCTTCATCTTCTTATGGTGAACAATGGGCTAAGTGGTCGACAATTGCTCTCCCTTTCACATATTTCTAAGTCACATACTTAATATCAAATTCTAACAAAAGTAAAACCCATTTAGCCATCTTCTTATCTTGCAAAGGTTTTTCCATCAAGTACTTCAAAGGATCCATTCTTCCAATCAGCAGAACGTTGTAAGCAAGCATCTAATGTTTGAGTTTAATGGTTGCCTATATAAGTGTTACACACGTCTTCTCTAATGGAGAGTACTTTTCTTCATAAGGCAACATCTTCTTGCTGATGTAGTATATTGCATTCTCCTTTCTAGTCTCCTCTAGGTATTGAGCAAGTAAAGTCCCCATTGCTGTATCCGTAGTGGTAAGATACAACAACAATGGCTTTTCAAGAACTGTTGGGATGAGTATTGGTGGCTTCATCAAATAATATTTTATTATCTCAAAGGCTTCTTAGCATTGCTTATTCCACATTGTAGGGACTTCCTTCTTTAGTAGTCTAAAGATTAGTTCACATGTCATGGTGTGTTGAGCTATAAAGCTATTGATGTACTGTATTCTTCCTAGACATCCTCAAATCTCCTTTTCAGTTCTTAGAGGCTTCATCTCTATTATTCCCTTGATTTTGTCAGGATCAACTTCTATTCCGCTCTGGCTTACCATAAACCCTAATAGTTTTCTAGATGTGACTTCAAAAGTACATTTCTTTGAATTCAACCGTGACTTGTAGAACCAGATTCTTTCAAAGAACTTCCTTAAAGCTGGTATATGCCCTTCACAATCTTTGGGCTTCACTATCATATCATCCACATAAAATTCTACTTCTTTGTGGAGCAAGTCATGCAACAAAGTAGTGACTGCATGTTGGTAAGTAGCACCAGCATTTTTAAGGCCAAATGGCATGACCATGTAGCAGTATGTCCCCCATGGTGTAATAAAGGAGGTTTCCTTCATAACTTCTAAAGCCATCTTAATTTGATTGTATCCTAAAAATCCATCCATAAACAAGAGCAAAGCATGCCCTGTTGTGTTGTCAACTAGGACGTCAATGTGAGTCAATGGAAAGTCATCTTTCGGGCTAGCCTTATTTAGATCTCGAAAATCTACACACATTCTAACCTTCCCATCTTTCTTCGGTACCAGAACCAGATTAGCTAACCACTCTAAATAGTTGACCACTCTCAAGAATCCCGCATTGTACTGTTTCTCTACTTCTTTAATCTTAAGAGTCCACTCTGGCTTCATTCTTCTTAACTTCTGTTTGACTGGCTTCGTGGTTGGATTTGTTGGAATGCAGTGTTGCACTATACTGGTATCAATCCCAGCATGTCTTTATATGACCAGGAAAAGACTTCCTTGAACTTTGTCAGTAGTGCCACTAATGCATCTTTCTCTGAGGCGGTTAGGGTATTGCCCACTTGGATTATTTTAGGCTCATCATTGATTCCCAGGTTAATGGGTTGGGTTTCTTCTTTTATAGGTTCTAGGTATCCATGTTTTAATTCCTTATTATTAAGAGTTTCTTTACCAATTTCAAAAATAAAAACATTCAAAACCAACAAATAAGCAGAATCAGAAATCATATTAAAAGGGAGGGAGTTTTAACAGAATTTACAAGGGAGTAGAACAAGATTATAGAAGTCTTCTAGTATGATACAAGGAGACCAAATGTGAAATGGAGATGCTGAATGGAGAGTTAACAGAAACTTATTCAAAGATCAAATTTCTTGAGCTTAAGGTGGTTCAAGCCAATGCTAAAGTAGAGCGAGTCTCCTCCAAGAAGCTTATGAAGTACTTGCTCATCAAAAACCTTTCTCTGACAAAAGTGGATTAGGATACACTGGAGAAAGTAGTTCGGCTGCCAATATATCCAAGGAATTGAAGTTTGTGAAAGCCAAGGAACCGATGGTAGCTACCACTGCTATTGAGGAAGTGAATGTGGAAAAGAAGAGGGAATGTGAATGACCAATAAGTGCTGATAAAGCCTTGTAACCAATCAGTGGTCAAACTTGAAGCTAAAGGGAAATCACTTCCAAAATCACAAAAAGGTTTGAGAACTAAACATTTCTGCCATCATTATAGAATTCAAGGACACACCAAACCCAAAAATTATAAGCTTAAAGCATTGAAGAATACAGGTGCTCAAAGGTTAAAAGGACCAAGAAATGACAAAAGGAATTGGAATGCTGAGCAATCAAAAGGTCAAAAAGGTGATCTTGAGGTGAGGGATGTGATAAGGTTGACTGATGCATTCACCACCTATTTTGCAAGCTTTTCCAGAAGGTTTGAAAGTCACAATGATCATACCCAATCCACTAGGGATATCACCCCAAACGCAAGTGTCATGTGGGTGAAGAAGGGTACACATGCATAAGCATTATAACATGCTCATGCATTAATACTTCTGATGTTTAGGGTCATAGGTTCATGCATCATGACATGTATAATTAAATTTGTGTCAATTGCTTCTGGTTTATAACATTTTTCTTTTACAAGTTTTGGTTTGTACCTATTTTTGTTGATCTTACTTTACTTGTTCTATTTTTGAGTGTGTTCAAAAATTCAAAAACACATAAAAATTGAAAAATCTACAAAAAGTTTGATCGCCTGTGTTGTGTATATCACATGTAAGTTTGGTCTAGTACCTTTATACTAATGGTGTAGTGCATTTACGAGCTTAGCTTGTTATGTATGCACATATATCTATGTGGGAGAAATTTTGAAAACTATCTATGATTGTTGTAAATAGATCTTCAAGCTTGTCATGAATGATTGGTCAATGGTCTTGATGGTCTTGATACTTGCATAGACTTGTACCTATATCTCTTCCCACTTTGTTTTTTATGTTTTTGCTTAAAGAGCTCAACAAATGTAAATTTCCAAATGAAAAGAGATAATGAGTTGCAAAAGCCGTCACACATACTAGTATTTGACTAGGAAAAAGGGAAAGCGACATTTTAATTTAAAATGTATGGTACTCAAAAAGCCAAAGGCTAACTCTCAATGTTGAAATATAAAAAATTTCAAGCACTGATCTAAAAAATGAGATGTATTGTTGAAAAAGATCAAATGTTATGATTTGTGTAGAAGTCAAATGAAAAGCTTCTAAAATTTGTAATAATTCTTTTGTGGAAGGTCATATATGTTCATTAATGTAATTGAGATAGACCACTTGACTTAGTACCAGTTGTGTATGACTTGATTGAATTGATCATTGAAGCTTCACTCTGGTCTAAGGATTATTCCACATTTGATACTCACCAATAACACACAAGACTTTGTTCAAATAATGCTTAATTCATTTGTGTGATTGTACATGTTCAAATGTGATGTGTATGCTCAAGAGCTTGTTGATCAAACCCAAAAATATTTTTAAGTATTTTATATGTTTTTGAAAGTGATTTTATGCTTTCATGTTTTAGTTTTTGTTCAAAATGCATTTTTGTGTTTTTCTTCAAAAACTGGTTCAAAGGCAGTTTTGCGAGAAGCTCGTGACTTAGAGCTTCCTATGAAAGGACCTTAAGGGAAATAAAATTTTTCCTATTTCATACAAAGAGTCTCGCGACTGTCTCACAAGTATTTCGCGACTATACGCTTCTTGCGAAATGAGTTTTAGACAAAAGCTGGAAAAACACAAGTTTCATACAGAGGCTATCGTGACTGTCTCATGACTGTTTCGAAACTAAAAGCTTCTCGCGAAAGCTTTTGTGCTTCAATGGTGTTTTTCACGACTAATTTCATGACTCCTTAACCTACGAAATATGCGTGTTTTTGGTTTTATAAGGCTGATGTGACACTTTTTTTAAACACTTTCTATTTCCCTCGCCTTGTCTCTCTCGAACCTCTTTCAACCCAACACTTATTTTCACTCAAAACCCCATCATTTTCAAGAGTGTTTTCTACAAAATCAATATCAAAGTATGCTTTCTAAAATATTCTTTTCATTTTTGTCCTAGATTATGCAGAAATTTTCTTAAGGTTCTAAAATTTGGGGATTTTCGAAAAAGGGTTGAGATTTTTTATTTTAAGCAAAAAATTTTCAAAATTTTGACTAGGATGTGTCCCATTTCACTTGTGTGTAACTGTGTTGGCCCCGTGTGGCATTCTAAACATGTATTGAGGCATTTTCACTTATGTTCATGCATTGTTCATTGGTGTAGTGCAATGTTGCATGCTCTGTGTTTGACAGAATGTCCATTTGACGTGTTGATTTGGATTGAAATGAGTTCCATTACTTGGGTTTACTCTTGATTGAACATGTTTTACATGTTTTGGTCAATGGGTGTGTGTTCTACACACTTTGCCTAATTTGTGCCTCAATGCCATGCCATGCACCACCTAGGTACACACTAGGCACCCATTAGGCACACACCATGCATCACCTCTTGCACACACATGCACAGCACATGCACACGAATGCACAATTGATATTTACCAGCATTTTGCTAATGTTCACTTATCTTAGCACTTATAGCATGCTATTTTGATTTTGTTATGCTCTGTTTTAAGAATTTTTATTTCTGTTTTGGACTAACTTGAATCTAATCAAATTTTGTGGTCTGTTTTGTGTTTTTACATTTGGTTCCTCTCTCTGCTTTCTGTGTTCATGTGCAGATGTCTTCCACCAAGCATTCATTGTCAAAGAAATCCTTCAAGTGTGCTCGCATGGATTCTAACAACTTCAAGTCTGCTAATGTAGACATGGCCTATAACGACTGCTACAAGCGAGCCACAAGCATTTACTAGCTAAATGTTCATTGTAGTCATTCTTTAATCACTGACCTTGTTTGATCAAGATATTCTTAAATGTTGTATTGTTTATTAACTTGATCGCATTTTACTTGCTTATGTACGTACCATATATTCAACTTGTCATACGCTTAATGAAAGTTTTGTTTGTGTGCGAGTGTTTCAAGTTACAGGTATATACGTGCAAGTGCTGCACAGCTTCCAGATTAGGTATGAGTGAGTTTTGCCACTGTTCCCAAACTCACGTTTAAGTTTAGAGTCTATTTTAGGGGTTTTGTCACAGAATAGCCAAAGGGGGAGATTGTAAAATTGTAATTTACAACTATATGTTTTATTGGCTTTAATTCCATGCCAAATTTGATTGTAATTATGTTCAATCTTTTGTACCCTATATTTAATGTGGAATTTAATAGTAAGGGTTGTGGGTGAGAGAGAGAGTGTGAAGACTCAAGGAAAATGGAAGACTAAAGTGTTTTCGCGGGTAGCTCGTGACTAAGCATCCTATGAAATGATGCATGTGCCCTGCACATGACTGGAATGCAAAGAGTCAGAATAGGATGGAGATAGCTGTGTTTTGCGAGTATCTCGTGGGGCCTTGCCTGCGAGATACCCGCAAAACATTCTGTTTTGCCAGATTGTCCTATCTGATACACACTTTTTGTACCCACACTATATATACTCATATTACCCACATTTGTAGAGGAGTTCTTCTGAAAGAAAACCCTAGCCACAAACCTTGAGAGTTAGAGATTGTGACACCCACATTTCTCTACACAATTGCTTGTGGATTTTCCTCAACTCTTACCCCTCCATTTCCATACCATTGAGAGGTTGATAGCCCAAACACTTACCACACCCTTTCAAAGTATTCAGTGAGATTTTAGTACTGCTAGGATGCATTGGTAGAAGCCAAGCTTTGGCTGATGCAATCGGGCATATTGTGGGATCTGAAGAGCTAGACAAGACACGGTTCTAAGAAGCCTTGTTGGAGTAGGAGCTTGGAGGGCTTAGGAACATCGGGTAGATTAGGCTTGGAGGGTATCTTGCTAACCCATGTATCCCAACTGATTGTCTAGTGGATCGATTATCGTTTGGAGGGCGGCAGAGAGGTTTTTCATCGAGTTCTTCAGTTTCCTCTTCGATAACACATCGGTGTGTTATGTTGTGATTGCATTCTTCTTCCTACTCTTTTACATTTCATTTTACTACTGTGTTATTATGATTATGGATTGGAGTAGCTTGTTTGTTTATCCGCTCACATTTACTCTATTCCACACTTAGTATTAAGTTAGAGTAAAATCAATCGAGCCGTAACTTTTATTTGGGGGCCTAAACAACTCTTGTGTTTTCAACACATTTTCTAGCTTTCAATCGGTATCCTCTTTCCCATGGAATCTATTGTGATATGCAACGGATCGTTGTGGTGCTTCCCCTTTTTGGTTAGATTCTTGTCTGAATAAGAAATGGTGAGTTCCTTATTGATGGACCCAATCATAACATTCAGATCCTAGAAGGTTGCGGTTGTAGGGACTTGGATTTGGTTGAGCAAGTCTACTAAATTTTGTCTATGTCTGTATGAGGCCTTGAGTAAACCCCATAAGGATATGTTGGCTTGTGTCTTCTGTAGTTACTTGAGGATTTCATCTTCTACGACAGATGTTTGTTGGGTGGATCTATTCAAAGCTTCCATTGGGTTGTCAGTCTTTATATGTTCCCTTGTGAAGTGAGCAATTTTATTTGGATTATTGGGATTCATATCTTGGGGTTTGAAGTGTCTCCCCCCATCCACATCCATCAACCATCAACATGCAATGTGATTTTAACTGGGACTGACCTAAGGGTAGGTTCTAAGTTATTATGTTGTAAGGTGGGTTTGTTGTTTTATTGTTTCCCATAGTTAGGACATTACACCTCCTAATTTGTAATATAATGAACATTATATTGGTCCAAATAGCATGGTCTATCCTTTACAGTCAACAAGAAATAATCCAATGACTTAGGCTATGAGTTGGTGAGTTCACCACTGGGTACCCGAATCTAATGAAGACCGGCAATCCATGGTTACTACCACCACAAAATTGTTGAAAAAAGGTGTATACATTGTTGTTTGGATGGCACACACTATGACAGTTAGGGAAAGTTTTTAACAAATAATACAAACAAAAAATATCATATAACAAAAATATTATACAACATCTCATCAAACATAAATAAACAAACAAACAACTATACCATGCAAGACCATATAAAACAAAGGTACATATTTGGTCATTTAAGTCTAATATGAAACTTATCCCTCGACATCCCCAGTGGAGTCGCTACTATGAGAGACCTCGAAAGTAAGGGTGCCTCTCAAAAAAGAGAGATTTTTGGTGGAGTGCTTTTTAGGGCACCTCTCTTTTTGGATAAGTGGTATGGAGTCGCCACTTATTTTCTTTTATACAAAAAAAAAGAAAAACTAAATACATGACTGATTTATTCTTTCATTGATTGAATAAAAAATTACATATTTGATAAACTTGAAAATTACATAGCTTTGGGTCCTAGTTACAATCTACCAAAATAATTACATGGCTTTTTGTTCTAGTTACATTCTAACCAAAATAATAAAATAAAGATAAGGCTAGATCTACTTAACCAAAGATCTAAATCTTGAGGCTAGGTTAAGGAATGGAAAGGTGTTAGGCACCCATTCAGCTCAGACAAAGTCTGGTCTTCTAGACTCTTATGACCAATGTACATTTTTATGCATGTCATGAATGATATGTTGAACATGTGAATGAAAAATTAAATCACATAAATTTATTTATGAATGAAGTCTCTTCTTTTATTTAAAAAAATTCAGATATGTTTTGGTCAGTAAAAAAAAAAGTTAATTTTGATTTGTTGAAATACCACATCTATTTTGTAGTATGAAAAAAAGTGGTTTTTGGAGATAAAAATCCAGATCTATGTTGTGATGATAAAAAAAAAATGGTTTTGACAATAGAAAAATCAATTTTTTTTTTAATATATTTTTTTAAAAGAACGAAAAAGATTTTTTAAGAAGAGAGTTTCATTCATAATTTAAATTCATGCAACATAAATTAAATAAAACAAACACAATCATGTTTAATCTTTTTCTTTGTTTCAAAAATCTGCATGCATTATAAAATCAAATCTGTATCTAAGGAAGATACAAATCATTTTTTTTTTTTTTGGGATAAAAAATGTTCGGATTTGTATCTAATGAAGACACAAACCAATTTTGATTAAGAAAAATCTAGATCTACATCTAAGAAAGATGTAGATCCGTTTTATTTTGAAGAAAAATTCAGATCTACATCTAATGAAGATGCAGATCTGTTTTATTTTGAAGAAAAAAAGTTAATTACATGCAAGTCTTTAATACTAAGAAACAGATTATAGCAACGATAAAGGAATCAAGAGCATATTTTTAGGAATTAAATTGACGAGGTAGAATATGAATATTTGAAACAATTAAGCATGCATCATCATGATATAAAGAAGCATCAAAACAAAAGGGTTAGAAAACAACCTCTTGCATGAGCACTCTTCTTCTTGAGAGGATGTTTTATGGTTCAAAGAAACTTATTCAGTTATCTTTGAAACCCAAAAACCCTAGCTTCAACAGAAAATTAGAGAGGGGATCAGAATATATGCCTCTCGTAGTGTAAAAAAAAGGTGTTGAACTATGAGGTTCAGTCTCTATTTATAGAGGCTAGAAGACTCTGGAAAATAGGAATAGACGATTAGGATGTGAATCTGGGTGCATCCTTTTACGAAAAGATCAAAAAGGGTGTGCCTTATTGTCACCCAAAGGCCGTTCGGCCAAAGCCCAAAAGGGAAAATTTGACCCTTTTAGAGTGCTGTTCAGCACTCCAAAAGTGCCAAATTTACTCTTGGACACCTAATGCTCTTCCATGTTCGGGTGTTGTTTGGACTCCTCTTCTAAGGTTTTTTTACCGTTCCTTGCACCTAGTCGTGTTTTCATCCTCTGTCTATAATTTTTATATCTCTTTTCTGGATAATTCAGGCTTCTTAAGAAAATTTAAGTTGTAGATAAATATCCTGAAATGAATCTTGATAAAGTTCAGATTATCCATAATTTTATTGTTATCCAATCATCCCTTCTATTCCTATGCATGCATCCCTATTTTAAACACTAATCATCAATCAATCACAAAATTATTTAATTAATTTAATGTTTAACCAATCAGAATTAATTTAAATTGATCATGCGTGGTTGACTCTATCTAGACACAAGACATGTTGATTGCACAAACTTGATCATGTGATATCTTTCGATCCAATGGTTTGATTTGGAAACTGGAAACACTGTTACGATCGTTATAACCCCAAGATCATTTTTATGGTATTCAATGAATGAATTGATGCATGTAATGCAAAGAAAAATTTATGCAATTAATGCAAGAACAAATTGATGGATGTAATGAAATCATGATTTTTGGGTACATGGTCACTTTAGTCATTCTCCTTGATTAAATCATGGGTGAAAAATTGAGTGTCTACACTTATATTGTTAAAATCAGTGGAAGGAGAAGATAAGGGAAGGGGGGAGATAGAGGGTAGGAAGAGGGGAGGTAGTGGAGGAAAAATGTGAGAGAAAGGGGAAAGAAGGGAGGGGTAGTGGTGGAGGAAAGAGGAAGGGGCAAAGGAGCGGGGGAAGGCCGATTGGCAGCGGGCTGAGGCAGCGGCGGGCTGGGAGTGGCGACGGCAGCGAGCTTCGAGAGGCGGTTATGAGGGAGAGAGTGAGGGAAAGAGAGAATTGGGTGAGAGAGATCTGAAAAATGTTTGGCTAGAAGTGAAAAATAAGTGTGGAAAGTGAAAAAAGGGTTGAAATATGTTTAAAAATTTTAGTGACAACTTGTATTTCGTCGCTATTGGCTACAATTAGTGATGAACTTGGATTCGTCGCTGATAATGATATCTGTAATTGATGTTTTTAGCAACGACTTGGTTTTCATCGCCAATAATGATATTGCTATTCATGATTTATTTTTTTAGTGACAACTTATTTTTGTCGCTACTTGTCACATTCAGCGACAAAATGGATTTTGTCACTAATAGTGTTCCAAGCAACCCCTTTAGCGACGAAAGTTTTTGTCACAAAACACTTAACTTCTAGCAATGAAATAATCTGTCGTTGTAGATGAATTTAGTTTCACGCCCACATTTTCATTTGGTGCCCTTAATTTTTTTATAAATAGCGACGAAATATAAATTTCTTCACTATATGGTAATTTTTTTAGTGACGAAAAAATTTTCGTCACTAAAATTTGTTGCTAAAATTACATTTTGTTGTAGTGTTTGTTCAATTGGATGTGAACCTTTTACGCAACAGTATTCATACAATGTTCAATTGGATGTGAACCTTAGAGACTTGGAGAATACAAAGCAATTGAGTAATGAGTCATTTTTTGATTTTCTAATGAGGTGAAGAGGAAAAGCTTCCAAGATGCGTAATCGTCCAAGTGCGAAGGACCAAGTGAGGATGGTCATGAAGAATGTATTGCCTACTTATGGGTGCCAACTTGCACCAATTCCTTTGAAGACTTTTGTTGATTTGTATGATGCTAGTATACAAGTTGAGGATGCTATTAATAGTGGAATTATTGAGAAGAGTGATGCAAAACCTCAAAAGAAGTTTGGGGTAGGGTATTTAAGTAATAGTGGTAACAATGGTGGTAAGACAAGTGAAGTTAACGCTGTTAATGTTTGAAGGGAGTTTACTCCATTGTGAATGAATTTATCCCAAGCACTTGAAACTTGTCAACCAAAGGGTTTATCAAGCCATTGGATCTCAAAAGGTATACTTCAAAAACCTCTGCTCCAAACTACAATGCAAGTGAGTATTGTAAGTACCATCAGAACCATGGTCATTCTATTGACAAGTGCACTCATCTCCATCATGACATTGAAGACCTCATTCAATTTGGCAAGATCCCTAAGCCACCTATCAACCTCTTAAACATCAAGAGTAATCCTTTCTCTGACTACAATGCGGTGCATCCTTCTACTTGGGGTTGATTGATTGAGAAGTTTAGTCTTTGTTATTGCATCCACAAGAGTCTTTCATTGTAATTTGTTTTTTTAATTTAGAAGTGTCCTTGTTATTTCAATTCACCATGTCTTGGTTGTTTCAATTCAATGAGTCTTTCAATTCATGCACTTTTTTAATTTCAACAATAAAGTGGTTTACAATGGTTTGAGTTTTATGATAAGTTCTTAGAATTTTCAAGTTGATTTGATTCTCAATATGTGATGTTGCATGTTTGCCCATAATTGAACAATGGAAATTAGGATGAAGAGAGGCCATTATTCTACTATCCTAAACACATTTCCCTTTGCTCACCCCTTTTGAACCTTCAAAATTGTTTTCTTTCAAAGTAACTCATGTCAAGGATTACCCCATACAGTACGGGCAATGCATGGAATAAAGTGCTGGAAGTATTAAAAAAAAAGAAAAAAAAAAGTGAAGAGTAAAGTGAAATAAAGAAAAAAGTGAAAGTGATGAAAGTAATCCTTGACCAAGTTGTACCCTCAAGAAAGTAAGTTTGAGCCCTTGTTATCCATTTCTTTGTGAGCCGAGAACCTAAGCCTTCATTATAAGCCAAGTAAAAGTCCTCTCTTATTAATTGAAGTTGATCGTGTGAACTACGTTAGGCTCATGTAAATTTTGTAACTCATGTATTGAGAATTTGAATCAACAAGTTTTTTTTTTTTTTTAGTATAGGCTGTAGCACTTGTTCATTGCATTGTATTTGTTTGCTTATTATAATTTGTAAAAGCAAAAGAGCCTGCTAGGCTGAAAACTTGCAAGAGTGGTCTAGGCAAAAATTAGGGCCTAAAAAAAAAGGATAAAAAAATGCTCGCTAGGTTGAAAACCCATAAGGGCGGCCCAGGCAAAAGTTAGGGTAGGAAAAAAAAAAAAAAAAAAAAAAAGGAAACCAATCAAGCTAGGGGTAAGTTGGACCCCACAAGGAGGATGCGTCCTAATGTTGGACATTTTTTAATGCATCTTAATGTTGGATGTAAATTGCTCGGTCGAATGGTCCCCTTTGGCGTAAATTGCTCATTCTTGAATGGCCTATTTGTTTTCGGATATAAACTTCTCGCTTCAAATGATCCCTTCCAAACTTTAGGTAGAGTCCTTAAAACTCGAACATCCAAATTTTTTTTATGGTACATTTCTTGTTTGCATGATTGCATGCATGTATGCGTCGAAAATATCTCAATTTTGTTTTTTTCTTTTATGTGGTTTTTCACACTTCCTGTTGGAAGTATAACAATCATCTTTTTGAGCATGCCCCCATGTTTGCATGTTTTCTTGCATGTTTGTGTGTTTGTGTGGACTCAAAATTTATTCACTTACAAAATATTGTTTTTTCAAGCTTTTAACTATACTTACAGTGCAAGCAAAGTTAGAAGAAGGGCATTTGTAGACACCGTATTTAGTATGCGTTAATAAATTTTGGTCCTTGACCCCAATGATGAGCTTGAAATATGTGAACCAAGTGTAATTAACGAATTCACAATAGTTTGGAAGCAATCACAACTCAAAAGTGCTCAAATAGCTTTGAAATCAATACTAAAAAAATGACCTTTACTCACTATTTTGATCCACAAAGAATTTTTTAGTGAAGTTTGTTTCATTGGAACTTAGACATCCTGGGCTTCATTTTGAACATAAATTTTTCCTGATTTGGACTTATATTGAGTGAGGTATGATAGTTTGAAGTTGGGTGAATTAGGCAGTCCAATTTTCTAGGTTTTAAAGCATCATTTTAAGAGCCCATAACATCATTATTTGATGTGAGCCGGCCCATGGACCCTTAAGCACATCCATAGATCATTAAACAGCCCCCTAAAACCCTAATTTTACTTATAAATACTCACCTTATGCCTCCAATGAAAACCCTAGCTAGGGAGAGTGATTTTTTGGCCTCCATCTTCTCTAAAACCTTTTTTACTCTTCTCAAAATCCTAGGACAGCTCCTTAGAACTTTTTTACAAAATTAAAACCTCTCTTTAGCTAGTTCTAAGGCAGAAACTATTTTCCAAACTTGATTTCTCAAAAACCTATTTCAAGTAAAGTTTTTTCTTGAGTTGTGATTACCTAAACTATTATGTTCTTTTGATTATTCTTGTCCTATCAATCTAATCTTTGTGTTGTAGGCACTGTGGGGTGGGTTAAACAAACTCTAAACTCATAATCTAAAGTAAGGCGAGTGTTCTTTCCATGAACTTTTTCTTTGTTCAATAAGATTCACATGGGTTTCTTAACATAGTTTTTATATTTGTTTTATTTGATTTGTTTGATGTTCATGATTATGTTTGATATGTATTTATCTGATTTTAGGTTGTTTATAATATGTTCTTATTGTTCTTTTATTGTTATTGCAATCCCTAGGTTAGTTTAACATGTTTATTGATTTAATGTAGTTTAGTTTAATTATTTGTTTTGTTTCATGTTTTGTTGTTCATGTTGATGTTTTATGTTTTTTTTTTTAGGTTAGTTTGGTTTTTCAAGGTTTCTAACATGCTTGTTTGATCTCACATGTTATATGTTTATTTGATTAAATCTCTAAAAATATAGTTTTTTTTCGAATCTGTATTAAAGGCTATGTACACATACTTGTATACACATACGCATATTTCATATACGCGTATGCATACTTGTGTATGCACACGCACCCCGAATCCATATTTCGGTAAAATCTTGTTTTTATTATCTTTGATCATTTTCCATATGTTATTTGATTTTGTTTGACTCTGTTTTAGGTCAATTATTTAGGTTTAATTGCTTTCCATGTTTTTTTAAATCTTTTGCCATGTTTAGCTTATTTTATAAGCTTTCTTTATGTGTATGTTTTAATTGTTATCTTCTTCCTCTTTAGTATAATATGATTGACTTGTGTTTTATTTGTTTCCTTTTATATTGTGGTGCGATATGTTTCTAACATGTTATGTGTGTTATTTCCTTAAGTGCATGATGTATGTTTAGGATAAGGATTAGGGCTCTCCTAAAAAACTCTTTAATTAAATATGGCCTAGCAACACATAATGGAGGCCGGCACACAAGCCAAGCAGTCTTGGGTGCCTCACACCTTCCCAAGCCGTATCCAAACTCTAGACCAATAATTTGGTACATGGACTCATGTGTATAAGTGGTTGGCCCAAAAGGCCCAATATGGTTCCTAGACCTAATCTTGGTGGCAACTCCATTAGTCCACAACAAGTTATATAAGATAAGAGACATTTACATAAAGAGAGAAAAGAAACAACACATGTGAGATAAAGGTGAAACACATACATCATCATCATATATATAGAAAGAAGAAGTACAATTTGTAAAAGGTCACAAGACCATGGTACATGAAATGAGAACTATACAACAAAACCTCACTACATATCTCAAAAAACTCTCATCCTAACTAGTCTATCTCTACACTAGCTCTCCCCTTAATAATATGACTACTCTCTTATAGCCAAAATTACTCCCCCATTTTGTCATAAGTGACAATGGGTGAGTCACTAAGAAATAGTCATCTCATCTTCGCTAGAAGAGGCAGAAGCATCATCACTCTCATCATCTCCATCATCAGAAAACTCCTCAATAGGCTCGGGTGAGGGAGAAGGAGCAAAACCTCCGAGATGAGACTATCGACAAGTGATGCAACCAATCCTGGTGTTCATCTGACACATCTCATCAGAAAGATGCCTCTACTCTAGAAGAAGAAGATGGAGTAGATGAAGAAGAGGGTCGAGAAGAAGGAGATAAAGAACCACGATGAGTGATCGGGTTCTAGGAGGGAACAGACTTTTTGGGTGCCATAGTCAAAAACTAAGAAAGGAAAGAGAAAATAAAAAATCATAGCAGAAGAAATGCTCAAGAAATAAGAAAAAGAGAAGAGCAAAGCATGGTAATGCATGAACATGTGATGTGCAAAACAAAATTACATCATAGACAAAAACCCAATCTAAACTATAGTACTCACAATTATAATCATTCACACAGTCCTAGAATGCATGAAACATGTGAATAAAATGCTAGAGAATGCAATGCATGATCATATGATAGCATAGCAACAAAACTCATCCCAAAGATTTCATCAAAACACAAAAACCCTAAAACTTTTTAAGAAAATAGAAAACCTTGGTCTAAAAGCATGAAATGCATGAAAGATGAGGAAAAGAAGAGACTAAGGCTACTTACCAAAGGATTTGAGGTTGGAGTAGGCCAAAATTGATGAGGGAAGAAGGTTTTTGTTGAAAAAAAGGGGTTTGGATCAAAAGAAAAGAGAGAAGGATTGAAGTGTTTGAGTGAGAAATGATTCAAGTCAAACCTCGTATATATATAGATCTATGTATCTCAATAGATCGAGAACTAAAGCTCGATAGATCAAAAGGTATCGAGAAGGTATCGATGGCAAAAATGCTTCAATAGATCAAGTACGTATCAAGAATGTGTTGAGTAGACAGAGAGTTCAAAAGAAAAAGCTTGTTGTATCGAGATATCTGTCAAGAGGTATCAAAAAAACCTAAAAAGATCTTGATGAATCGAGAATGTATCAAGATGCTATCAAGCAACCAAAGAGTTTGGAAAAGAGGCTCAATAGATAGGGGAATATGTCAAGAAGTTGTCGAGAGAAACCCAAAAGGCCTCGATAGAAATTGTATGTGTCAAGAGGTATCGAGAATGTGTCACCAAACCAAACCAACCATCCAAGAAGCATGTTAGTCACTCAAACATAGCAACATCTCTAGATGCAAAACATCCCTAGGTTAAAACACACTAAACAAGTCTAACTAGTTTTATTTTGAAAAACAAGTTAAGACAGTTTAGTGAGCATATACTACCACATGTATATACTACCACATGTATTCATTGTGGTGGCCAAATCATATTGTACCTCTATAATAGTATCAAGAGTAGCAAAGAGTATGTGTGTTGTGTGTGAAACTTTTGCAAGAAAGCATAAGTGTTTCATCATATGAAGAATAATGATATAAGCGTATCAAATACATCCAAACACAATCATAACTATTTGATGGGGATCATCACCTTTGAGGTACATCATATAACTCCCACATCTCCTAACAACATGCTTGCAACCATATTTAAAAGCATTTTGATTATTTTTACTTTTGATTTATTTGCATATTTAAAAAAAAAATAAAAATAAAGATGCATATCATGCATGGGCATATAAGAGAGAGAAAAGAAATACCCAAATATGCTAGCCAAACATCCTTTTCTTGCTATGCAAGTGCTACACCTTATTAAGCATGGCTTTTATGAATTGCACACAGATGTTATATGATTGATGAGTTTTAGTGGTGAGATGGTTATTTATGCCTTTCCCTTAGTATTTTTTAGTCCATTCTGACAAAAAAAGCTATAAAGATATGAATGATAAAAGATTAACCAAATCATACTAATCACATAATGAGCCATAAAACTCACATTGCTTAGTTGCACACGAAGATTTTCATCTAAGCTACAAGTGATACAAAGTTGAGAACTTTGTTTCAAGGCCATTCAAGGTACACAAGCACTAGTGTATACAAACACATTGTTTTTGTATTTTTCAGATTTTTTCCTTTTTTTTTTAAAAAAAAAATAAATAAATTTGAAAGCAAGAAAAAAAAACACACAAATTGATATACAAAAAAGCATTAAAGACTAGACTAACTCAAAAACAACCAACCAAACACCCAAGAGATGCGAAGACAAAGATGAAACCACTTGAAGGAGTCTTTTTCCTTAGAAATAGGAGACTTGGAGGGGGATGAAACTTTCCTGTTCTAAGGCCACTGAAGGGTATAGAATGAGGGAGGATTAAACCCATTGAAGTTTGTCAAGAACATCACAACCTTTATGAATTCCCCAAGAGGAGCCAAAGAGTTTTGAAGTCGATTTTGGCCTCCAAAAGATAACACACTATTGTTTTGTTGAATGGCAAGACACTTACAACAATTTGGATGAGTGTGTCCTAATGCTCCATAGTGATGACAGAAATAAGGTTTCTTTGTTTGAGACTTCTTATTAGTGGAGTGATGAGTGTTCTACCTAGTTTCTTTAACAGCCTTAGGGGGTGCTCCCAGAATGGATTTACCCTTATCATGCTTAATTTCACTCACATTTTCCATTTTAGGCTCAATTATCTCAGGTTTAGCATTAGAAGCAGGAGGTACAAACACAACATTATTCAAAGCACTAGAGGAAGTATAACAAGAAGAGAGAGAGTGATCATACCCGAGACCAGTTCTATCAGATGCAGCTCTTTGGAAATTCAGCATTTCATCCTATTTAGCACTTGAAGTTCTTTCCAATTGAGCTCTTACTTGAAATAGCTTAGCATCCAGTTTCTTAGTCTTCTCAGCCATGAAATTGATCTCAAACCATAGTACTCTGATGGTTTGATTTACTTCATCAACTTTAGTGGAGAGTTCTTCTTGTTCCAACTCCACTTCATTCAGCTTCCTTATGGCTAGCCTATAAAGCATTTCATGCTTCTCAGAATTCTTGTACAGCTTTGAGTAGACAGTATGGATATCATCTTTTTCATCCATCTCTTCAATTTTGGACTCCATCAATTCCTCTTCCTCATCAACCAGTTCTTTAGACTCCTTGGATAAATCAACAGTAGCTGTGAAGGTGTTGACTATCCCTTCTTGATCAGTACCTTCTAAGTTAGCTTCTAGTTCGGTATCACTCAAGGTGGCAGCCAAGGCTTTCCTTTTGCCAATTGACTTGAGATATGTAGGACATTCTTGCTTCATGTGTCCATATCCTTGAGAGCCATAGCATTTTGGACCAGTTGTAATGTTGTTTTTTTTCCCCACCTTCTTTGGATTCTCTCTTGAATTTACCTTTGAGACTTAGATTGAGAAAATCCAAATTATTTTATTCTTGATGAACTTCTTGAATTGTCTAGTAATGTAAGATTTGAACTTTGAGTTCTCATCCTCAGACTACTCATCTTCTTCATCATTCTTGGCTTTTAGAGCCATATTTTTGCTTTTGCTTCCTTTGCCAATCCTTATTAAATCTGGTTCATAGGTTTGCAAATTTCCAATCAATTTTGTCAAAGGAATAGAGTCAATGTCCTTTGATTCTTCAATGACGGTGATCTTAGCAAGGAACTGCTCTAGAAGAGATCTGAGGATTTCCTCACGATTTTAGGCGCTAGGATCTTCTCACCTAAGTTGAAAGCAGAGTTCACTATGTCTTTAAGCTTAGCATAGAATTCATCAAATGCCTCATCATCATCCATCCTTATTTCTTCAAAACTTGTGTTAAGCCTTTGAAGCTTGGAATCTTTCACAACCTTAGTAACTTCATAGATGTTTTGAAGGATTGTCCGTGCTTCATTTGCATTCTTAGTGGATGAGATTTTCTTAAACTCCTCATTATTCATAGCACTAAACAAGGCATTCAATACTTTGCTGTTGAAATTAGCAACTTTGATCTTGTCATCATCCCAAGATGCGGGCAGATCAATAGGTTTAGTCCATCCAACCTTTACAGTTAACAAACCTTTTCATTTAAAGACTGCAAAAAAACTCCCATGTGTACTTTCCAGTATGCATAGTTAATACCATCAAACTGAGATGAATAATCAATGATTGTCCACGATCCATAACAACAGGGGTCAATGGATCACACAGTAAAGATTAAAACCTTATTAAAGTGTGCCCGCATTGATACAACTTGTTAGGTTAAGATAGCTTGACCTCAGTTAATTAATTCAACTACTTAAGTTGATCAATTAAGTCAAATTACATGCAAATCGTGAAGGCACCAACAAATCAACAAATAACAAATATGCAGCGGAAAATAAATAACTTCTTGATTTGTTGACGAATAGGGAAAACCTTTCATAAGGTGAAAATCCCACTGGGTGAATTTAAGGTCACCACTCCCAAAAATCCACTAATCAATAATCAAGCAGTTCCAAATATAAGGAATCTTACTACTATCCTGGTCTATCTCAAAATACCAACTTACACTTAAACCTTTGCTTTAATACCCATTTGGACTTAATCTTGTAGCAGCCTTCTTTCATTTGTCACATAAATCTCCAATCTGTAACTAACTCCTTTGCACGGATCGCAGTACGTGACTAACATAATGAATTTGAATGATTGTTGTTGGCTATAAAGTTCTTCACTTTATCAACGATAAAGATTAGGGAGCACTTGGTTACAAAACTCTATGGTGTATAATCGCAGTAGATAGAGAAAAATAAGTTCTTGGTCTCTGTCTCTCTCAATGATGGCTATTAAAATAATACTTATATATGTCTAGGGTTGTGAGAAAAGAAACCCTAAACAAATACATCAATATGGGCCGAATTTCAAATCTAGAAATTTTGACATCGTAATTCTCGATAGTACATCAATATGTATTGAGCTTCATTTAATTCTTGATAGCAACTATTTGTCGAGCTTTAATAAAATAGCTTTTCTTCACTTGTTTCTTGGATCAATCTTCATGTCTTTAATACTACCACTTGATATGTATCAAACCCAACTTAGATCTACCCAATTTACAAGTAAAGTGTGTTTTGTCAAAAGATTAGCCAATTACATAGATAATATGACCCTAACAAGGTTGAAGGGTCCAATTAAGGAATCTTTTTCAATTAAAACCATCCAAGAAAACCAAAAGAATATAATTAAGGGAAAATATGGGGGGAAAAAAAACACCAACCAAAATAACACAAACCATTTTTGTTAAAAGTCCAAGTACATATTTTTGGGGTTACTACATGTCCTTTTCACATTTTCCCATGTCTTTCCCTATATTTTGTCAAACTTTTGGTTTGTTTAATTTTTTTAAAATTTTTATTTTTATTTTTATTATTATTAGTATTATCACCGAAGCCTTTGGAGCTCCCACAATTTTCCACATCACCACTATTTTTTTTTTTAATATCTTAAATATTTATTATTTCTCTTCAACGTCTGATTCATTTCTTTCCATTAAATATATATGAGTCTTCTTTTACAATCACTCCTCTCATAAGTTACTAATCCATTCAAAAACAAACACTATAGAAATTTATTAAAAATATATATATTTGTACTCATAATATATTTCATTATTTAGTTACATATATTATGCGTTATATTAAATGGTCGATTTTTATGTTGGTATTTCTCTTCCATTCTTTGTTGAATATGTACTCTGACCCTATTCGCTTAGTTTTCTCTCCACAACTCACAAACTCCACCTTCTCTAGCACCACTCATCTTTCTCTAGCACCACTCATCTTTGGCTCCACCTTTGTGGGCATCACCATCTCTCACTTACGACAATTTCTTCCCCTCTCTCACCTTCAATTCTTCTCTCCCACAACCCTGTCGGCACCTGGGTTTCTACCGTCAGGTTTGTCGTTGGGTTTCTACCTCTATCGAATTTTGATTTTGATTTTTGGTAGCTATTTGAGTTTGGGGTGAGTTTGTAAAGAAATTAAAGTTTGGGTTTGAGAATATTTTCTTATTCATGGTTGTATCCTGATTGAAATTAGAGAAGCACCCAACACTCGAGGCAGAACAACCCCACTTAAATAGTTGCCCTAGTCCCTACTGTAAAGCGAATCCTACCACAAGTCTATCTGTGGTAGAGGGTGTGGCTGCCTTTTCAATTGTCATCATTGGCCACTTGGCCTCACTAAGTCTATCTCTATCTCTCCTCAAATTTAGACTCTCTGTTCTATAAATTTTTTTCCCTTTACGAGATATTTTTTATGGTGGAATGCTTGTGATTAAGATGACTGATATTTAGGTAATTGTTATATGAAGCTTGGTGTTTTGTTTAGTTTAATTGTTTCATCTCAAGACTTTCATTGTTTTTATTACTTCTTTACCTGATTTTAAGAGTAGCATCTACATTTTTGAGGGGTTTTGTTTGATCCTTATTTTTTTAATTATGCTAAGGTTTGTATTTTAAGTTTGGTATAACCACAGAAGTTAAGATCCATAGCTATCATTCTACTACTCACTTTTATTTTTTGCTTTCTGCCATGCACATCGAAGGACCAAGTCCATAGAGTTTAGAAGTTGTCTACAAATTCCAGCAATAGCAAAGTGCATAGCAAAGTGAGAAGGTAGAGCTATGTTTTTACTTCTTCCATATCTATTTTTGAAGCATATTTTGTGAGACTTAATTGTGATCCAAGCTAATATATTGATTATTGAATCTAATAGGCAAATATTAGTGTTAGGTTCTAAAGATTTAGGAATTTATGTATTTAGAACTCTAATTTGTATTATTGGCAAATCCATGATCAAAACAGGTTGTTTAGTCTTGTTTAGGCTTGCTCAAAGTTGTGCGTTTATGTAAAGTTGGAATCGAGTGGCTGCAGAAAGTATTAGTGACTTTCGGCCTGGCTTGACGATCAAAGCTTAGACTTGATTGATCGAATATCGGGCAGAATGTGTTTTTCTGCAAAATTCCAACTCAACCTTAACTCCTAAAATGTTTAGGTTTTTATGTGTTTGCCTTAGGTATATAAGGCAAACCCTATCCACATTTTAGAGGTTGCTCATATTGCTGTTTTGTGTAAATCTCTTGTGAGATCTAGATGAGCTTTCCTTTACACAAAGATTAGGGTTTTCAAGGAGGAGATGTTATCTACACCTTGATGATTAACTCAGTTGCTGCCATTGAAGCTTAAAGAAAAACAAGCGTGGGTGCTTGTAACCGGTGGTGAATCCCAAAAAGGAGTCCGTGGATTCGGAGCTTGCACGTGGTCTTGTCAGTAAGTTCTACTGGTGGGTAGTAATAAGAAGTCAAGCGTGGGGGCTTGTAAGTCTTATTGTGTGAGCTTTGATTCTTTCAAGATAGTGGATTCAAGTTTACCTTGAGGATAGCTAGGTCAAATCCTCCCCAAATTTTTACAGCGTGATTTCTTGGGTCATCATATCATTGTGTTATTTACTTTTCTGCTGCTTTATATTTTTGATATGATTCTTTGATTGTGATAACCTAGATTTGCATAATTTGACTAAGTTAATCACTTGGCTAATTAATTAGGTTAATCTGGTTGGGTTAAGGGGTCTAAAAACTGTTTAAGTAAGTTATTTTTCATTGTTACCAGGGAAAGGATTAAGAAGGTTACTTATTGATAAAACTAAATAAATGACTAACAGGGTTGAAGGGGTGATTGATACATGATTGCATGTCATAACACTGAAGATATGGCCCTAGGTAGTACAATGGAGAATTTAAAATCCATTGCATAATATTTATCTACAATAGAATGTCCAAGAAATTTGATTTGTCAGATATAGGCTTGACAACAAATTTGGAAGTACTAATGGATACATGTTTTGGAATTTTTTCTGTTACATTGATCACTCCTCATTACATCACGTAGTTACATAAATTTGTGCCATCATTACATTTAAAAAAAAAACTAAAAATTATACCTTTTCATTAGGCCTATTAAAGGAACAATTTTATTTTTCTTAAATGGGTATTTCTATTTTGTTTTAGTGTTATTGTTGCAAACTTAAAACTGCTGGTATGGTTGCACATCGTATTCAGACAATATTACTCCAAAAGCATTACCAGTAAAGTTTTTAATTTCTTTTTAAAACTCTCTCCATTGTTTCCTCCAACATTCTCTGTCTCTGCAACTCTACCCTTATTATGAATGCTCCTCTACAGACTTCATTCAAAATACAAAACAGCAAACATAAGGGGTAGAGAGAGAAATATGAGGGATTTTACAATTGTCAGTGAGCTTCCCTCCGCTTTCTAGCTTCAATCCACCATTATACCTCTAGAAACATTACCGATAAAGTTTTTAATTTTATTTTTAAAAATTGCTGATAAAAATATGATTTAGGTTTTGGTATTTCAATTTAGTGTCTAGATTTGCGTTTCTTTTGGTAGATTAGCCTAGGAGCATTTGTTTGTATGATAAATCTTCAATAACTTATGATTTTGATTGACTCTATATTTTTAAATGGTTTTAATCATTTTTACTTATGCTAAGTAATTCTTTTATTGTAGCTTTGATAATGAACTGGATATGGGTTGTTTTAAGTGGAATCTTATAGTGGGTTGTATTTGAAATTGTGACTTGCATATAGGTTTATTTGATTTTGATTGGCCCTTGATAAGGTTTTTCTAAGTAAGTTTTATTTTTTATTTTTTGACTAATTGCAATAGTTCTTACTTACACTATTTGAATATATATTTTTTTGTTAATTAACTAGCCCGACATATATGTCTATAGTGGATAAATGTGATAGTTCTTACACTGTTTGAATCTATAGTTTTTTGATGTCTCCGTTTCTCCATTACTTTCTTTGGGGATTGATTTAATTTTTATTTAATTTAAAGTTTGGTTGGGTGGACTATTGGGATATCAATTGCATTACAACATATTTGTTACCAATTTAAACTCTGCTCTTGCAATATGCCTTAATGGCTCTACTTCTTTTTTCTTTCTTTTTTTCGGTAGATTACTTCATGCTTTCTAAATCTCATTCGAAGTAATTTGTTGACTGGTTGATATTTTTTGGCAACATGTAAAACCAAAAAATATGGAATCATTGATTTAATGAAAATTATTAATGTAAAAAGACTGATTGCACAATTTTGATAAACATTTTCTATCAAATGTAAAACAGCATATATAGCCACCAAACACTCTACTGCTGACAAGAAAAATAAACTGAAATTTTGTCCCAACATAAGACAATATACATAGGTTGAAATTCAGTGCCACCAAAATTAGGCCTTTAATAGAATGGAATTGAAAGCTCTATTGGTATAGAGGATAGAACGAAGGAAATGAAGGTCATATTACTTGAAATTGATTTACTTGATATTGGGTTTCTTCCTTTTAAGACTTGTATGAGATTTATTTTAGACTTGCTTGAATTCGTGCAGGATATCTGTGGTTGTCAATTCAGGAGTTGAGATTAGCCAAATAGGCAGTTTGCTTAGTTACAGGCTATTTGATTAGCATGGGCTTTAGGAGATGATGGCTAAAAGAAATTAACCATTAACCCAAATTTTTGGGTGAAATGGGTTACATATGCATAGCATAAACACAACTAAAGAATGTGTTAAAAAGGTGACCATCATAGTAGAACAAGAATATATGGGGTCTGTGAAATATGTTGGGGTTTATGCCCTAAAATCTAATTTATTGGCATGTTATAAATAATTAAGTTGTTTACTTATATGAGACTATTTATGAACTAATGGGATATTATCATAGTCCTTGAGATGCATTGCATGTTGTTTATGGGATTTAGTCATAGAAGATATAAATCACAAGTTCCTTGTAAACTCAAAATATAGTTCGTAGTCAGTGATAAAATTGGGTGTTTCATCTGCAAAGACTATAATATGTCAATTAAGATGGTTTGTCTTGATCATGGAAGTGTAGACTTCTAGTTGATGTGTTTATTTGTCTTAAGAGTTAAGACATATTTAACTGGACCGCTGTGAGATTAATTATTCAATCAACAACTATCACCTGAATAATTAATCTCACGTCTTCTAATTTCATAGACTCTTAATCCTGAGAGGATAGTGAACCCGATCGTGAAATGTAGGTTAGTTTGATATATCAGGAGTGAGATCTAATATTCACGGTCAAAAACTTAGTATGTTGGGTAACCACATGTAGTGTTGAGGGAACACATATTCTCAAGATGGAATCCATAATCTCTTTTTATAGAGACACGAAATATCCCCCTCAGATAAGTTTAATGGAAACTGGTTATTCAGGGCACCCACCTTAGTAAGGAGTTACTAAAGCTTATATTTATTGAAATTAGATTTCAATAAATGTGAATAACAACTAGATTAAACCGGGTACTCAAGGATAAAATAGTTGTTTACAAAGTGACAATTCTTTATGACTTTATTCACTATTGATATTTCATGGAGGGGTCATATGATATCATTAGAGTCTTGGGATATAATTTATTAATAAGGTCTAGAGTGCAATTATATTTATATAGTGGTACTAAATATAATTAATGGTAACTTTAGACTTGTCAAGAGTTGACAGATGAATGTTCAAATAGCGTGTAAAACACCTTGAATGTTTAGACCCCCCAAATTACAAATGACCAATTCAAGCTTATTATCAAACAATGTACGTGCGGAAAATGAAGATAAGCTAAAATAGAATTGATAAAACAATTTAAACCAAATAAAATTATAACCACAGTAGAAATTAAATGGCAAAGATTAAGGGAAGAGAGATGCAAACACAAAGACAACATAGCAATGTGTTATCGAAGAGGAAACCGAAGTCCTCGGCGTAAAACCTCTCAGCCGCTCTCCAAGCGATCAATAATCCACTAGAGAATGAAGTTGGGATATATGAACAGTAGAAGACCCTCCAATCCTAATCTACCCAGTGTACTTAAGCCCTCCAAGCTTCTTGCTCCAATGAGGTTATGCCTAACCTTTGTCTTCTCTAGATAAGGATTTGGCTAATGTACCTCTCAAGGATATAACAATAGAAAGGGTAAGAGTAGAGGAATTTGGAGAAACAAGGATGAAGATTGTGGATAAGTCAATCTTATTTTTCTTTAGGGTTTTTCTCTCAAAGTTCTCTTTGGAATCTCTCTACAATACATGGGTATAAGGGGTATTTATACTGGTGTGTGTTTGGAATGCGAAAGGTCAGTTTTTTCCAAATAGAATGGTTTAGTGACTTGGCCTTATGACTTGACTGAGTTGCGGGCTAATTGCCTCGCCAGATTGGAAGTTTTGTCCTATAGTGCTCTAGCTGGCATGACTTTTCAGCTCCTCTGCATGCTTCACACGTGTGCCTCCTTTGGCGACTTGCCAGCCGTGAGCCAGTCGCGAGATCCAGTCATGAGGCCCTGCTGAGTGCACACTTTTGAGCTTTTCTTCATACTCTCTCACATACTACTCTTACATGATTCCCACCTGAATATAGGGTTTCTAAATACTGAATTATAAGCAAATTGGCATGGAATAAAGCCAACATAAATGGTTGATGAAATTCAACCTTACAATCTTCCCCTTTGGCTATTCCATGACAAAACCCCAAAATAAACTCTAGACTTAACATGTGAGTTGGGAACAGTTGAACAAAACTCACTCACACCTAACTCTAGAATCTATATAGCTCTTGAACTATAAGAACAAGTATCTCTTGAAAAACAACAACACAATATGATCATTGTATGCAGAAAACTTGTAATGCATATGGAGCAAGCACAATGTGATCAAGCAATATAGAGTAAAGCAATAAAGCAAGGCTTGACCAAAAATGAATAATCACTATAAATAATGACCACAATGCTCATTTACACAAGGAATGAACATCCGGACATGCAAGCTAATAAGCTCAATGCAAAGTATCATTTGCATGTCCAACACTCAACTGATACAAAAACACAAGATAATTGTATTAAGGATATAAAATCCAACACAGGGCACAAGAGTGATGTACTTAAAGAAAATGCATAACATTTAACAAGTACTAGGCTATAAAGCATGGGTACAAATCAAAATACTGATATAAACTTAAACAATATAAACCAAAGTATCAATAGCTTTAAACAGTAGCACAAAGAAAAAGCCAAGAGATATAAAAACTATAAACAAATAAACTAAAATAAAAAGAAACCAAAAGTATGTGTGTATGATGCAACTCCCCCTTTCAATTTGCACACTTCCCATTCTTGTGTTGCTCTCCCCTGGCTGTATGCTATCATGCAAACTATACAAAGAGTTTTTGCTCTCCCCCTTTTCGGCATGAATAGTTAAAGGCTGTCCTCTAGCTTTTGTTGAATAGCATCCAACTGTGTCTCAATGGCTGTTAGGTGCATTTCAACTTGGTTATTGGTGGAGTAGAGAACCCTTTCAAATATGGAAATGCACTGGTACAAACCCTCAAACAAAGTGCTCAACCTGTCAGATTGAGTGCTAGGATGTGTAGGTTGAGTGCTAGTCATCTGTAACTCAGGAGTGTGAGGAGATGCAGACTCGATATGCACAGGCATAGTGTGAGTGGCTGAGCCATGACCAGAAGAGGTAGCATGATGAAAGGATTCACTCTTAGGTGCTTTAGAGGAGTGACTCTTACTTGCTTGAAGAGATATCATGGATATTGGCCAATGACGTGATAGTATTTTTCCATTAGTTGGTGGACGAACACCTTCAAGGATCATGATCTTCATGAGAAGACTACATAAAGAAAGATATGTTTGTGCTGCCAATCGAGTTGCTATTCTCCCTATTAACTAGAAGATGTGAGCAGAAATGTCAATTTGAACTTCGGTGATGAGATCACATAGAAATTGTGCTCTTCCAAGATTGATGAATGCAGTGTTCGAAAGTGGATACAGGTTGAAGAACATGATCAATTTGAGAGTAGTCGGATCAGGTGCAAACTTTGTTGTTCCAATGGACATGCCTTTGGATGAAATCTTGATGAGAATGCAAACTGCCATATTTTTCTCCCTTAATGCTTAGTCTTTTATACTTATTTGGTGTCTAAATGTACTCATTATTCTTATATTTTGATTTAGGATGCAAATGGAGGCATTAAGTGCAAAACATAGCTAATTGGGTGATTCTAGACAGATTTGACATCGCTTCGTAGTCTGGGCATAACTATCTCAAGCTCTGATTGAGATGATTCAAGATGCTATGGAACACCAAGACAAAGCTCTACAACTTTCATGTTTTGAGTTTTGAGAGATACGGGTCACATCAAGGTCGAAATTGGGCTTGAAGTTGCTGCACCTGCACTGTTGACGTTTTGGAATGTTCCTTTGCCTGAAATTCTAATACGCGGATCTGATGCAGTTTATTTTTGGAAGCTTCCAGATCTGATGCATGAAATTTCCAGCTAAAAAACACCACTTTCCTAGTTATATTAGGACTTAGTTTTATTTTTAATAT